>CM031239.1:1004491010-1004913510 GCA_018340775.1 Taxus wallichiana var. yunnanensis
AAAATAAAGGCTTACATAGTGTATGTTATATGTTTATCAATTAAGAAAAATAACACAGTTGGTGGGGTTGGTTAACAATCACTTGATGAAAGGAACACTCTTTTTAAGGTCAATTTGCTATAATTGTAGTTGGAAGATAACCTAATCTTGTAAAACCTAATTTAAATCGCATGACACATGAAATGAAATCCCATGGGTGTTATATTTGCATTGAGGGCACTATCAGTAACACATTTTTATTATATATTTTTGCCAAAGGCATTCCCTATTAGAATTGTGGGTGGCTCATTTTGATACCTCTCAGAATGTAGATGACAAAGATTGAAGTTTGAGGGCATGTGATGAAATTTGACGGTGGCGTTATTTCCGGTTCTAACACAACAAACTGCTACAAGTTCGCTTCTGACACCTCGCACCGCAAGTGAATCCTCGCACCTCCGTGAAGAGCATGACCTCAGGACCAAAGAGGAAGAAAAATTCACTACCCTTTCCATACTGATGGCGCGAAAAAAACCCAAAAACTTCGTTCTCACGGGATTCTCCACCACTTCACCTACAAATCGTACTAAAAATGAAAAAAAGGGTACCCAACAAACGATTGCAACTAATCTACTACTAGATGGGAGGCTTCAAACCCTCATAACTCGATGTACGAAACAAAAAACCATGTGTGAAATTATTATTGTTTATGTTACCTGTTTAGTATTTGATGTAGGGGTAAATATTTTTAGAGAAATTTATTTGACAAAACCCTAAGGTGTTGAAGCCATGGATGTCACTAGAGCTTTCATCAAGGACGTCAAGCGCGTTGTAATAAAGGTATTTTAGAGCACTAAATATGTTTGCATTCCATTGTTTTTATTTTTGCTCTTGTTTCAGTTCAATTTGAAGTTTTTTTTTATTTTTTTAGAGAAATAATCAGCTCTGACCATTTTTGTTCAAACCTGATTGTAATGATGTGCCGTATCGGTGTTTTTGTCGTCAGAAGCTATTTTGGTTTTTTTTAAATATGCGGCAGGTGATAGGTCTACCTCAACCCTTTATTTTGTTTCATTTAGCTAGAATTTAGATTCTTGGCGGGAAATTTGGATACTAGATTTTATAACAATGAAAATAGTGTACCCAAGTGACTAATGCTACTAGATCAAATGCTTCAAACTCTCATAACTCGATGTACGAAACAAAAAACCATGCATGAAATTATTAGTGTTTTTGTTACCTGTTTAGTATTTGATGTAGGGGTAAATATTTTTCAGAGAAATTTATTTGACAAAACCATAAGGTGTTGAACCCATGGATGTCACTGGAGCTTTCATCAAGGACGTCAAGCGCGTTGTAATAAAGGTATTTAAGAGCACTAAAGATGTTTGCATTCCATTATTTTTATTTTTTCTCTTGTTTTAGTTCAATTTGAAGTTTTTATTTTTTTTTGAGAGAAATAATCATCTCTGACCATTTTTGTTTTGCACAATTGTAATGATGTGGCCCATATGCTAACCCTTGAATTGCTTTGATTTAGGTTCAATTTAACTTCTCGTTAGCTCAAGTGAACATTATAACCATTTTGTTACTTTTTTCAAGCCCATTTAAATTTTTGTTTATCGACGGGAATATTTGAATCTTTATTTTAAGAATCCGTGATAATTTATAGTAGGTAAGCACTTCGGCTTTCTACAAGTGCTTTATTCTGATGAGTCGAGCACTTTTGCTTTCTACGGCCGGTAGTTTTGAGGTTGCACTATTTTTATGTTGATTGAAGGAACCAGATTTCCTATTTTTATGCCAAAGGCATTCCTATTAGAATCGGTGTGACCCGTTCTAACCTCTCTCGGAATGTGGACAACAAAGATTGAAGTTTGAGGGCATGCGTTGAAATCTAGTGATGTCGCTATCTCCGCTTCTAACACCGCAAACTGCGCCAGGTGAATGCGATGTCTCCTTGCTTCTTACACACCGTACCACCAATACATTTGGCAACCATGTATGGCCATTTGTAACTTGTGACAAAATTGGTCGAAACAAATTCAAACACATGTAATCGAATGAATAATGATGGAATTGCAACATTTCATATTACAGTGCTGAGAAGGGTTTCGTGGATATACTCATGTGTTTGATTGGTAGGGCACCAGATTGTATTCACGTGTTAGGAAATGAAAACAAGAATGCCTCGCACTTCGCTATGGAAAATCAAAATTATAGGTTGGCTTTAGAATGTGTGCTTGCAAGCATGTTACAAATTTAAGATAAGGTGTTTTGACATCATTTTAACATTTTGATAAAAATGATTTATACATTTTTGATTCATTCATATTTATGTTAAATGTGCGTTCCCTGGAACAAAAGCTCGAGCTTTGAGGCTTCAAAAATTGCAGGCCCAAATAATCTGGGTATGACCACCTATTGTTCAAATAAAACCACATTTTCCCGTAACATAATAAGTCTATGATTTGCGCTTTGACATATTTGGCATGTCATTCTTGGACGGTAAAGATTCAACTTATTTTCCTCTTTCTATCTTCTCTCACCTCTCTCTCCTCTCTCTCTTCTCTCTCTCTCTCTCTCTCTCTCTCTCTCTCTCTCTCTCTCTCTCTCTCTCTCTCAAATTTGACTCTTTCAAAAGATCCCCTTGAGTGTTTCCCTCGTACATTTCACGTACGATTGCTAGTGTTGACTATCTTTTAGCAAATGCCAAAAGAGAAGAGGATGTCAAATGGGATGACTATTAAAATTTCCCTTATCGCACATACACTTTTCGTCCCTCATTATAATTTCTTGTTCCTTAAGCCTTTAACTCTCTCTACCACTCTACATTGGTTTTTCTATATACTTCTCTTGTTCATTTCTTTTGTTCCCACTTAGAAATAAGTGAATAGTTTGGTAAGATCTCGGTAGACGGAAAGACCCTGGCCCAAATCATGGCCAAGACAATTCCTCTCACGGTGGTGTCCATTTAAAGGTAATCTTATTAATGAATATTTCAAACCGGTCAAAACTCTAATTTTCCGTATGCAATAAGTTTCATTAATGTATTTACTAGGGGAGAAAGTGAGCCCCACTGCAAACATAATTCCAAGCTAAGTAATTAGTTTTAGGGCTCAATTTATTAATGTTTGCTTTAAAAGAAATAAGCAATCCCAAGTAAGATGAAGTTGAATGAAGGTAGTATGGCTAATGTTGTTACAGTGGGGGAGAGGCACGTACCTAGACAAAATCCCCTCCCTCCCGAATGCCTCCAAATTCTACTCTAGGGGTGGATGTGGTAGGAGCAAGGATGGGGCAGAAACCACTTGCTTTCAAGCATGTAGAGTTTGAAGATACAAATAAAAGCAAAGCTTTCCAGGGATGCACGAGAACCCTAGAAAACTAATGCATCCTAGTTCACCGGGTTTGTTTCCCTTAATTTTATGTGCACCCGGTGTTGCATACCCATGTAACTATGAGTAAAAATAATGGTTTTGGTGTAGGTTTGAATATGGGTATGAGTGACATGTGAGGTAAGGCAAGAAAGGGAAAGGTGGAATCAGTTTCATCAAACCAAAAAGACGGATGTGGTGAATTCAATATTATCTCATGGCATCAAAGATGATGGCTTGGGTGGGCACACTTCTTGTAGTGAAGTGCAGTTACGTATTATAAATTTTGCTCATTTGGGGTGCATATTGATGCACTATAGCCATGAGCCCTATGTATGGGCTGGCATACTCACCTTTGAGGATATGAATGCAAGGGTGAAACTTCGTAGAGAAGGTAATGTTTTGCAAGGCAGCTGAGCTTTAATGCATAACATTGTGTATGTTCTTGGAAAAGTTTTATATGTACCATGGTTCAAAAAATCGTTATCGGCAATTAATCAAGAAAGGCCAAATTTTGACTCGGAAATTGGGAATCGGCAATTTATCGGCATTAATTGGCAACTTTATTGTTACTTTTTAAAACATTTAAACTCATAAAATAAACTTAAATTAAATGTAACAACATTGTTAAATGATGCGAGAAGTGATCAGTATAGAATGTCTTAGGCCCATATGCATATTTTCGATTAAGTTGACCAAAAAGAGTACAAAGTTTGCAAACTAATTAGTAAATTAATATATATTGTAAATCTATTAGTATATTAATGTATATTGTATAATAAAAATTAATTAATGTATATATATATATATATATATATATATATATATATATATATATATATATATATATATATATATATATATATATATATTAATTTATACATTAAATTACGTATTAATTAATATTATTGTGTATTAATGTATACGTCGTTAATGAATATAAATCAATGTTATACGTAAGTTAATGTATAAAATATATTAATGTATATGTAACTGTATAGTATACTATTATAAAATTTAAATTTATAATGTCTAGTGTTTAATGAATACGCTGGTAATGGTCGCAACTCGTTGGAAGACTCGAAACCAGCCACGAAAACCCTAAAACCAACCACGAAATCCCTAAAACCAACGACGAAAAACTCACGAAACCACCACGAAATGCTGAAAAACAAACATGAAACTAGGTTAGGAGAAAATATGAGTCACCCAAGAGAAAATACGAGTCGATTTGGTCGTTTTTTGCATTTAAACCTAAGCCAAGCGATTTTCCACGATTTTTGGTGAGTTTCCTCGATTTTTAGGGTATTTATCGCGAGAAAATCACCAATTTATCAACACTTTGGAAAAATCGCGATTTACAGAAAGTTTAATCATTTTGCTTGTTCTAAACGATAAATTGCGATTATTGGGCGATTAATCGCAATTTTTAATACTATGATATGTACGCCGGTGACTCAAAAGCAATCAAGGGGGAATAGTGGAAGGAAAGCACTTCACTAAAGTGCTTGTCATTAAACTCGCTTGATGTTGGGTATGGCAATTAGCCATACAAACTATATATCTTTGTTTTTCACTTCAGACTTAGGGGCATGTACATTATTTTTAGTCAAGGCTGTCAGTTGTTTTTAATTCTTACAGACGTTCAATCGTTGCCTAAAAAACTAATATTTTATGTTAATGCAATGGTCATCTTTAGATTTGGGCCTTCGGTTGTATGGCCCTATGATTTAAGCATCCTAATGAAACCTCTATTTATCGCATACAAATTATGAACAAGTTTGAATGTCGCATGCGAGCGAGACCGAAACCTCTATTTAAGCCCGACCGCATGTGAGCGAGAGGCTGCAACTACGAGCGGGACAGCAAATAACGTGATTTTCATAGACTTTTGATTTTGAGCGGGACAACGAAGCAGGACCGCAACGAGACTAGCACTATAGCGGAGGGTTGGAGTTGTAGAAGGACAACAAACAATGATGGGTTTAAGGCAAACAGAGCCCAAAGCAAATCAAATAAAAACAATGAACGGGGGCCCCCGCTTCAACATTTTTGCTTAGGAGCTAGGGCACAGCCTGACAACCCTGGTAGACCCACCAAATTTATTTTAATATTTTTAGAGTATGGTTTAGCACTTAGTTCACTAGGGCAGACAAGATTTGACACTGGGGAAAGAACAATACAACAGTTTCTCAGGTAGACCCACCAAACCCCCTCATTCTCTGCACCATTCTTTATATTTATTTGTCAAATCTGGTTTCAACAAGGCATGCAAACCATGCTTAAACACAAGGGTTTCAAAACTAACCCAAATATGGCACAACAGAGATCTACTTTTTCGGAAACACATACAACAATAGAAAACAAAATTTTGGGAAATGTAGAAATCTCTCAAAATCATACAGCGGGTACAACTAAAAAGTTGGTGTTTGTGAATGCAAAACAAGTACAAGGGGATCCTACGACGTAGGCAAGCCAAAAAACTAAGAAGAACCTAGAAGAAAAACCTCACTTTGATTTTACCGAAGACAACAAACAACAAAGAGAACTTCTTTTCAGAGAATATAAAATGGAAGGAAAACAATCAAGTCAGAAGGATAGTAAAAAGGAGTCAAAGCCGAACAAAACAGACATAACTGCAACATACAAAGAAGAACGAGAGGACGCAGTCCAGGATCCTAAATACCTATACAGTCCTACTTCAACCCCTCTATTGTGGTCTAGAATCTGTATGTGAATGAGCTCATGAACATGAAAGAAAGGCTTGGAATTTTAGAAAATCAGAGATTGCAAGAAAACAGTGAGAGGAAAGAACTTACAGAAGTTAGATACAGGTTGGAAAGAGAAAATAAAATTCTCAAAGAACAGGTACTAAATCTCCAAAACCTCATGGAAAGAGGACAACAAGAGTTAACCATGCTAAAACAAGATCTAGGACATGAAAACAGGAGGAGAAAAAAGCCCTGAAATGGTAAAAGGGAAGGAAACAATACAGATAAATGAGATCCAATTAGCAATTAAAGACATGGAAATAAAAGAAAATCAACTAAAGGATCGGATAGAAGAAGCCAAAACCTGGTCACAATTAGTAAGTGGATCATCAAATGAACAAAGGCAAGTCATTGAGAAACACATCAAAACACAGATAAAAGAAGAGAAAGATCAACAAGATAGAGCTAGTAAATTTTATTATCAAGGGTCTAAAAGACTTTGGTGAAAAAGAGAGAACTGACATATTGGCAAGAGACTTTCTTAAAGACAAATTGAAATGGACAGGCTACATACAACAAGCAAACAGGATTGGCAGGAGAATAGAGGGAGGAAAGGACCGCCACGTGCGAGTTGTCATGAGAAAAATAGAAGACAAACATACTATTCTAAAAAATAGGGGACTTCTTAGAGGAACACACATATATCTAGACGAGGATTTGACATTCGCTCAACAAGAAGTTCGAAGGAAAGAATGGGAGAAAGTGAGAAAAGCAAGAGAAGCAGGAAAATGGGCACAAATGAGAAATGGGAAAGCCCAAATCAGCGATCATTTATCAAACAAGAAATAGGAATTAGGGGCCCCACGGGAATTCATGCACATAGTAAGTTGGAATTGCAGAGGATATCCGTGGAGAAGAGGACCGGGTTTGGGGCCCATAGCAGAGGGGAAAGATATTATTATTCTTACGAAACTCATGAGCACAAAGGCTGCAAGGTCCCAGAGTTTGAAGGCTACAAGAAAATCTCAGTTTGGAATGAAGGGAATGAAATAGGGAAAGGTCACGGCAGAATCACAATGCTAATCAAGGAAATATGGCTTGAAATTGTCAAAGTTGAAAAGGAAGATCCAAATAAGCAATACATATGGCTAAAAATAACAGATGGCAAGACAACAATCAGATTGGTTGCTGCTACTTTGCACCGAAAGGTTCAAAGACATATAAGAGAAGAAAACTAGATAGCGAAGATCCATACGCTTCAATAAAAAAAGACATTTCTGTTTTCAGTACATCTGGAGAAATAATTTTATTGGGTGATTTCAATGTGAGGACTGCAAATAATCAATCTCTTCAGTTGATCAGCTTAGAAGGAGGTGAAGACAATCCGTTATGGCTTAAGGAAGAAGAGAACAAGCTTTGGGAAAGATTATCTCAAGACGGTAATGGAGGGGTGACTCACTTTGGGGTTGAGCTTCTAGGCCTATGTAGCTTATACAACATGGTCATTTGTAATGGCATGAGGGCTTGGCCCAGATCAGGCAATATCACTTGTAAAACATACAATGGTCAAAGTGTAGTAGACTATGTAATATGTTCTCAAAGTTCTATCTCCAGGCTGCTTGAATTTGAAATTGGAGATTGTCCTATAGAACTAAAATCAGATCATAGTCCTCTCTTGGTAAAGCTCGGGACAGTCTTAAATCAGCAACAAAGAAATCAGGTTCATCACATGCAAAAGGCATCTCAAAAACAAGGAAAAATCATTCTAAATAAAGAAAATCAGGAAATCTTTGTTGCAACCCTTAATCAGCAATTTCAGATAATGAGGAAGGATATAGAGAACACGTCACCTAAGGGAATGAGTGGTTATGTACGTAGTAATTTGCTGATATCTTTAATCCAAAAGGCTCTAAGTGCTTGTGAAAGATCTAAGCCTAGAAAGGGAGCGGCAAATACTTTTCTAGCAAACCCGTGGTATGATGAAGAGTGTAAAGCTGCCAAGAGAGCTTTGAAGAAAAGTGAGATGAACAAAGAAAATAAAAAGACTTATGAGAGACTGGTACAACACAAAAAAGAAAGCTATGTGAGCAAGAGAAGGACAGAATTAATTTCTCTGGGAAAACACAACCCCAAAGGTTTTTGGAGGGAGTTACAACAAAAGAAAAAATACATAGAAAATAATATCACAGGTGCTCATTGGTTAGAATATGCAAGGACCCTTTATGAGTGTTCCCAACAAAAAGATATTCCTCCCATAATCGAGACTTCGATTGAGCTTTTTTCGACAGAAGACATCAAGCAGGGCATAAATAATCTAGCAAGTGGTAAAGCACAAGACATCGATGGTCTACAGGCTGAATTTCTAAAATGGGGGGTTGAGGTCCTCACACCACACATCAGAAAAATATTCAATAATGTCAATCAGAATGGCTTTCCGACAGAGTGGACGACTAGCGTTGTTATTCCTTTATTTAAAAGTGGTGACATAAATAATCCGTCTAATTATCGCACCATTATGATCAATCCTCTTCTTGGTAAACTTTTTGGAGGCATGATAGAGCGGAGAATCAGCAGTTGGGCCGAAAGAGAGGGTAAAAGAGCAAAAGGGCAAGCAGGATTCCGGCCTAAACACTCAACAATTGACCATTGCATCACTCTTAGGCATTTGATTGAAAAGGTTTGGGACACCCAAGGAGAAGAAGCTTTTTGTTGTTTTGTTGATTTCAAGAAAGCTTTCGACATAGTACCCAGAAACAAACTTTGGAACATGATGGAGGAGCTTGGGATTCCAGATGAGTTTAGAGCAGCAGTTCATAGGTTGTATGAGCAGGTCAGAGCTAAAATCAAAACCAGAGAAGGTATGTCCGAATGTTTTGGCAGTGACATTGGTGTCAAGCAAGGTTGCCCTCTTTCCCCCACCTTATTTGGTCTATACATTGACAAGCTTGAGGAATGGTTAAATAAAGCGAGGGAGGTATACAGTTAGCAAGTTACGTGGTGAAGTTACTCCTATATGCTGACGATCTTATCCTAATTTCAAAAATAGCCCAAGGATTGAGGGAACAACTAAAAGCACTAGAGCTCTTCTGCCAAGAAGTCGGGATGCAAGTGAACACTAGCAAAACAAAAATCATGATTTTCTCCTTGAAAAGGAAAGAGAGACAAATTAACTTTCTTTTTAGGGGAGCCCTTTGGAAATAGTCACTGAATACAAATATCTTGGGATTGACTTTCACCACAAGCTTAGCTGGGAGACTTGTAAAGCAAAAAGGATTCAGGGAGGTTGGAAAGCATCTTACCTACTTCAAAACAGGTGTAGGAAAGCTAAGCTTTGGGACTGGAAAACTAAGAAAACCCTTTTTGGTCTATTGGTCATTCCGGTTGTTCTCTATGGCTGCGAGGTTTGGGGAAGTAGCATGTCAAAT
This sequence comes from Taxus wallichiana var. yunnanensis, assembly GCA_018340775.1. Lineage (NCBI taxonomy): Eukaryota > Viridiplantae > Streptophyta > Pinopsida > Cupressales > Taxaceae > Taxus > Taxus wallichiana. The sequence continues at coordinate 1,004,500,503 of CM031239.1, forward strand.
CACGGGTGGAGACAGATAGAAAGAATCCAGAAACATCTAATCACAAGCACTCTCAAAGTCAAATCAACTGTTCCTTATGAGATCCTGCTGGCTGAAGCGGGTACTTCCTCGTTGGAAGCTTCGGCAATATCTCGGATGATAAGCTATTTGAAAAAAGTTGAAAACATGGACAATCTTTGCTGGCCCAAAATAGTTGTGGACGATACTCTGGAGCGTAGAAAGAAAACTTGGATGAAACAGAAATAATAAATGGATGAACAAATGGGGCATGAAAAGTGTCATGACAACAGGGAAATAAAAAATTATGTGATTGAAAAGTTCAGGACTGCCATGTGGACGGGACAGATTGGTCGAAAGAAAGCACATTATATCAGAGAATTCAATCCCACTGGGGAGCATGATGAAAAAGCTTATCTAGGGGCAGCTATCAAGGGTAAAGCAAGGATTCTAGTGGCACAGTTAAGGACCGGATCACACCATCTTCGATGCGAAACTGGTAGATGGACTATTCCAAAGGAAGATTGGGAAAGGAGAATTTGTCTTTTCTGCAGCAAAGGGGTCGTTGAGACAGAATGGCATTTCGTCATGGAGTGTTCGGCATATGATGATATTCGTATCCAGTATGAAAACAACCTGAAGGTGGACGGACTAGAGGAACTCTTCGAAGGAACAAAGCTTCAGGCGACCGCGGGTTTCATTCTCAAGATTCACAGCCGGAGAGCTGATATTGAAAGGAGTCTGAAATCAGATTAAAAATCTCAGTTTTGTGGTCCCATAGACTCTTCAGTCTCATGGACGTCATTAAAATCTTTCATTTCATTTCACTCATCTAGAAAACAAGTAACTCCTTAAAGAAAATTGATATTCCCTTTTACCATTTTGGTAGAAACTATATGGTGTTGACATTTATTTAGATTTTAATCCTCGCAGCACCGAGCAAAAGATCTGTAAGAAGAGTGCTAAGTGGTGCAAGTACAAAATAACTAAATTTTGGGCATCAAAAGTGAAATGGTAGTTACATTTTGTTAAGTCTATGCAACTGCAATCTTGGCACAATAATTCTATCATATTGCATGTTTAATAGGTTAGCATCAATGTATACAATAGCAGAGTCAGACGAGTAGAAACTCACAAAATGAAAATGCAAATCAGGCATGTACAGCACAGTAGGCCGTTACTGCCATCTTCAAAAGAAAGTGTTTAACATTTGGAAAAACTGGAAATGATTACACAAGCAGTCATTTAACAAAACATTTACACAATTTGCAACTTTTTAGTGGGAAAAAACTATTTCTACACAGCTTTACACAGTTCAACCTAATAGTTTCCAGCGATCCTCTTCAAATATATACAAGAATGCAAAGACGTCTCTTTCAGAGAAATCTAAACTCCTTTTTAAATGAGCATGATTTTTATTAGTCAAATACAATGTCAAATCCTTCAAAACCTCTCTTGTGTGACAACAATCGGTTTGGCTTCAATTCGCCCCTTTGCAAGATATGGACCATTTCGGACCGCTACCTGCAACTGTACGAAATAGAATGTTAGTTGGAAAAGTAGGCATTTTAAGAGAGCATAGATTATCACAATATTAAATACAGTCGGCCATATAAGCATCTGTCTGAATGCTTCCAACATAAGATATAGAAAATTACCTTTTCTGCCACTTGAGAAAATGCTGCATCATTCTTGTAATCTAAAGCCATCAAAGAATTGTTGATTGCTACACAGCATGAATGTCGGAACTCCATACCTGAAATAGTACTCAACAAATATATAGCCTCATTATCTGCATTGTTACATTACAACAAAAATTTTGATTAAATTGTCATCAGAATAACCTTCTTTTACGGTTTCAGAGTATGGATCTGTAACGAAGTTGATTATTTCTTGTTTTGAGCAAACTTCCCACAAACACCAAGGTCTAGTCACTAATCCAGCTATTAACCGATATGCCTGTCAGCCAAATATTTGTCATAGAGAATAGAGCCAGTAAACAATGAAGTCCATAAATTCTAATCCACTGGATAAAATGATGGACATGTCTTGAAACTGAGATGTTCTTACAGCTATGCGCACTTCGGCATCCTGCTGCAGTAGTGACCAAAACAACCCCTGCATACATCATTTACTGGATATCATAAATATCATGAACCAGAACTTACAGATTGAGTAGCGTAACACAAGGTCCTTAAATGAAAGAAAGCAGGTTTGATTTCTATCCAAAAAGGAGGAAGGAAATCATGCACTTGACATGACTCTGTTTGACAGATTTGACATGCTGCCAAAATTTTTGGGTTCATAAATTGAGTTCAAGCTCACATATATTGTGTGAAATAACATGTGCACATAGAAAAGCAAAGGAAAGAAATCAACGCCTAGAAGTTAATTCTTCCTGAATTCTTTGGCATTATGCACAGGCATCACATAGATTAAAAATCATTTACAGATGCTCCTTACAATAGGATTGAAGAAACGGGACAAAGGATAAACACAATTCGCACCCTCTGGGATGTTATTCAACAATTTTATTGACTCAACTTTCATTATAAATGAATGCCCTTTGAAAAAGTATCCAGTTTCATAATTTCATTTCATACTTGCCAAGACCCCACATAAAGATTATCTGATGGGACAGGACATGGTTAGAAGGCTTCAGTAATTATCTTGCAGCAACTAGGCGAAAAAATGCAATTAACAAACTCACATTCATTGAAACACACTCAACAGCATAGCATACAGAATACTGGCGCTGGGACAACCATATTTGTAGTTTAGTTTTCATATTACTTGGCAAAGAAATACATGACGCGGTGATCACAAGGCAGGGTTTCGCCACATTGGATAATCTCCTAGATGGTCTTTACAAATATGCTTTCTCGGTCAAGCCTTGTATACAAGCAGGAATGAAAGATTGGCCTACCCTTTCCACTAAAGTACACGTTTAGGGGACCAGTGGCTGTAACTCTCATTACATCCCTAATTAATCCAATCGTGCATTACAATTCTTATTTATGAAATAAGGTTACATCAACCTATCTCACCGGGTGAAATACATAAGGGGCAGGTGTTTGCAGTAGATGATGTAATCCCACTAATTCACTAAACATGATCACGAATTTCTAACAGCATTATCTTATTTATTCAAGATAAAATTAATAGTGGACCTGGTGAAAGTACTTTTTATGTCCCAAGAGGAAGCCAAAATCCAATAGCTTTCCTTGTCCCTTGATGTGATCATATATTTCGTGTCTTGTGGGGGAGGGGGTGGCAGGGAATAATTGTTGTGGAAGTTTCCTCAAGACAGGAAGTAGTTCGTGTAATCCTTGTCCCAAGATGGAAAATGCTCTAATTTTGGAATATTTTGTGTGCCAAAAAGGGCTTTGTTTGAATAATACTCTTCGCCCAAACCAAGGAGCCGAATCTGACAATACTCTGTCTTAAGAGGGAACTGAGCCTTGGGACTCCACGAATTGATGCAGTCATGATTAGGGGTCCCAATGAAGGGATGCCTTAGACCACACAGCCCACAATTTCAGAGTTAGATCTCACTGAAGCAAGATCTCAAACACAGCTCTAACAAGAAACAATAAAAGCTTCTTCTATTAATATGAAGAAAAGATTACAAACTCAAGCACAATGGCATTACACTCCAATGACAGTCTTATGACAAGACTCTACAAGAATTCTCTAAGAATTCCAATCCTATGACCTATCCTAAGCTTGTAGACTTTGCAAAGCTTCTACAGAACCAAACTCGGCTCAACTTGGCGACTTCACAATAGACGCCTTCCCCAATTGGAGGATAGATTCCTTACATGCCCATGGCTCCTTCTATTCATAGAATATGCAAGGACTGGGGGAGGAAGGGGGAAGAATAAAATATGTCCTTTGCAAGTAAAGATACCTTACAGATACTCAGAATGCCTCAAATCGCCTTTGATCTTCCCAGCCAGTTTGTAGGAAGCTTCCCATGAATTCTCCTCCATCAGATCAAGCTTTACCAAGTAGCTCGGTTTGACCTTGGGCATGGAAAATGCATCAAGGCCCACATGTGCATTCCTCTAGCTGTATCAATACTGACAGAAGATTCTATCACACACAGATCTATAGCAGCATAAGGTAGTGGTCCCATATGTTTACAAGGCTTCGCGGCATCAGAAATGTTAAGTGACATCCGGAGTGCATGATGGCATCATCAAATGCCTAAGAAGCATACGCAAGACTTCGTAGCTTCTGCGTGCAAGAAACAAGTGCTCCACGGAATGGGACAACATTGCATGGTTTATGCAGCATTGATAGGTGTGCATGTCATAGATAGCATTGCACAGCTAAGTAAAGGTTTGTACTACAAAATTAATCCATTGTGGCTTGGATAGGTATCTGTGGCTTCCGTAGGAAAGTAGTCGAGGCATTAAGGTGGCATGCTCTAGAGTGGCCTAGCATCACGCAAGTCTTTATTCACCAAGTCTAAATGATTTTGGGTGATACGGGATTGCTTGTGAACCCAGATGCTCCTACATATACTTTAATATCGGCGAATGGTCAAATTTTAACATTCTATGATCTATCTATGGCACCCTACAAATCTTGGTCCATAGAGTTATGCAAAAAAAAAAAGTTACTAGTTCAAAAACAAAGGATTTGATGAGACTCAGAGACACATTTCCAATTCTGAATGTCTCAAGAAATCCAAGGAATCAATAAAATCAATGCCTAAGGATTGAAACACTCAATTATAAGCAATGCCTCATGAAATTTTTAGGAACTTCACTAATGCCTTTGAATCTAAAGACTTTGTAGAGTATCGATTCCAATGGTACTTAAGGATTTTATAGTAATCAATGTTTTGTTAGGTTCAAAGATTTCACATATATGAATGCATTTTGGGCTTTGAGGACTCGGTCAACCCTTCCCAAAGGACCTCCCTATATAGAGCAACATAAAGGGTGAGATTTGACACCCATCAAGTTTTAACCGTTTTTGGCACTCAACAATAAAACAATGTTGTCCCTCTTGAAGTGAGTTAATGTTTTGAAGACATCAAATTTATTAGACTCCATAAATTCTTCCAAGCTCTATGCAATGGTCATAATTTCAAGGATTTGATAGACTCCATAAATTCTTTTGAGAACCTTTAGGTATGGCTTATGTTCTAAGAGTTGTTGTGCTGAATGTTCGGGAGCAAGATATGGAGTTTTGTCATTCTAGGCAAAAAATCCAAAATAAATGATGGAAAGAAATTATCTAGCCATCAGAATCAGGAGGATGAGGCCTATCGAAAGATATGCAAGCACAATACTATACTCTTCAAATTCATGTTCAAGGCTTGAATTCATCGCAAGAAGCATGGGACACAGTTATTCAACAAACCCGATTGCCGACTTACAAATCATGACCCGCTAGGGTTTGGGAGGATTGACGATTACCTAGCTCATGTAAAACAACAATATTTGGAAGTGTGTGGTATCGAACATAGGAGGGTGCATGATTGAAATTATTTTTTTCAATTTTAAATGCCCATTTATTGAGTTTGATCATAGACCTACAAATCCTAACCCATTAGGCTTGAGTGGATAAAAGATTATTTATCTTGAGTAAACAACTTGCAACATTTGAAAGTGTCGTGCCATACACAAAGAAGGATCCATAGCTGATTGAGATTAGTCTTTAAAATTTCAAACACCCATTTAATGTCACCCACTATTTTTTTCACTATTCAAGTTGTGATGGGCACTAATGGAGATAACCTCAAATTTAGCAATTTTCACATGGGAAACTTGGTCCCAAGGAGTGCGAACTTTACCATTAAAAAGGAAAAGGGCATTAAAGAACCAAAAACAACAAAATTGCTAATGGAAGAAGAAGACTTGCGCATACCCTCTGTCACAGGGTTCGGCGATTTTCGGATAGGAAGTTCGAAAATCGCCGAACTTTAATCACCCAAAAAAATCGCGAATATTCACATACATTCGACATTAAAAAAGAACTAATGAAACACGGTTAAAAAACCCTAAAACATATTCTCGACTTTATAAAAAAGTGGAAGTATGAGGTTTCTCATTCCAGTTTGTGACTGCGACTCGAGCTATGGCTACTTTCTACGACCTAGAGAGCTCGACTGCGTTGCGACAATCTGCTATGACTTGAGTTGCGACATGAGCTACGACCATCCCGACTGCGAGCCATCCCTACGAGCTGCGAGAGGTATGTTCAAAATCTTTGACGTGAAATGAATTTTGTGATGTCAGTTAGGTTAGACTGTTATACTTGAGTATTGAAACTTATAATTTATAATTTAAAATTTTGGTCGATTAGGTTAACTTATAATTTATATTTAATATTTAATCTTTTATTTTATATTTTATAATTATAAATTTATAATTGTTTTTACTCTATTAATGTTTCAATTTTAATAAAATAATTAAGCATAGAATTGATAATTTTAATTTTAACTTTTTGACGATTTCATATGTTCCTTAAATGTAATAAAGACATCTTTTTATATAGATTTCAAGTTTATATAGTAATGTTATAGCTATTTTGAAAAAATTGTGCATTTATATCTTATATTTTTAAAAATGAAAATTATGACAGCCGAATTTAATCACGAATTTTTCTTTCCGAATTTTATCCTTTGCCGAACTTAATCCGAATTTAATCCTCATCGAACACAAACACAAACACGAACCTAGTGACTTAAGCGCATACTATAGGAAGCAAGGAGATCATGAAAGCATTTGCTACTGGCGATGGATCTTGAGGACAAATTCAAGGCCGCAAGGAAATCAATAGAATAATAATGAAAGTAATGTCTTTATAATCACTTATGTCTCGTCACATGGCTAAAGACGCTTCCTTTTTCTCCTCTCATGGAAACCATAGGATGGAAATATCTTTGTTGAGGATAATTAGGGTACTAGGAATATTAATGTTTAAAATGGTGTTATTATTGACATTTACCATAAATTGATCTCGGTAAAAATGATATTTGTAAATCAAAATGCAAAAATTTTAAAGAAAAAGAAACTTCATTATCAAGGATACTAACAAATCGCTTTAGGGTGGTTGTTTATGGATATCTTTATGACAATTCTAAGTTGTATAATTTCACCCAAACTTTTTATTCTCACAAACATCAAGGGCCATTTTCTTGTATGGATAAGATGGTTGATTTCACTTCTTGGGATTCAAATGACATTTCTTTTGATGTTTTCATGATATACTATTCTTGGTTTATTAGAAGGTTAATTATAGCTTGTTAAATTGTTGTAAAAACATCCGCATGGAAATTAGAAGGGATCAAGGTGAAGGGCTAAGCGGAGTTTATAAGAACATATTCTTAAAGAATAGGCCATTTACATAGTATATAACCCTTCATGTATGAATAATAATTTTTCAAGTATTGTCTGAAATCATTCATCTGGTATTAGAGCGGGAGAGCCACAAAGCTGTGATAGAAGGAGAATTGAAGTGTTGATTATTGCAAGGGCGGCCCCATTTTTGTTTCCCTAAATGATTCTAGCCTTGTTTATTTACATTGTGTGTAGTTATTGTGAAAAATTGGATTGAAGTCATTTGATAGTTTCTTCTTTGATTTGTGTGAGTTGTATATGTGCTTTGAGACTTGGAGTCTAGTAGTCTTCTTCCCTTATGCATGTGTCATTTTACGTATCGGTTGCGAAGTGTCAGGTGAAGCTTCGGTCCATTCTTGAACTTATCTCCTCATACTCTACATGTCCTTTCCTTGACCTTATTCTGTACTACATGATCCAATGGTTGCTTTCTCTTCTCTGCGCATTCTCGGTGTCCTTCGACGTGCATACTTCTTATCCTTCTCCTTGCACAGTTACCTTGTGCGCGCATTCTCGGTGTCCTTACGTACATACTTCTTATCCTTCTCCTTGCGCGGTTACCTCTTGTGCACTCCCCTACTCTTATCTTGTGCATCCCTTTATGAAATTCCCATGTGCGCCTCAAAGAATAATGAATCATGAATAAAGAATGTCAAGTCCTTAAGGACTTAAAGAATAAAGAATACAATAAATCATGGGCCCAACATCACCCCGTACTAATTTTGTTATTCATCCTCGGGCAACATTTATTGAATATCCTCGAACAACTCGGGCACCTCAACCTGTAGCAAGTCTTCATACACTGCCACTTTTGACCATCACATCAATGAGTTAGGTTAACTTATCCAACTGCGTAATGAGTTGGTTAAACATTGAAGCATCTTTTACCCCTGTGGTCACCATTGTTTGTAGGTGCTCTACATGTTTCGTAACTCTAGCATGTGGTTCCTAGCTTTGTTTCAATTGTATCTAGTGAGTTTCCTCGAGCTCGTTAACCATTGCTTTATACACTGTGCTTTCTGCGATCTTCATGCTAACTGTTTCATATTCTTCCATTATTTTATTGGTTAGCCTTGTCCAGAAGTCTTCTAGTTGGGCTTCAAATGTCACTACTTTGTCGCCGATTCTTTTAGTTAAGCATTTATTATTCTAGGTTCCTTATAGAGCCCTTTAAACAACTTCTGCTTTCTCTCCTTTGGCTTCTAGCCTTCTTGCATTACTTTCGCACTCCATGAGATTTTTTTTGCAAATGACACATATTTTCACTTTCCTCCTCCTTTCATTTTTGCTTTTTTTCTCCTCCCCATTTCTTTGAAAATCATATTTACTAGTTGCTTGAGCTCATCTATGGTTTTCATGGAATGAGCGAACTATCTTGTAAAAGCTTAAGCTCATTCTACAATATTCTCGACTTTGACTCAATGTGTGTATATTTTTCCCTTAGACCTTTATTTTCATGTTGAACCTCGCACAATTGTCGCTTTGTCTCTCTAAGCTCTTCCTCCAACTTTCTTGCATGAGCCCTATATACTCTTTCCTCATTGTTGTTTTATAAATTTGCATTACTTCCTCAAAACATTTTGAAATGCCTCCCGCCTTGAGTCGCAGACATGTTGTATGTTGTGGTAAGGAGGACAAGATCCCCAGCCCTAGTTGGGATGGTGTGAATGCTCTGCACTGTGCAACTCGATGAGCGGTTCTTCAAAGACACACATCAAGTGAAAAGGACAGGGCGTTTTTGAGCACTTTGTTGCCATGATGTTCTTAATATTGTCCCATTGGAACAATTCATGTTCCTTCTTTCCCGTTGATATGTCACGCACATCCACCTCTTCTATGGTTTTGGGAAGAGTCATGTTTCTACCTCTTCATCCTCTTTGTGCCGAGTTCTTGCTCCTATATCGGCCTCTTGCCCTTGTTAGAGTGGGTTTATTCCATGAAGATTCACTATCATGACCACCTCTTTCCTCGTGACTTCCTCTAGCACTTGTGCTTCATTCATCCCTTAGATTATCTTCAATCTCTATCACATTCGGTTGTGACCTATGAGATGATGTTTGTTCATCTAGGCTTGGTTGCTCCATCTGTTCACTTGGCCCTACCGCAGAGCTAGCCTAAACTAGAGAATTCTTCATTGGGTCTTCAACATTTGTTTCCTCTCGGCGTAGGCCAATGTAGGTTCGATACTACTAGGTTGCCCTATACTTTGTTTCCCTCACTTCATGCGCTACGGTTGGCCCTTGCCTTGTATTTAATCTTCTTCTCTTTAAGTTGTCCCATTTGCACGCGTGTCTTTTCTTTCTCTTCTTGTACTTGTTTTGCACACTCCACATGTTAATGTAATCTCTACAGTGCACGCTTAGGCATAACGATCTCTTCATCGGGTTCTTTATCTGGTGCTTCATCATTGTTGGCCCTTTTCTTGGGACGCGGATAGAAGAAGAGTTTGTGTGGTGTTCTTCACAACAATAGTCTCCCATTGAGTAAGCTTGCATATGTTTGTCACTTGCGTCCCCTAATAGACATTCACATCAGGGTGCTTGAAAGTGGTGCTGAGTGTAATTATATATTCATCTATTCTTTGCGCAATAATGTTAAATTTCTTGGCCTCCTTAATCCGTTTGACGTACCGCAAAAAGTACTCAGTTGAAAAGGGATATGGTAACTTAACCCACAAGGTCCAAGTTTTATCATCCTTTTTAATCCGTGCCACTAAATAATTCATAGCCCACATAAATTCCTGCTCTCCGGCCAACTCCTTTGGTAATTGGCGTGGTATCCGCCAATCCTGTTCAAACACTTCTCACAGGTTCTTTAACTAGTTCAGTGAATCTTGCCTTATATGCGTTATTCAATGTTGTGGGTGCTATAAATTTCTTATACATTATTATTGGTGACAAATCCTCCCATGGGAATATCCACGTATCTTGATCCCCTTTTGGCACTCTAATTTCATCAAAACCTATCAAAAGCAATATTGCCCCCAACGAAACTTGACTTCTTGTCTCTCTTGTGCCGATTGACATATTCTACTATGCTCTGGCATAATGAATTTGGAGAAGTTGAAAATTATCCCGTACTACCCTATGCGTAATACTTAAGAATCTTTTATTAATCCACCTTTTAATTAATTTGGCAATAATTAACGACTCTTGTCCGGGGTCCTTGAGTTCATCGATGGACATGAACTTCCATTCGTGTTTGTATTTCAGAAGGTCCCCAATGTGGTCTACTACTTCATCATCTTCCGGGCTTGCCTAAATCTTCTCCTTGGTTATTTATCCATGTTGCATGACTGATTGGTAGGTGCGAGCAATTTCATGCACCTTCCCATAAATAGAAATACCCTTCTCGAACATGCGAGATAAGGTATGATATAATTCAACTAGTTTAATGAAGAAAGGCAAGTCAAGTAACTGTAATACCCCGGTCTTTTCCAAAATTTTTTGATGCTATTATCATAGATGTCATTCCTTGGTTGTCCTTCTATCTTGTTGGGTGCACCATTTCTTTTTCAATAGTTTTGTCAAGCCCATGCGCGAGATGATTGCAATATGATATTTTTGTTGTAGCCATAATGTTATGCCATTCTCCAATCCTTTCCGCCTCCTTAAGGTATTGCATTTCAAAACTGAGGGTTAATGTGCTAGAGCTTGGCTCTTTCTCCTTCTCGGCTCCTGCCTTTCTTTCCTTCTTGGGCATTGAGGAACTTGCGCCTTCTTCTTCGGCCCTTGCTTCCTCCTTAACTAGTGCTTCTTCCTTTGAAGCTTGCTTGATGAAGGTACCTTAATATTTAGATGTTGATTGAGAGCTAGACATGTTCTCGTAGTTTTGACACTTTTTCCACTCGACCTCCTTCTATGGGTTTAGTTGGTTATGGGTTTTCTTTTGTGTGTTAAAGCCACTTTGTTTTATCCCTGTGGTTAATTGCCCCAAAGCTTGTCATTTTTCTACTTACTCGACCTCCACTAATAATGGCCGATATTTTAGTTTTTCCTATTACTACGACTCTTTATGGCTTTTTCTTCCTTCCCTAAAAGCTTTAATATTAAATCGATGGCAATTGTTATTTGTAAAAATTCCAAGTGTCGGATCATTGTTTGTAATTGGAGCTCTTGTTCTTAATGTAAGTCAAAATGAATTACCGACCTCCTATTTATATTCTTCTTCCTTTGTAATAAATGCTCCTTCCATTTACTCCTCACATGCGTGAACCTTTAGTTTCCCCATAATTATCATTAATGCCTAATGAATGACATTTGTCCCTAACCTTCCTTTCCTTTCTTGTGAACATTAATGCCCATTTAAGTGTGCTTTATGGGTTTCCTTATTATTGCTTTTTTTTCCACGTGTCCATTGCATTTGGTAGCTTACGTTCCTAGGCCGCGTCGCTTCCCTTGTGCCCTATTTTTTCTTTTACGTGCTTCCTTGCCTCATATGCCCTTTAAGCTTACCCTTTAAGGAACCCTCTCTTCTCCCGGCCACTCCACTTTTCCTCTCTTGGGCAATTTTCGCCAATCACGCATGTGTGCATGCTACATTTTAGCAATCCTTTTTCCCAAAAACAAAATGTTTCCACTTCTCCTTTTCGGAAATGTTTTGGTAAAGATATTTGTCCTTGTACTAGTTATTCCTTTTCCCTCCAAACACAAAAGGTTGCGTGGTCCTTGTGCGTCTACTTATACTAAATAAATGTAGTTATAAAATGCTTTGGCCTAACAACACAAAATGTTAAAGAAAATTACGTATCCAACGCTTATTACAATGCATAAAAAGAGCCTATTCTATGAAATGAAATAACATGTATTCTAATGGCATATGCCTTATTCGTTACATTCCATTATTGCTAGAAGTATGGTTTCACCGACTCACATTGAAGTGGCCGGAAGCATTTTTTCGCTGAAATCCTTCAATTTACATGCCCGGTTGGCAATATATCAACTATCTCATACGGCCCTAACCAATGAGTTTGAGCTTGCCTGGATGTCACACAAATTTGGAGTCATACAGTAAAACCTTAGTGCTTTCCTAAGAGTTTTGTTTTGAGGTTCCGATCATACCATGCCTTTTTTCACACTTTTTAATATTTTATGACCACCTTGCTTGTAATTGTGTTTCATCCAACTGTAACAACCTTGTTAACCTTTCTTGTATTAAGTCTTCATCTTCCAAATTTGTAATGCACGTAATTCTCAACGATGGTTCTAAAAAGTCAATTGGTAGTACGGTTTCCTTCTCATAAACAAGTTGAAAGGGAGTAGCCTTATTTAAGCACTTGTATGTTGTCCGATACGCCCAAAGTACTATTGATACTTTCTCATCCGGTCCTTCCTTTCAACATCGCAAATATTTTGTCAACGTATGATTAATATTTTGTTAAAGGCTTCCACGTACCATTAGCATGTGGGTGATAAGGGTTGTCTTATGATGTGCGACCATAAATTCTTGTAGCTAGAATGTGAATTGTGTCATTTAAGAAATGTGTTCCTCTATCGCTTGTTAAGCTCAATGGACAACCAAATATGCTTATAATGTTTTCCCAAATGAATCTTGTTAATGGAGTTGTCATACGATCTTTAGATGGTGCAGTTTATGCCCATCGTGTAAGATAATATGTTGATGTAATAATATATCTTGCCCATATGTTCTTCATCATTGTAGGGTTGATTGGCCCGACAAAATCAATTGTCCATTTTTCAAATGGTTCTTGGGCAGTTATTGGAATTAAAGGCATACTATCACATGTTTCCCTAGCTTACCAACTCTTTGGCATTGGTCGCAGGCCTTGGCATCTTCTTTCGTGTCTTTAAATAAACTCTATCACCAAAGTCCCACATTTAGGATTTTTCAAGTAGTAGCATCACCTGCATAGTGACCCCTGCAATTCCTTCATGTGCTTCACTTAGGATATCTCACCTTTCATGATGTAGAACACATCATCCGTAAAATTTCGTCATGCCCCATTTTATAAGTTGATTGCCAATTAATTGATATGGTGTTGCTTTGATAGCTAATTACTTGCATTGATTGACCTTGTAATTTTCAGGTGCCACCCGTATTCTTTAGAAAGAAAAGCACCTCCTCCAACTCATTGAATTCACTTTGGATGTTAAGAAATTGAGCATCTTGCATGCCATCCTCTATGGGTTGTGCTCTCTTTCATCGAGTATTTGCGAGACAAATGATCAAAACCTGCACTTGTATTTTACCCGATTTCACCACCACCGAGAACTAGAACTCTTGAAACAATATTATCCATCTGCAAATTCTCCCATGTAATATGACTTTGTTGACCAAGTGTTTAAGAGCCATGTGATCCGTAAAGAACACAAATGGAGTGGCCAAGAGATAATGGCAAAAAAATTTTGAAGCACATAAACCATGGATAGTCCTTCCACGCTCTGTGGTAATATAATTTCTTTCTATGTATGTCAATTTTGACTTGTAAAATAGATTGGATGGTCGAGAGTTCCTTCTCCTGGTTGTGCCAATATTGCTCCAACAACAATGATTCTTGAGGCATCTACATGTACATGAAACGGTGTGTTCCAATTTGGGAATTATAAAATAGGCGTTTGGGTTAATTTTCTTTGAGTTGGTCAAAAGCAAACTAAGTCTCGAACCCCACCTAAATTCTTATGTTTTTCGTATTAATTTTCTAAGGGCGCTGAAATTTTTACAAAGTCATTAATGAACTTCTAATAATATTTGATGTCCCAAAAGCACACAAACCTCTTTTTGCATTTGTGGCGGTTTTCTAATATTTACTATGATTAAATTTTGGTTGTGTCTACCAATAATCCATCTTTGAATAATGTGTCCTAACAAGGCCGAATGGCGTGGCGAACACACATTTCTTCAAATTTAATGAAATTTGTAATATTATAGCGCTCAAACATCAATCTCAAATTATCACAATGATCCTTTACCAATCCGTAGCTCGTTGACTCAATCGCTAGGTATACAAAAGAAACTTGAGTATGAAATCCTCAAAGGCAATTACAAAAATGCGCACAAAAAAGACAACGAGTGCATTCTTAAGCCCAAAGGGCATGAAACTGTAGAGTGTATGATCCCAATTTAGTCACAAAAGTTGTCTTTGGCATGTCCTCTTTACAATTATGACTTGGTGATAACTAGAGAATCCATCTATGAAAGTATATATTTCCTACCAACTACACCTTCTAAAATCTCTTTTGTAAAGGGAATAGGGAAGGGATCAATTATACACACAGAGTTCAAAGCGCGGTAATCCACACAAATTCTTATGCATCAATCCTTCTTCACGTTGATTACCATAGGGCTTATCCATTCAAATCTGCCCATTGGTATGATGACTCAGACAACCAACATGTGGTCAAGTTCCTCTTTGACTTTTACGCGTAGGTTTGGATTCATCTTGTATGAGCACCTTCTAATTGGTTTAGCCCCCTTAATTAATTTGATTTGCATCTTTCCCAAGGATGGGTATAATCCCTTCATTTCGTGGTAGCCTCTGGGAAAGATATCTTCATACTCACATAATAGCTCAACAACCTTGGCGATTTCCGATTCACTTTAGTAGTCACCTATGGTTTCCATTTTTGGTTTCACATTCGTATGGATTTGAAAGCTGTCAATGTTGATAACCCCTGCGACCGTATGAGATTTGAAGGTAATTTCATCCTATTATGCTAGGAGGAATAACCTCTCTTAATTCTTTACCTTTTTAATTGAGGAGGTTTACTTCAATGGTACTCCCTCAACAAAATAAGGTTGGAGAAAGCCCTAAAGTATCTTCAAAAAACATTGTAGTTAATGCGAAACTCTTTTCCTTGTGTAATAGAAAAAAATTGTTTTCATAGGAGCATCATCTCCAAATACCACATCTTTTATACATTGAAGGGGGTAAGTCAAAATTTCGATGAGACAAAGGAAAGACTATGAAGTAATCCTTGTGGCGTTGTCCTTTCCAGAATTCAATTCTCTTCGCAACTCACAACCGACATACCATGCTCGTGCTCATACACGTATGATAGAATAGATGTGTCCATAAGGCATTGCTAACCTTTGTAGTCGTCCATACCTCTACACATTTATTTATGTTCTTCGGACTAGTGACTCCATCAGTAGCAGGGGGTATCTTCGTGCACCATTTGTCGCTAAAACCTAGTCTTCATAGCCTCATTTATGTTCGTCAAAGTGATAATAAATCATTCCAATGCATTTCCCATCATCTTGTTGCATTACCTTTTAACAAATAGACTAAGCAATTTTGTCGTGCCTCGTCAGTTTGCATATGGGCCTCCATGTGCTTAAGAAAATCATGGTATCTTCACTCCCACCAAAACAATGATGGAGGATGGGGGTTTTGTATTGATTTTTCGAATACGTTTGTGAATGTATGTAGGTGCTTGGACAATATTGTAGTTGGATGTGCTCATAATCATACCATAATCTTGTCCTATCAGTTCATATGAACCATGTGCCCAATTTTCACATGCCACACTAGTTGTGTTAGACATTGATTGGTTATCTCCCCACTTTACTTTTCAGTAGGATTTTGTTTTTATCATTGTGCAAGCAAATTATACCTCATCACATTATTTTGGCCCATTTATTTAGAGCTCGTTTTTAGATTGGAGGCAATGTTTGATCTAATCTCTTTCCTACACCACATCGGAGGATTCACCGACTTTGTTGAGCGGCAAATCTTTGAGATAGGTACCCTTTTACAAATATCCTCGAGAGGCTATTGCTCAGTTTTAACGATGGTCCATGTCACAATCACAAATGATGCGGAGGTTTTGACCTTTCGGGGACATTGGTGTTCGGATGGATCATCTCCCTCCTTTTGTAGTCTAAACCCCACATAAATTCTTCTTCTTCCTATTAAACAAGTGCACCAAGAGGGCCATTAGGGATGATATTTAGATGCTTCATAATACCACTTTGTTTTAAAAAGGAAAACCGTGGGGTCTTCGCCTAAGATGGCCTTTTACCTCGAGCATTTTATGGAGTTGAGCGATGGCCTTATTTTTCACCCGCAATACACTCATCATGCTTGAACATCGACTAACAACTCAATCGCCTATAGGGTATCACTTTGAATGCATGCACTCTGCATCACTCTTGGGACAGATCAAAGTTGGTTCCCACCGACTTTGTTGCGAGATAGACCACCACCTTGATCGCTTCAAACGGTTTGCCATCATGTAGTCTTACTAGAGCCCGAGATAGAGATGCACTTTATATTCCGTTTGATATACTATGCATCAAAGGGAGGTTTTATTGTCTCTTCAGAGGGCCAAAAACTCTTTCAGACTTCTTAAGCCTATAAGAATCAAAAGTGTCTAGGCTTTATACTCCGGGAGGCCATGAGGCATTTGTGAGCACCTCTTCATCCACATTCCGACTTGGAGACTCTACTCAATGATCACTAATTATATTCACAACGCTACACCTTCTAACGAAGGCACCAAGGGGATGGGTGAAAGCTCAACCTACGACTCAGATCGGTTCAAAGGATAACACACAAATGCATCGAGCCATCATCTTGAGATGATTACCATAGTGCGATCAAAAACCAAAGCGAGATTTACCAAATCTTTAGATACGATACAACGTCCATGACAACAATTTAGTAGACGGCCCTTGCACTCTGCCGCCTCTTTCCGGACGTCTTTTCATCCAAAGTTTCTTCTAGTCAGCCTCGAATGTTAGGGGAGCTAGATCCACCATCCCATGATGGACTTTCTTCTCTTCTTCTCCTCGGCCTTCTTTCTTCTCTTCTTCTCGCTTGCATGCCCACCACTGGTTTTGGGTGTTGGGATTGTTTTCTCCATTGTTGTTGCCTTCTCAGGCCCTTTGTATTTTCTTTGCATTGTTCTTTCTTGGGACCGTTTGGTTCGAGAACAATTTGTCAAATTCTAATGGCTCTTTTAGTCCCATTGACCTACTTTTGTGGTCATTTATTGGACATTAATATATTTATATTATCTTATTTATACTTGTAGATTGGATGTTGCATATATGCTCCAAAAGGTTTCGTGTTCTTCCACAATCATCCTTAATACACCCTTATCCATTGGATGCACGTTCTTCGCATCCCCCTGGGTCAGTTCAAAGTGGGTTCTCATAGGCTTGAGTGAGACGAACCACCAAATTGATCGGTCGGACAAGACTTGCCATTTATGTAGTCTTGTAACGTTGAGAAGGAAGCACACTTCATCTTCTGTTGTCCCATCTACTACGAGTGTCGGGGAGATTCCATCGTCTTTTCAAAAGTGATCCGTGCACCATCCATATCTTTTCATTTATTTCGATGAAGTCTTCTAGATTTGACACATACTAGGAGGCTCTAGGCTTCGGGATCACACTATTGTGTTATTTAAACCTAGACTCTCGCAGAGGATGGCCTCCTTTCTAGTTCTAGTTCCGGAGGGAAACTAGATCCATCAGTCCGATGAGACATACCACTTTCGATGTGATGCCTTTTAACAAGTAGAAGGAGATCTCGTCATCTCACCTCCTCTTCCTCGTCTTTGGATCATCACACAAATCATGGAGTTTCTTTCGATCAGCCTCGAATGTTAGGAGAGATGGGTTTACCATTCCAGAAAGACATTTTGCTTCTCTCCGAGGTCTTCTTCCTCTCTTCTTCTTCCCTTCTCATGCTTTGTACTTCTTTGAAAACCCTTTGAAGTTTCCCATCTTCGCTTCGCTATTTGGTCTTTGACCTCAATTTTCTCTTGCTTTGTACTTTTTGGAAACCTTTTATTTCTCCGCTCATATGGACACATTTGTACTCTCTATCCCTTTAGCCGATATTATATATGTGGTCTAAATATTTTGACATTAATATAATTATCTTATCTACATACGGGTGTATTTGTGTTTAGGATTCATTGGGAAAATGGTCCGTTGATTACCATTTCTAGAAACTCACATATCATTTCTTAAATCGTAAATCAACATTATTGGCATAACACTAAGGTCATCTCGAGAAGTTTTGAGAAAATTATCCGCTTCAACTAATGGTATGACTTGAAATCTCCATGGAACTTCACCCCCATAATATTGATTATGGCATTCTTTAAGACTCCTATAGGCACTACCCATGTTTTGTTAGCCATAAATAAAACGTGTGGGGATGCATGTAGCATTGGTCACCCCATCTTGTTCTAGGCATATACTGTGAGTATGTTAACTTCCACGCCGATGTTGACCAATATGTCATTAATGTTTCAATTGTCTATACAGACATTATCAAGTATCTCTCTATCAAAACTTTCCACCTTTGTTGATCTTACATCCTGCTTTGTGTCGTCCCCAATTGTTTCCTAAGTGCCACCTTCCTCAACTTGTGTGATAACCATTGACCTAATAGCAGTAAGATACCTTATGTGAAACAACCTACAAGTCTCCTGAAATTCATTTTTTGCTAATTCATTCATCCTCAGAATCTTTTAACCTTTCATGTCGCATATTTGCCTCATCTTTGAGGAATCTATCTCTCCTAGAACTCTTATCAAGTCTTTCACATTATGGAGAACCTATTTTATTGTTTACCATTAGGATAGGGTTTTATAGAATCTAATTTAGCGGGCTACACCTTGTTTGAAGGCATCTCTTGCACGTGTGTATATTAAGTATTGTTACCTATACTTTGGTGGTTGGCTCCACTATTGGTATAGTTTTTGACCTATTCTCATCCCCTATATTACACGCAATTTTAATCATTCATGCTCCTTTTTCACCTTTTTCATTGATTATCTTATACAGGTCGAGGAAGTCTTCTACTTTATGCTCCTCTTCTACTTTATGCTCCTTTTCACAATGTACACAGGTTAGGAATGTTGGGCAATCACGTTGGGAGTGATCTAGTGAACCACATTTATAACAAATTCTAGGTGGATATCTGCCACCTCCGCGACCTCCTCGTCCTCATCCAATTCTTTCGCGACCATATCCACCGTGCCCTTCATTAGCATTTTCTACGGTAGCCTATCGAATTCCTGGTGATCTGGCTTTGTGGATTAGGTCAATAATGCGACACTCGATGTATCATGAGTGTGTGCATCACATATTTGTAGTACATGGCTACCTTTGACCACTTGGCACAAAGTGGAGTAGGGGCAATTTTGAGCATCGTGGATTCCTTCACAGATCTCACACGCTATAAGCATGGCCTTCAAACTTCTACGTGGGCATGTGTTTTGGTGTGGCCTTCCACCTCACAATCAGTACACCAAATGCCACTATGTGTTTATGTGTTGTTTTCTATTAAATTTCTCTAGTTGGATCGTCATATAGATGTGATCTACGCCTCCATGAATGGACTTATGTCAGTATCAAGACTTCCCACCTTTGCTTCAGCTCACAAGGTTGCTTCTAATGCTTCTCGAGGATTGGTGAAAGTCTTGTGTGACAACGCAAGCCTAAAGGGTAGTAAGAGCCCCCATACAAACCATTAGCATGTTGTGTAGGATGTATCTCATAAGAGAGCTTATAGATCAGGTTTTAAACGTGTGTCATATGCACGTACACTTTCAGTGAGTGCCTTCGATTGATTTCCTTAAGCATGAAATACTCTATTGCTCTAAAACTCGGAATATCGACTTGATTAAAAATGTCGCTTTAAGTTGATCGTAATCTACTATTGCTTGTGATGGGTCGTGTTTTCGATACCAAGTATGGGCGCGGCCAAGTAGCGTAGTCGCAAACTGAGTTGCCTTCCATTCTGAGGAAGTTATACCTTTTGCTTGCCATATAAGTTCACATTTGAGCACATGTTTATAACATTCTCGACACCATGGTACTCTGGTAGGTGCAAGGACATTTCATAAAAATGTTTGGTGAGACCACTTGTGTGGTATTTAAAATTTCTGCCTTGAACGGGAATATTAGCTTTTGGGCGTTGCCTCCACTCTCGCTACCACTTGTAGCTGAGGGATTAGTTCCAACTCCCTGTTGTACTGAGGTATTTCCCTGTACACACCTGTCGAAGTTGGTGTGGTGGTGTTGGTATTCATCATCCCGAATCATGTGCTTTTGGTATATTAGGCTTCAACGGTTGTCTCTTTGGTGTTGGTTGTAATGTTTGTAAAACATATGGTAAACTACTATCCAAAGTTTCTTTCTTAGCCTGTTTGACTTCTTCGTCACTATCGCTTTCTATTAAAACTTGTTCTAGTATTAGTTGACCCAGTTGGGTGAGTAGACATGAAAGGTTGGATCAGGATACCATCGGCATTATATTGTCCTTCCTCATCCTCCGGATCCAGTATATTCTCTTGTGCATGTTATCGTTCCTTTCGTGGAGCTCCTTGGTCATTGTTGCTCTCCCTTACCCCCGATCAACGTTCATGGTCATCACCAATAGTTCTTGAGTTGAGTCGCGTGAGACATACAAGCTCTCTTTCCAATGCCTTGTGCCTTTGCTCTTGAAATTCCTCGCCTAAAGGGTGCTCTCTGGGAAGAATCCATCGCTTTGTTCATGATATCTTCATATGTCCTTCTATGTCTTGTCCGCCCACATTATGGAATGTTTAGCCTTCCATTGGGAAAGTTTCAATCCCCATATCAATCATCATTTTCTTAATCTCCAATGGTAGGTGTTGTAAGTACGATCCCCGCGGCTCCCTAAAGAAGTTATATTGTGCTTCATCCGCACAAGAAAAGGTTGAGACTAAATATTCAAGGATATAGCTCCAAAGTGTGCCCTTCCACCAGTAGTCTACCACGTGTGTCCAGGTTGCGTCATGTTGTGTTAACTTCTTTGTGCGCTCAGAAGTCCAAGGATACTTCTGACCCAAATTCTTGCTTTTTCCCAAACAATAGGCAACTAACCATGCATGTAGGTGTATTGAAAGCTCACAAAAATGTTTCATACAACTCATCATAGAGATTAGCCTCAACCCATTTCTTGGAGAGCAATCCTTACAACTTGGATGATGTTTTGCAAAAGCGTCCTCAACAATGTGTAGCCAGGCTTTGACGTTCTCTTGTGTTAAATGATGCATCTTCTGTCCACTTCATCCTTGCATTTTAATGAAGGTTCAAACAGAACCAAAATGTTGGAGTCTAGTAGTCTTCTTCCCTTATGCGTGTCATTTTTGTATCGGTTGCGCACAAGTTTCCTCTCCCATCACATTGACATATCACGCTTAGATAAACTAAGGTGCACTCACCCAAACCGCGAGAGGTTCCCAAGTCCCATTATAGTTAGCAAGAGTGATGTGAATTGTTATTATAGACTGGTATTCCTAGTACATTAACATATAGTATATCCATGCAAAGACCAAACACAATGCTCATATATCATTTGATGCACAATTACAAGTTCTAGCCATCTAGTAGCCAAATACAAGTCACTCATACCTCACTCCTCTAGCTCCCTATTCCAACTACATACATAATCTAGACCCCTTCATGGGTATTTATACTAGTGGGAACTTGTCCTTCACTAGTCTTACAAGAGCTAATAATAGCCCTCAAGTTTACAGTTCCAGTTAACTAGTACATTCAGTCGGTAGACAAAATTAGCCTTTCGCCGCCTTACTCCTGTGCTGCATGTTGATCTTCCACTTAAGATGTTGTTTATCCTTAACCTTATCCAACCCTCTGTCAACTTCATGCAAGTGTCCAGAACTGAAGCTTTAGTCTATTCTTGAACTCATGTTTATTCGTATCTCCTCATACTCTGCATGTCCTTTCCTTGACCTTATCATGTGCTACACGATCCTGTGGTTGCTTTCTCTTCTCCTGCACATTTCCGGTGTCCTTCTGACGCACATACTTCTTATCCTTCTCCTTGTGTGGTTAAGTCTTGCGTGGTAACCTCTTGCGCACTCCTTGCTCTTATCCTATGCATCCCTTTGTGAAATTCCCATGCGCACAGCCAAAGAATAATGAGTAATGAATAAAGAATGTCAAGTCCTTGAGGACTTAAAGCATAAATAATACAATAAATCATGGGCCCCACAAGACTGTCTGTGTGTTCTGAGACTGACGAGCTTAGATTCTAGAGAAACTGGTTTTTTTGTGAGAGAAGAAGATATTTTGTGCTTTGGAGTGTCACAGAGACGTAACTATTGTTTGCATTGTGAAAACACATAGTTGTCAGGAGCACATAGCCAAAGCACATGGTGGGCTGTCCAAATAATGAAACTCATTTGATGTGGATTTATTTGAAGATGAAGCAGTAAAGTAAATAATTTATAAAGGTGGCATAGATCAGAAAAGGAAAGCTCAAAACTGTAGAATGTTTTCTACAAAGAAAAGGTGCCTAAGAGAAGATCTGAAGCATTTTTTAGTTGCTGGGAGCATTTTTCTTTGGCGCTCAGGTTGTGAAATTTTGGTCTGGCAAGGAAAGCATGATGGCAGAGAGTGCCACAAGCATTGAAGAGATTTTCTGTAAGAGTGATATCAGCATTCGTTCATGCAAAAATATTATTTTTTGTTTTAAAATAATTGGTGGACACTGTGTCTGGAGATGTCCAAAGGATAGGAATAGCAGAAGAGGCGCTTATGCAAAGCGCAAAATAAAAGCAGAAACTATTTTTATAAAATTTTAAGCAATAAAAATTTAGCAAAACAAAAATAATATTTATAGTATTTTATATTATATAGTTTAAACTTTAAACTAAAAATTTCAACAAATATTTTGAAAATTTGAACCAAGGAGCTAGACCATATTCATTGCATATCTAATAGACTGGGAGGAATTTTTGCTGATATTTTTCCCAGATAAGCAGAATAGCACAGTAATACATCCCTTACAAGTATTTTGCTTCAACTCTCACACTTTAATTTTTTTACCATAAATCGTACAGAATTTATGCATAGTGGCCTGATATCAAATTAATTCAATATCATTATATCTTGAACTCTGGATGAGTTTTTCAGTTAAATTTTGCTGAGATGTGTAAAGTAAGATTGTAAAACATCCCCCAAAAGCATGTCCGCTTCAACTATTATGAGTTGTGAGGAGTAATTGTTTTTCCAGCAATAAATTGATTTTTATCTAAAGGGATGCATTTTGGGGGAGACACGTCATCCTTATAAAGTTTTTGATTGTGAGTGGGGTGCCCATTTCCATGGTTCAATGGGTGAACAACCTCAATACCATCAAAGAAGCTTCCATAACTATTAGAGAGCTTCATGTAATGGTCTGTGACTTTGTGGTCCGCTGGGCCATCAAGATCAACCTGGCTAAGCAAACTGAAATCCATAGGAGAATGGAGGACCACAAGAGGATGGGAGACACCAACCTGTCTTTGAGTTTGCTGCTAGCTCGGAGACTGGATTTTTGGCAAGAAAGACTACAAAGGTTAATATGGTGATCACCAGTAAAGGTGTTGATGAAAACCATACTCCTGCTACACTAATGAAGCATAGTGAACCCCTGTCCATATACTTTCATTTTATAATTGCTGTTTGTTGAGGCCCTGTCCCACCTAAAGAGCAGTTGAGATGAGGCCCAGTCCCACTGCTATGTCTAGTGAATAATTGAGTGTGTCCTTATTGGTCCAGTCTGTTATATTGTGAAAAGTTTTGTGTCCTGGTTCAGAAAAAAAAAAATTGTGATGACATTAGAGTGTGTCCTAATCCATGCTTATTTACGCGGGAGTGTTGTTAATCTGTGAGGCCAGCTCCCCACTAATAAAGCATAGTGAAGCCCATTCCATATATTTTCATTTTATAATTGTTGTTTATTGAGCTCCAGTCCCGCCTAAAGAGCAGTTGAGATAAGGCCTGGTCCCACTACTTTGTCAAGTGAATAGTTGAGTGTTCTCTATCGGTCCAGTTTGTTGTATTGTGAACAGTTTTGTGTGTCCTAGTTCAAAAAAAAAAAAAGAGAATGTATTGACTTTAGAGTGTGTACAAATCCATCCTTATTTGATGTTTCTTAATGAACAATGAGTATGTCCTCCTTCACCGACTCTTTGTAAGTGTTGTGAGGCCAATTCCCACAATGTGTTTGGTGAACAGTTGAGTATTGTCCCAGTTCGTTTATATTTTTCAGTGAACCATTTCCCACTGAGGTACAAAGTCATTCACACTATTGTTTGTAAGTATGTTGAACTATGTGTGTGTCCCAATTCACATACAAAGTGCATTCTCTCCCGGTCTTCAAACCATGTTGTAATAAGAAGGAATGTTAAGAATTATTATACCATAGTGCATCACTGTATAGGTTAAACTTGGTTTATTGTAAGATTAATTATAGGTAGGTGTCGGGTTGATGAATGATTATAAAAACACCCATGTAGAGATTAGAAGGGATTGAGAGATGAGCAGAGTTGATAAGAGTGTATCCTCTAAAATAGCACACATTTGTATAACCCTTCAAATACAAATAATAATTTTCCAGTATATCTTTGCAAGTCTTGTTAATAGGTCAACAGTATATTTCCTAGGAAGCAAAACTAGCAGCCAGAATAAAATTAAGAAGGTTTTCTTTTCAAATGACATATGATGTCGATTTATCAACAATATTCTTGAAAACTTGTGTCAGTTACCCATCACTATCATAGGCTATGATTCTATTATTTTGAAGTCCTCTTCAGTGAATGTTAATCGCAAGCAATGAAAAGCAATTCTTTATGTTCAATCCTAGTATGTGTCTGATAGCTTATTTACCGTTAACTACTTTAAATTCTGCTTGCCTCTGAGGCAACCATTCATATTAGCAAATTTTTACTCATTTTTTCTTTCTTGATTATCGCGTTGATGTGTTGGAAACAGATGTTTCTGCAGTCCTTATAATATCTAGCCAGATGGGGCACACAAAGAAAAGGCTGATGAGCTTTGCATGTTATATGTTTCACTTTCATCCTTTAGACAGACGCCAAATTTTGACAATGAAAGCACACAAATTAAAAAGGAACAAGAGCCCCTATTTAAATTTCCTCTGGTCATAAAAGTAACCATAAAAAAGGCTAAAATAAAGCAATACAAACATGGGCAAACCCACCATTATAAACAGAATAGAAAAGAAGCACATACAGATGGAGATCGCTTTGAACTATTTTCAGCTGCTGTGTAAATTAAGTTACGGAGGCAAGATTCAGCTTGGTCATTCAGTAATACGGTGCTATGTGTTCGCTCCACTCCAGAGATGGCTGCCAAAGCATGTGTGCCAGCCTGCACAAAGTAAATAAACAAAATCATTTGCTACACTGAAGCTTCCAGTCCAAATTAGACTAGAAGATTTGGCATACACATCTTTTCAATTACAAATAGGAAAGACAAAAGTGTTTATTGCCAAAAACAACTAACAAGGTGAGGACAAGTAGAAGAAAGAAGACAATCGGTGAAAAGAAACAAATGATCAGAATACTACATATGCACTAAAGATTATTTAAAGTCAGCGCTTACATTTGGGAATACCCTATTGTAATTATTTAGTATTTGAAAAATAATGCTGTAGTCTGTTGCTTGAAACAACTGTATGTCTACAACATTGATACTAATGTCGTTATGTATCCTTCATGCCGTGTATCCTTATTGCTTAAAATCTTTCCTTAGTACTGTGTATCCTTATTGCTTAAAATATTTCCTTTTATTACCCAAGAAGCTTAGAATCCACATTTTCTACTGGCAGTTAGAAAGAAATCAATGAGATAAATCTTGGTCCAGATAACGCTTCCGAGGAATAGTGAAGCATCTTCCGTAATTCACGTGCAACTTGCAGGTTTGATAGCTTAAAGCGTTGTGAAAGCATTTTATCAATCAAGAGTTTTTTTTTTATAATTTAAGGATAAACATTTCGAACCCTCAGAAACTTCAAGTCTTCAACCCTTCCAATATCGACCAGTTTTAGCATAAAATAATTTCCATTGCTCAATCCCATATTGGAGTACTAGGTAGTCCCATATGTTATAAGCCGCCTGTAGACCCAAAAACAGACTGCCTGACATCGTGGACTGTAAAAACAATTATTATTATTATTATTATTAATCCTTGCTTCATGTCACTCTCTTAGGCCACCTCTCATACTCGAATAATTTCAATAACTTTTTTTACAATAAACGTTCAATATATATTGATAAATGGTGGAACAAAATACGGCAGGACTTGAAGACCATCATGTTAGTATCGTCATTGTCATTAGCGTATAATAAAATAATTGTTTGGAACCTAGCTTGTTTCCATTGTCAGTTCTTGTACTGTCAGCTTTAGGTAGTGCAGTAACAACTCTCATTAATTATGTTTGATTGTCAACGGTTGTTTTTTAACCGACAATCGTTGAGTCTAGTCATATAAATAGAATGATACTTGTTGGAGTGAGGGAGTAGTGTATAGACAAAATCGTAGTATGGTAACAACTCTCTTCAGTTATGGTCTGTTGTTGGCGGTTGTGGCACTAACTCTCTTTAGTTATATTATGTTGTTAGTAGATGTGGTTTTAATCAACCACCATCAAGTCTTGTCGTGTAAATAGTATAATATGTATTGGGATGAGTGCGATGTGTGATTTGGTACTTCCTGTACTGAACAATTTGTATTGTGCACTACCTTATGATATTAAGTTGTTATTCTCTATGTTCTTATATGCTATGTTGGCTTAAGTATTTACAATTCTCCAATTGATATTCCTTTGGTAGTGTACTTTTCATAGCAAACTGGAGTCTCATAATTTTGAGAACTATATATAAGTTGGGTCAGAGATAACTAGTAGGAAGAAGTTTATATTAGATGAATAGACGAGAATTCAGAGAGAGTCTACCAGAAATAAAGCATAAAAAGAGTGTTCCTAACACTGTTGAAACAAAGCTGCATATGGATAGGAGGAAGACTGTCTAAACGTAAGAAATCAAGATTTATTGTTCAAATAACATTTTATGTTTGCAACCCAAAGACAAATAAGCATAAAGACAAAAAAACGAGGTAGCAAGAGGGAAAATTACCAAGAAGGGATAGTGCTTCTCATATTTCATGCTGGCCATCAAATTTGGTTAGGCGGAGGAGTCTTCCCCAAGCAGATGTAGATCCTCCTTCGCCATCTCTGCAGCAGGCCATTTGGGAGGAGCTTGCCTCAGAATAGGTTTGTGCACATGCATGTGTCCACTACCACTTCCACTACCCAAGGCTACGTCATGAAAAGCATGGGGCATAGCAGCAGGCCAGTAGTTGTATTGAACCTCAACATCACCATACACCATGTAATCAAGAATCTCAATCCTCTTGTTTTGTTGCAGAAAACAACACTGAGGAATGCAATGCATCTTTCCATGGACCCCAACACTTTTTCCCTAACAGCATGTTGAATACCATGTTCCCCAATGTTGCCATTGAGGAATTTGAAGCTACCATCTATAGCGTACAAGGCAGCAGCAACAGTACTTTCTTTGACATTAATTTCCGCAGGGATTTTGTTTTGACAACCATTCTCATTAAGAGGGAGATGGTTGTAGTATGTTTGGGAGCTCTGTTGATGTGGATGACTTAAATCCCAAAACCGAGCTAGGAGGGGGATTAAGGGTTGAGACTTGAGGTATAAACGGCTTAAACAGAGAAAGGCATGGCTTGAAAACAATGGGAGGAAATAGGTCGTTAACAGCTCTAGGAGTTGGGAGCTCCATGGTCCTTCAAGGATTGAACTTGACAAGTGGGTATTTTGGGTATAAAGGGACTTTGTTGGCTTGAAAACCCATGGCCTAGTTAATCATGGTTTGATTGGCCAGCTTACTATCATTGCCTTAGCCTTTTAGAGCTTTCTTAGTCCTAAGATACGGTGCCAGGATATGACCCAATAGATAAAAGAAGATATTGAAAGGGTTAAAATTTATTGCAGCCTTCAGAAAGGATCCTTATAATGCAGAACCAGAACCATGTCATACTAGTGGTGAAGCCAATGGTTATGGGCCCAAACAGCTCTAACTCTGTTTCAATCTAAGCCAGACAAAAATATCTGAGTTTAGTCAAATAGAGGAAAGGAGAACAACTTTATCTTGACCCATTAATCTTGCAATCTCACCCTGACTAGGATTGCAACAGAAGAAAGATAAATAGTTTTGTAAACTTTACAAATGCATGGTATCAATCAACGCTAGGCACATGGGGATGAGAGCACATTTATGGAGCCAGTGAGCAATTATATCTTTCGACAAGTTCTTCCAATCACCGTTTTGGCATGAGCTTCACAGGGAGAGATTGAACGGCTTTTGGTGTTTAATAAATCCTAAGTTTGTTCGTCGTCGATGTGCAAAAGGAAACCCAGAACAATAACAGTCAAAAACCCTATGATTGACTAGGTTGTGGCATGTTTATAGGCACCCATGACGATTATTTTCTGCATTCTCGTTGTTGTTGAACCCTCCTCTTTTGTCATTTTAATCACCATCAATCAAGCATTCATAAAGCACTACTTGATATTGCTCGCACATTTTCACACTATTTCATACCTACTTGTTGGACTTGAGGATTTGGAGCTTACCCTTTTGCATTTGGGTCACCATAGTTAGGATTGAAGGTCTTCTTGTTGAGCTTTCCCCTTCTCCACCCATAGCGATTCTCTCTCGGTGCTATTGTGTCTAGGGAGGATTATGCATCACAGATCACGCAGACACTGCAAGTAAATATTTCTAACCCTTCTTAGTCTTTTATTTTGCGCTTGTATGTTGTTGATTGGTCATTCATTGCTATAGACTAGAGTAGATGTATGTTTGCTTTGATCTATTGCATTGTCTTATTATATTACACCCCTTGGCTTTATCCATCTCTTGACTCATCCTTATTCTGAATCCTAGTACGATACCTATCTTTATCTTAGGTGTAGGCCTTGGAAACCTATATGTGGAAGAAGATCTGAGACGAGAAGTGTTGAAACATCCACCTTCATGCCACAACTCAAGCAACATAAGTCTACTATAGGAGGACTTGATCATACACCATGCAAGGCTCATACCCACGATGATGACGCAAAAATGGATTATGCATGGGTTGGGTCCCCTCCTTGCTATTCAGGTGTCAGATCGGATGCAGGTGGATTATGGGTACGAGTTTTGAAGAGGACAGCAAATAAAGTTGGCAACCAAGAAATGTTGTCGTAGTTAATAAGGGGCACAAAGCTCAAGTAGATATACACAAGCAAGGTAGATATAAAAACACAAAACCTTTGTTAAAAATATACTTTTGTGGAAGCCATATTAGATGGATGATAGACGAGCATTTTTGCGTACAACACATTACTTTTACGGACAAGATCGGAGTTGGGGAATAGTTGAATCTTTGCGCACAAGGAAGTAGCGTAAGATAGGAAGACGAAGAGAAGATCTAGTTATTTCACAAACTGATATTTTTGAGGAGGCTTGACATCAAAAGAAACTTGGTCGTTAGACAAAGGCGAGAATCTCAAGGCTTGAGCGAGAAAAGCATAAAGGATCACTTGTGCAAAGTTGGTGGAATTCATAAAAGCATTTATTGCTCAAAGCTAGTGACTTAACTAGAAAAATCGTGATATGAATATGGAGTATAATTGTCAAGTATGGCAATTTTTAGGAATCGTTCACAACAAAGAATAAGATAAGATTAGAGACAAGAAAACCAGTTCAAGAATGCAAAACAAAAATGGGAAAACAACCAACCAACACGAAAACCATGCAAAGAAAGAACATTGAATGCCGGTGACACCCGGAATTCACTATTACAATTCATAAAGTGTCAATGAAATTGGAGATGCATAAAGCACGGAGGAGAGTTCAAGTGAAAGTATAATGGAGGGGGTGTGTTCATTATACAAGAGGACCCTAGTATGTAGGCCACGAGAAGAGGAACTCCACGAGAAGCGGCATAGGGAGGGATTGATTGCTCAAAAAGAGGAGGAAAGACAAAGAATGGAAGAAGAAAAACAAGTAGAAGCAAATAGGCAAAGATTACAAGATGCAATGATAAATAGGCTTTCATTGAGGGGATATACTAACATGGTGAAGGCAAGGGAAAATATAAAGACTCGGATAGAAGAAAGCACAATCATTGCCTTCAACCACGGGAGGCAAGAGCAAGTGAACGAGGAACAACGCAAAAATCCTTGCAGAAATAGGAGTATTGAGTGTGATGAGCTTAACATATTTTAGTAATCTGATGAAGTTAATTCGGTTGTGTTTAACGCACACCAAGGAAGATGTTCATTGCAAGACAAACAATTCCCCTCACCGCAGAAAGGCTAACATAGGTAGCCTAGCTATCCAATAAAGGTGTGAGTCTTGCAAACACATTAATGAGCAAAATGCACGCAAGAACAATGGAATCATTACGGTTGAGTAAACAGGGAAAGAAGACATTAATCAGTTCTATCATGCATCTTGTGGTCCAAGGAGCTGCTGCAAGGTTTTTGTCAACGCGGATTTTCTCGGAGAATATAAATTCCGGTGTTACGCTGGGACACATCACCTGGACTTTAGTGGTGTTCGAACGTTTCGGGGACTTGGGGGACTTAGAGGGGAGGCACCCTACTTTTAAAAAATCTTTCAAAAGTTTTTTAATCTTTTTACTTTTAAAATGTTGTTATTTTTACCAAGAAAATTAAATTATGATCTTGTAAGTACCTAAAATACATTAAACATAGTTTAAATCCCTAAATTTCATTGAATACAATTAAAATATTAAATTATTAAATTATTAATTATTATATATTATTTTAATAGTCGTCCCCTCGTCGTCACCAAAATGTGGGAAATTTGTTGCCATCAGAAACCCTGTCCCTCCATCCCCCATCCCTGAGACTTTGGTAACTATGATAAATTCCATCTCGTGAGGAACAATAAATATACCTAGTGGTGAAAATGGGGTTGAAGGGGAGAAATACAATTTTTGCGAAGCATGTGGCTTTGAGCTCAATGAGGAGATGGATTTTGCTCAAGAACACAAAACGAAGTTTCGATGGGGCAACTACTTGGTGTTACTATTGTTTTATGTAATTGGAATATCGACATCGACCTCGAAGTTCGAGAAGAGAAGGGTTCTTATGAAAATGACCCTTGCGAACAAGTACAAATCCTACAACTTGGAGGAGAAAGTAGCTTCGATTGTGCACACAAAGATGCAAGAAAATTGGTTCACCAAAGTTAGAGCCTGGTTGAAAGTGAGGAGAGAATCCTCAAAGGGTTACTAGAGAGGTATTACGGAATTGTAGAATTTCGAGTGATGAACCACTTTTGTTTGGCCAAGATGGTGGAAAAGAGCGGAAAACCAACACCTTGGTTGTTACTCCCTTAAGCCTTCAACGCAAATTATTGGAAAAGAGCATTGAATATGTTTGCGGGAGTCAAACACGGTAAGATAGACATCCATGTCATGGATTGGTGGCACCTCGACTTGATTTTTGCAGATGGAGGGGACCGAAGCGATGAAGTTTTGCAATTATAAGTCAAACTAGGATTAGGTCAAGCTACAAAAGCGTTGAAAGTTCAAGTGGATGGGAGCCTTCAGAGAAACCTATTCTCAGCAAAACCTCTTAAGAATAGTGCAAGACTAGTGGTTAGAAATTTAACAAAGGTCTCAGTAGCGGCACAAGGGGGACCAATCATTGACAAAGGCATCGCCCAACAGAGGGAAGTAGAACGGGCTCCTCAACCCAAACAAACAATTGTCGTCTGACAAAGGAAGAGAAAAATCACCCATGGAGAAGCGAGGGATAAAGTTTGGGCAATCATTAGAGTTGGAAGTTTTACAACAACGATGCAAGAGATGAGGAGGCTAGCATCGCAAACACTTAACTCTGAATAAGCAAGAATAGAACCCCACAAGAACCCGAAGTATTAGTAGTGGTTCGCAAAGGGACCCGTGATGAGCCCACAAAAGTCCGAGGAGGAAGTGGTTGGAGAAGAACCACTACATAGAACTCTAGCCCCGCAAGTGGAAGAGTCGGAAGGGCGGGGACCGCAGAAGTAAAAGATGGTTTAGGGAGAAAGACCAACGCAAGAAGGCACAAAGGATGAAAGCTCAACATGGGTGACAAGGATAACGTCTTTGGTGAAAGAATGTCGGGCGTTATTGACAAGGCATTGCACCATGGACCCATCTTTTGAGCTTCGCGGACGGACTTGACACCATTGAAAGGTTAAGTTTTATATATCAAAGGACCTAGGGTACAGATTTGTGACCCATCCAGATCGCCTACCAGCCAACTACAAACCATGGTCGTGCGAGTTCTACCAAACTAACCAAAAAGTATGACCATAATGATGTGGAAGTCGATGGGTACTTTCGAGGAAGTCCTAGAAGAGAGGAACGCCCATGAGGTAACTAAGGCTACAATAAAATGGTTGACAAAAAGTGGAGGAATGTTACACAAAGTTCGTATGAAGAAAGAAGCCAACCATGTTAAATAATTTTACGATTACATCCAATCCCGCAGAGACTATCTTTTGCTTGGACAAGATTGTTAAAGATGCAAGCGATGAATTTGGAGCTCTGAGACGATTAAGACGCTAAAATAATAACCACTCTAGAAGGCCTTGGAAGCGGTTACGAGTATAGAACTTTGCGTAAAGAAGGAAAAGATAATAGTGAGTCAGTTTGCTTTACGAGAAGCGCATGTGAAAAGAAGGCTTGTAGATACAGCTTGAAGTGCAACAACTTTTAGGAGAAGATGGTGAATATAGAAGATGTCGAGCAATGATAGGTCTTGTGGGAAGTACACAAGAAAGGAGTGTAGTTGAATCAAAAGATCAATGACTTTGAGACAATCCTTGATGAATTTGTGGAGCAGGCACGAGGGTTGTGAAGCAACAGAGATATTTACAAGAGAGGTTCACGAGGATTGGGATAATAGTTGGAGAAGTTCAAAGAATGAGACAAATCCTAGGAAGGTAGCCGGTGGTCTACATTTTTGTGGGAGTTACAAGAGGACACACAAGAGGCCTTGAGATTATGGCATGGGTTTTATAATGACAACAAAGACCACCCGCCACAATTGACCAAGTTGGGAGCTAAAGAGCTAGAGGTTGAGTAGAAAAGTTGAATTTGAGGTTGATGAGTGTACATCGAATAGTCAACTCATGAATCTTTTGATTACTTTTGGCATTGTACAATTTGTAGTATTTTTGGAGACCATGAGTGCATAACCTTGTTCGAGGAACAAATATTTTAGTATAGGGAGATGTTGACAGGGAATTTGTGGGGCACCTTTAATATGCCGCATGAGTGAGACGTGAAGACAACAAACACACACGCAAAGCACATTACTTACTGCTGGGGAGCAATAGAGATGTCTAAGTGACATGTGGCAATGCAAGAATGTAAGATGGCCTTGATCAAGGATCGAAGAGGCAAATAGTGTGTGACATCCAAGATCTAGCCAAGTAGGGTAATGCATGATGAGATAATATGGCATGAAAATATTTGGAATTGCGAAGCATCTTTTATGGGTTATTGACTACTGTGAAACCCGTAGATAGATGGAAGGGCCCCACTTTTGAGGACTCTTAGACAGTGGGGCTTACGGACATGGAGACACAAGGACATATACAAAGAAGAGTCGATTTTGGGGGATTTAGGGAAGGAATTGCGTAGGAGTTAGGTCTTAGGTGTAAACACATTGATGGTGTCTTTGGAAGTGTGCATGAATTCAGCGGGTAATTGTGTAATTGTTTTTCGGGTATGCAATATAATGAGAAGCATGGGTTTTGTGTATATTTTCATATGAATGTACGAATGTTTATGGAGAATATGTGGTTACATGTGTGTTTGGATCAATATCCGTTTTGCATAGCCATTCATCTAATTGTGCCTTTCATGTCACTTTATTCTTGTGTTCTGCATTGTGCTTCGGGTGAGACAATCAAACGCAAGCTTGACCAACACACCAGCACATAGATGGTTATGCTTGCTAAAGGCGTAAACCCAAAGCATATCAACCCTAGACCCCAACAAACTCCCTCAATGAGTTGTTCCATTTGAGATGGAAGACCATGAAGTATTCATGTCAAATTGCAATAGTATTGAGATGATGGAGATTAAAGAAGGCCAAGGTTGGCAACGAGATGGACAAAAGCAAATATCATAAATGCCAAGTCCTTTTGAGCTCGTTGTCACAATCAGCTTACCCACCACAATTTAAAGAGTAAAATGTTGGCATTAAATGGTCCGATGATAAGTTGGGCCACCAACTTGGTGATGTAACAAACGTGAAGTCTAAGAAGCCGACATTAATAAGCGTGAATGCGGGTCTAAGAATAAAACTTAAATAAGAGGTGAGGTACGATCCCCCAAGTACGACTTATTTTTAAAGTTCTTGTGTTAAAGAGACAAGGCAAGCACGTTTGTGAGATATTTAAGGAACAAGAATTTCAAGTTTGAGGAACTACTAAAAATAATGGTCAATGGGAAGCAAAGCCGAGACTATTACAAGTATTTTGGCTAGGCCACATAAAATTTGTGAAATGATGGATAACAAGCCAATGCAACTAGAGCATTTGGATTGTATGATAGGTAACAATAAAGTGAATGGGTCTAATTTAAAATTATGAGGAGAGAAAATATTAATACAATTAATCTTAAGCCTCCATGTATAGGTGATAAAACATAGAAGTCATCGGAACTCATTGAACTAAAAGATAAAAGAATGCATTAAAAAAAAAAAAAATATGTAAATAATAACTTTTAAAAAAGATGATAAAGGCATAAAAGAATTGTACGCTCAAGCTGCCATATATTAATCATACATTCATGCTTCAAAGCCCTTAGATTAACCATCCATCCTAGACCATACACCCAAGTAAATGATTGTATACTTCAGCTACATAGTCGTACACCCAACTTCAAGCCTTTAGTCGGTTGTATGGTTTCCTCTAGCCATGCACCGCCTATGCCATGTGCGAGAAGGCTGAATTCATGGACGAACCATAAGCCATTGTTGATTCATTACTTTGGGTGCTCTCTATCCACCATACACTCTATCACATCTAGGTTTGTTCACCTTGATCTTTCTCAACCGTATGGTGCTTATACTTCAACTACACAGTCGTACACACAAATCCAAGCCTCTACTCGGCTATATTTCCTCTAGACATGTGTTCTCTTTACCATGTGCAAAATGTCGAATTCATGACCAAACCGTAAGCCTCTGTTAATTCATTACTTTTGGTGCTCTCTATCTTTTGTACGCTCTACCACATCTAGGTTTGTTCACCTTCAATATTTCCCAATGTATGGTGCTCCCTCTTCCAACAATGAGCTTTTGATGTAAGATGGATCTTGCTAAAACACTAATTGCACACTCTATTGTAGGTCTAGGTTTAGCATGGAATTTTACTGAGTTTGTCAATGAGCACGAACTTTGTAATTTATGTGAAGGGTCGGCACTATCCTTTCTAAGATCCATTTCTACAAACGAAGATAGAAAACAATATCTAGCATAATTATAGTTTATGCAATTAGAAGGAATTTCGCTTGTATTGATTCTTTATTGGGTTTTGAGGATGGACCATTTGAGCCCGCAAAGATATGGCATCATACTTCATTTGTTTTTAGGGCTGATCATTATTGCTTGCATTTTGCAAACTCTGAGGTGCAAGATAATTTCATTGCATTGAATGTTTGCATCTATGAAGTTGCTCATTGAGTTGGAATTGGTTGTCTTCCAATTGAAAGTAATTTTTATTGCATGGAGTCTTTGGAAATCCAGTTGTTGCCAATGTACTATAAAAATTTTGTTGAAAAGTTGCATCTTTTCCTTCATTTTATTTCAAGGATCATGTTGTACATAGAAGGATACTAGAAAGAAAAACTATTCAACGCTTTTAATCGATCAACGATACTATACAACCAGCAAGGTTGAGCAATAGGGCGCGAGGGGCATTTGACTAACGGGGTTGAGAAGCACGGTGGCCAAGTAAGCTCGAGTAATAGGAGTGCCAAGTCCATACAACCAATAGGGTTTGAGCAACAAGACCATTCGACCAACAAGGTCAAACAACAAGTATGTTGTACGACTACCCCATACACCGTACGGCCACAAACTTATGCACAATCATCAACCACCGCCCTAATCATACAACCACTTATCACTATTGAGCAATATTTCTCACCACCATTGTTATATGCCCTACGAAGCACACCACAAAGCATGGTATGCCTTGACTACCATTGCCATATACCCTTTGAAGTACACCACCAAATGGTCTTCCTCAACCTCCACATCCAACAATTTTGACTACAAGAATCTCTACATCAGCAATAGCTACACTAGAATGTCTTATCTTTTCATTCTAACTTTAATCACATGATCTATGAATTATGTTAGAAGGGGCTCCAACATGCTTTAAATGGGGGTAGTGTAAGCGGTCATATTGGTATTGTCATATTTTATTAGCCGACGTTGTTATGTGATTTAGTGATTGCATTCTTGGTTTTAGGTAGTTTTGTAATGACCCTTGTTAGTTATGTTTGGTTGTTGATAGTTGTGTTTAACCAAAAACCATTGGTTCTTCTTGTCATATAGATAGAGTGATGTACATCAGTCGGAGGGTGTTGAGTACTAGATCCTACCTATGTCAAACTTGTATTTAGCACTACCTATGACTACACCACTTTGAATGGTCCTCCTCAAGCTCCACATCCAACAATTTTGACTGCAAGAATCTCTACATCAGCAATAGCTCCACTAGAATGTCTTATCTTTTCATTCTAACTTTTATCACATCTATGAATTATGTTGGAATGGACTCCAACATGCTTTTGGGGGGGGGGGCTGTAATATAAACCGTCATATTACCATTGTCATAACAACGCCGATATGTGATTGCATTCTTGGCTTTAGGTAGTTTTGTAATGGCCCTTGTTAGTATTTTCAGTTGATAGTTGTGTTTAATTGACAACCATTGGTTCTTCTTGTCATATAAATAGAATGATGTATATTACAAAGAGGGTGCTAAGTCCTAGATCCTTCCTATAACAAACTTGTATTGAGCACTGCCTATGAATAAAGCATTGGTTCCTATCATATTCCTCTATATTGTAATCTAGTACATATTTACTATCCTAATTGATATTCTTTCTAGTGTAGTTTCCTTGTAAACAATAATGCTAATGTTCACCTTATTCCTTTGGTATAATCAAAGTGGACCCATGAACATTGTCATGACCTTCTAAGTCAAGGAAAAACTTCTCGAGGTTTTTTAGACATGGAGCCTAATATCCTGGTGCACACATAAGCTTCTCCATTAGTGCTTGTGAGATTCATGGTGTTAAGCATGAAGATGTTCTTGATTGAATATTCATGGAAACAAGATTTGTTTGAGCATCTTCTAGAAAGGTTGCATCACCAATTTGAACAATCTAAAAACTTGATTTATTGAGCATTTCAAATCAGCTGAGGATGAATATTAGATGTTAGCTCACATATCCAACATAAGAGAGAAGTATAAGGAGCACATGCACAAGTTCGTGGCAAGATTTAACAAGCTTTCTAAGAAGATTCCAAATGTAACCAATCCTACATCTATGACATGTAACCAATCCTACCCCTGCGACCTCTATGCCTCTTTATCAATGTGCATAGCCCAAAAGTAAAATATGAGCTCAAAAGGAAGTTGGCCAACAAGCTTATAGTTAAGACTGACATTCTAGACATTGAAATTAGAATGGCATAATTCAAGCGGCAAAGATGAAAAAAATTGTCAAGGTTCCCACAGAATATTCATCAAGTGATGCCATCTACTGCCTGCTAAAAGTTTTGATTAATGACGTCAACATACTAAAAAAGAGCTCGTGGAGAAAACCAAGGCAATCAATAAAAAGCAAAAATCAGGATTTTTCCCATATCAACCTCGTCCACAACTCAAAGATAAGTTGAAGAATAAATCATCCCTTGCAAATAGAGGACAGACAACAATGTCTACACACTGTCCCTAACAAGTTTGTCCTCAAGACAAACATTAAGGATAATAAACCTCACATTTTTAAATACAAGCTCAAGACAAACTTTAAGGATAACAAGCCTCATGTTTTTAAATACAAGAACCAATACATGGTGTTGTAGAATTGTCAATATAGATAATAGGGCCACTAGAACCTCAAAAAGTTATTTGTTAGATTTGGTTTGACTATTACATTTCGATGTCATTCAATCTAACTTTCGAGAGGCTAAGAGTAACGCCTAGAACAGCAACCATTTCAATTTCTGATGCAGAAGCATCATCACAGGACAACAAGTGTAAATTTTCATCCAAAAATGGTCATGAAAGTCAATTTAAACATGTCAAGGAGTTTTGAGGTCATGAGAATGAGAATTAGGTGGACAAGGTGTTTTGATGGTTTAAGGTGTATGTGGGGGAGTCTAGTCATATGATGATAAGTCTTAGGGAGCATGTATGAGTCAATGAAATATTTAAATAATGTAACATGCATGAATGAGCCTATTGAGTCATGGAAAGGGTAGTTAGGGTATGGAATAAAAGAGAGAGAATGAGTTTAAAAAGGAGGAGAATCAGTTAGAGACATTCATTCCTCGTGGTAGGAGGAAGGAAAAGGAATGGAAGATCATGTTTTGTATGAAAATACAGTGATAAGGTAATATTACTCTGATTTTTGTGTTTGAATGGTTAATGATCTGTTTCAGACCAGTGAGCATTACTTTTGCATTTTAAATCCAAATGCCTTGAAATTTGGACCATAAGGGGAAATCATCATTTTGCAGATGGGTTGTCAATGGTTTTTCTTTATGATTAGTAATTTTGGAGTTATGATGTGTTTCCGTAGCTGTACGGAGAATGCATACGAATTGTTCGATAAAATGTCTGCCTAGGAAAGTGAGCATAACTCACGTGTTGTAAAGAGTTAGGGGTTGAAATTTGGAGAGAAGAATAATAGGATAATTATTCAAGTGGGTTTTCAATATTTATTTGATTTGACACTTTTGTACAAAGTTTTAATAAAATCTCTTCAGACTATTTTTTTGCAAGAAACAAGCCATTTTGGGCTTGGGAAGGATCCTCGTATGCAGAGACGAAGTTGAGTTCTTGTTATATATTCAGATACCCTTAATAGTCAGATATATGTTTGTTATTATTTCTCTCTGCATCAATTTCCATGAAGGTTCTTTAGCCTTCATGGCTTTGTACCATCTTGTATACATATATATCTCGTTAGATAGCAAAGTATAGACGTCATTAGTGGAAAATAGACATCTATTCATCTTCCTATGCACAAAACTCGTGTTCAAGTTCTATAATCTTTTCTATGCATCCCGAACCAAATGTTCACTTCTAAATAACTATTTAATATTGCTTCTACAAAAGCATGTAACACATCTAAAGTCCAACAGTTCAAAGTGTCGTCCCCCAAATATCTCTTGAGATCCAGGTCACTTGCAACGCTCAACGGCTGCAAAGAAACCATGCATTGTATGGATTAACATTGTCCTGATTTAGGGGGAATCCAATTATTTCCTAGTACTTGTTATTGAGGTTTATGTCATTTTCAGTTGTCACAGATTTTATTTCCTTGGTGTATTGGCATTCGCCACCAAAGGTTTAATAAGAAAGCTAGTTATGAATTCCTGAGATCTGTAATTTATGACACTTACAAATATACACATGAAGATATGTACAAACAGATGATGTACAAAGCCAAAATAGTACTTACAGAAAGCGAAGGTTGCACACAACTCTAAACCATAAGAATGTTTTCCATCTCTAGCATATGCAATGTACATGATCTCTACATAGTATCAGGAGTCCTTATTAATGTAGATCCATGTTCACGTCATTCAACAAGATAGTTATGAAGTGCTAAACTGCATGTCTAACATATAATTGACAGGTACAAGGTTGGATACAACCACCCATATGTAACCAATGTCATGGCTAATACTAATGTCAAAATATTTAAGTGGGGCTCTCTAATATCTTCAAATTACATTTGCAGATTGTATTCCCTTACTAAATCATCTATTAATAATTAGAGATGGGCAGATAATCTCTTGCAAGATTTCTCTAACCTCCCACATACCCACTAAACTGCTTCTCCCCAGCTTGGAACCTGTTTTGCCATTTTCTCACTAATAAAAATTATGGATCTCGTATCTCTTGGGATGATTAGATCTAGGGCTGGTTGTTGAGGAGGTCACAGCCTGCTCTCAATCCCCCCCATCTCCTCACAATCTGAACTAAAAATTCAGATCAGCGGTCCCAAATGAAATACCTAATATTTGCAAAGTGGATCAAAACAAGTTTCTCTAGTATCATGCCAAACATACGATCAGTTAGGCCTTATTTTCTTATCAATAAGGAGAATGCATGCCATCTTAAGATAAAAACACCCACAAAAGTATCCTTCATAAACCTGTTATAGTAAGGTCATTAAGAAAAAATTTCTTACCTCTACTTTAAGGATT
Source organism: Taxus wallichiana var. yunnanensis (assembly GCA_018340775.1). Lineage (NCBI taxonomy): Eukaryota > Viridiplantae > Streptophyta > Pinopsida > Cupressales > Taxaceae > Taxus > Taxus wallichiana. The sequence continues at coordinate 1,004,541,183 of CM031239.1, forward strand.
TCTGTCAATAGCTAGATACATAATCAATGGCTTCGCGTTGTATTGGAAGCTTGTTTAAGGGCTTAGTTTATATGTTTGACCAGGGGGATTCGCACCTCTCAGTCACTAGGGGACGTGATCCCGAGCCCCTTCCTATGCGCCATGGGGATTTGTTCCCCGAAAAAAGAAAAAAGAAATTGTTCAGTTTTCTATTTTGTAATCATCCATCACCTAGCAACTCTATACGAATTAAAATATCCATATCGGGATGATATTTTTTAATTTTAGCAACCGTTCGTTGTGACAGCTGTAGTAAGAGTATCATAATATTTTCATTTTGACGCTTTGGCTGCTATCATTGATGAATGATTTCTCTAAAATTGGCTATAGTTATATTTATATATATTTTAATTTGTATCTTTCTAGTTTTATCATTTTATATTTTTTTTAAATTGTGTAGTCGCCCCCTTCACCGAGGATTTTGTCTTTTTATGCATACCTCCTCCATTGCATATGGTGAATTGGTCAACATAGCCTAATTTCTTTATAGGGTAGCGGTAGCATGTATTATGAGAGAAAATATTAAAAGCTTATGCAGCAACTTTTTTAGATCAAAATTTTTAAGTTTTACTTTTCCCCAAAATAATAATTAAAAAATACACAAGCCCCAACGAGAACTTTGAAATAGCTAGATAATAACCCCACAATATTTTGAATATTTTAAGGCAAAGATATATACAAAGTTAGAACCATAAACACATCAACAAAAATCCAAGTACGTATGTATTCTCAACTCCCAATGACCAACTTTTGGTCATTCGTGAACATTTCTATAATTCCTTTCATTCTTTCTTTCTCAAAAATAATCTGATCACTTCTTTCAACCTATTTCAACTGCTGGGGGTGTCATTCGCTTAGTGGATACTGAATTACTTGCAAAAATGGTTACGGCTCAATGAGACACTGTCACTCTTACTCTCACACCAGGCATAGACAGTCAATTGCTCTGGTATTAAGGTCCATCTCCTACCCTTCATTCACAATCTAAGTTACATATGCAGACATGCATTACCAATTTTATCTCTTTGTCTACGGATTTTCAGCCATGAAACCCTTCTTACTTCAAAGAGTGTCCACTGAAATCGCTCCAGCCATTTTCAAGTTGATTGATGAGGATATTGACCCTTCTTCTGCTCCGAACACATATGCAGACTAGAGTCTTAATCTCGTCGAACACTTTCTCTTGACTCTATTGGTAGGTCCTTTACGCGAGGAACCTTCCATTCACATAATAATTATTATCATATGGCTTTATCTATATTGACTTGTCTAGAGTTTAGTTTACACAGTCTTGATACATTTGCTCCTAGGTTTAGTTTTACACGCTTACTGTTGTGTAGGAGTTCTTGTTAGCACTCTTACTTGCTAATATATTTCTTTTTAGTTTTGATTCGCATTGATCAACTTTGGTCATTCGTGTACATTCATATAATTTATTTGGACATTAAAATAACTTACTTGAATTTCCTTCATTCCTTGATTTTGACCATATGAAAAATTTGTAAAATGCCAAGAAAGATAAAGACTGATTGCATACCATTTGTACATTTCTCCATTGACAAGAGAAAGCTGCATCTATGGCATGCCTTGCTGTTGGTGGTGCATTGCAAAGTAATAGTTCGGCACCACTCGTCACTGCATGCATTCAGATTACTTTAGTTATCAACATAGTTCAGATTAAATTCCACAAAAATGCATTTAGCTGATAAGGGCCTACATAAAATTCTACATCTCTCACAAGTTATTTCATTGATGAGTTCAACATTGCATGATATCCTAGAAAATTTGAAACCAAATCTGAAACCCATCCACAGACAGCTCGAAAGAGATAAAAACAGGAAATAATTTTTTTATAGCTTGTGTTCTTCAATAAAAACACTTTATGAGCTTTATTATTTCAGTTGTTGTCTCTACTTTCCCCATCTTCTGTTGGCCAGGAAGACGAATGCAAACAAAAACGTGCAGAACAAATGAATAATCACCGTATACAAGATCACAAACAAGATTCTTTTGAAAAAGGTTATCACACAATATCTTATATTGCAAAGCCAGAATGAGCACTAGATGTGAATTACAGATAAGAAAAGCAGAAAAGACTGACTGATACCAGAAAAGGAAAAAAGCTAAGGCCCATAGGGAACCAAAAGCATCCAATGCATGCATCAGGAATAGAACTTTACAAACCATCTTCAATACATCACAAAATATGTAAAGAAAACATATGAAAAATGCAATCGTAGCTGACCAATAGCGTAAAAAATTGTGCTCTATTTTCTGAATATTTAATCGCAATGCCAATTATAACACAAAGACATAAGATAGTTAATGAGACACCATGCATAACATATAAGATGTCATGAGCAATGCCAATCGTAACACAAACACATAAGACAGTTAATGAGACACGATGCAAACATCTAAAAGATCATGAAAAAATTAAAGCTAACAATTGATTTGTGTTGTATTTTCCCTTATTAGTCAAAATGAATTCAGTTCAACTTGCCTGATCTAAAGATAAATATGAATTATTGTATTTTTGTTGATTAATGTTGTAATTTTTTTGATGGACTACAGATAATCATGTTTAGTAGCTCCATCAACATGCCACCATGCAACTGCATTTTTATAATAAATATATCTAATTTCATTTATATAACGAAACTACTACTGCCATAACAAAATTCTATACACACGCACGCGACCATGTATATTCTTTCTTTCTTTCTTCTCATGAAGCAGTCAAATTTTGCTAGAAACAATGGTGGTACCAGCTTAAATCTCAATTTTCTTTACCAAGAACTAAATCAAACATAATACGATGCATCCAACACCCATGTTCTTTTATTTACACAGCTCTCGGAGACTTTAAATAGTTCTTCCCTCTTGTCACTCTTTTATAATCAAAAAGTATCTCCAACTACTTGACAACCGTTCCCTTAACCCCATGCATGCAACTGAAATGTTGAGATTCATTAATTACCATATCAACTTATCAAGTAATAGATTTACTCGCGAGAAGTTAATGAGCAACTGGTTCCAATGGTCGTCACAGTAACTTAACACAATCGCAATTCAAATTACCATGAATATAAATTTTGATTCCCCAAATCACATTCGATAACCATATGAATCAGATTTCACTTCATAGCATAGTTGTGTCCAGTTTGCAAATACATGCTAGGCAAGAGAAAATTTTACCCCAAAAATTGAAAATTGTGCCTAGTGCCTGACAGAAAATTCAAGAGATAACAACAAATCATTTGAATATACACTAACTAAACAAAAGGAGACAATGGAATCTCAATCTCTAAAAGACAGCCTTACTGAAAACTCACCCGTGCCGATTAGTCCAAGACCATTAAGACCAATTTCACGTTCATTGCTTTCTGTGGACTTTAGCAATTCCAAGTCCATGTCAATAGCTTGAATCACATTCTTAACATCTGCAAGGCAAGACAAGCATTCGTTATAAATACTATTCTATGTTGGTTGTAGGTAGTATACAGGAAGATAATATACTACTCTTTGAAAAGGACATTTATTGATTACACTAGACATAAATAGTAGGTAGGAAAAAAAAAAAGACAATTACATTATGAACAAATCCTTGTAAAACTAATGAACTCAATACACCTGCAATCATTTTCCGAATTTTGTTCCACCATATTGGCATACATTAAGTCAATATGGAAAATGAAATTGAGGGAAAACCTGGAAACTCCAATAATCTATAAATTCAAGTATATTCCTTTCTTTAAAGGCAGTAAGCACTGCAGTATGGAGGCTGAAATTCTAATCCTATTTGTATTAAATTATTTGTACTGGGGTTACTTTCAATACAATATACATCAAACAAAAACTTCCTTCTAGTTCCTCTAAAGAGGCTTCGTACTAGATCCACTGCTCAAATGCAATGATAATACTATTACTTACCGTTACTTATGGAATGTATAACCCAAATAAACCTATAGAATATTAGCACAATTTGCACAATTGCCCACATTTGATCTACATTATTTTTAAGTCTGTTGCAGTATAATGAACCCTTCACTTTCCTTTCACCATTTGTTCATTTTGAAATATTGAAATTGCATATTATTAATGGAGAGCAATGCATACCAATTCCTACATGCAAAAACCAAAGTGCAAAAAGGAGAGACCAGCTGTAACTAGAGCAAAAAGAAGACAGCACATTAACATTAATTATAGAACTATACAAGTTGAAGTCCAATATAACTATTCTCAATGAATACTCAAATAGGAGGATACTACACTTATAGGCTAAAATTATTGCCCAAACGTTTAATATTTCCAACTGACACCCAATTATCAGTTGTTCCCTCTATTTCTATCTATCCTTTGACTAATTTTCATACATTAAATGACAAATGCATATGGATTTAACTGATTGAGAGATGTCCAAATGACTTGAGGTGTCAATCCCTATGCTTTAAAATTTATGTTGTGGTGGGATTGTCACCTTGATTCTTGTGGATGCTTCTCAGCACGTATCAGATCCATGTTGAGGCTTGAATGCAGTACCTTCTTTGAAAAGTTTAATATTATTATTGTTGTTGTTTTAATTATCAGTACCTGCTGAAGGCAATAGTACTATAGTGGTCATCAAATGCTATTAGTTTTCTTAGGAAGTTGTGCCATATAAAAATTAATATACTTTTCCTGAGTTTCAAGAGATTATTTCAATGAAATGAAAATAGATAAATAGTTTTTAATTCTAATGATTGGTTGGATCTAAACAATGCAACAGTTTAAAAATAAATAAAAGCTTTTGAATAAACAACTATTAACAAATTAAATAACACATCAAATTTGTTCATGTCAGAAGTTCTCAAATCAGGCATTGAGAGATTCGTCAAATTTCTAAAGTCAGGCATTGTCCCATCTTTAACAATTTCTTCACGTTTAGATTTGATCTGAATTTTTTTGTGCCATCCCAGACTTTACATGTCATCGTAGGAAGTTGGAACATGTAAAGTCTTTGAGCATTGAAAGATTCAACAACCTAAATCAATTCAACCGAAGTGATAATGACATGGAAGCCAAAAATATTAATGTCGAGTAGGTAGGGATGACATACTTGATTTATTTGTTTAAGCCTTTTTGATGAAACATGTCAACTTACCATAAATAACATGGCTCCTAATCATGAAGGTCTTTGATACTGGCTTGAAACTTCACCCATATGTGCCTTACCCATTCCTAAGTTACTAGGTAGGGAATGTGAGCATTCATGCTTTGTCCGTTTTCTTGTTAGTGATTTTCCAGCAAATGAGCACATTAGTGCTGGTTACATTTTGCTTTCCATATGAAGAAAGTATGTTACTAATCAGAAGGCAATGCATGATATTATGTCGACTTCAAACTAAACTTTTGTGAGGATTAGCATGAATCGCGTAGATAATACATTTTCAGCTAATGTTTAAGATGTGAACAATTTATACTACTAGACAAGAAAAATCATACATGAATGTTTAACTGAACCATAAGTTTTACTATTGAACAATTAATTGAAATTACTTACGATAGAGTTAGCAACTAGCAGTCATAAAGTAAAGTAAAAATTCATTCTAAAGATCCTAACAGTGAATTCCTGCGCACATTTTTTGAAGTAAATGAATATAGCCCTTATTGGTACATCTTGAAAGTCTAAACCTGAATTGCTAAATTGTTTATTGAAAGAAAGGCACTAAAGCTGCATCACAGCACTTGTTATAACTATCATTATTGTTTCTATCAAGACTTAAAAAACTATAAAAATGTTGACCTAATGGTTCATGCACACCAAAAGTTCAAGTCCACGTCAAGTGTAAAATGTACCTTTCTGCACAAACCTTTATTAACATGCTAACTATTATGGATTATCTCATAAAAGCTACTCAATGAAACTTCACATAAAATTGGTTTATAGAATTTAAATAAAACCTGTCTTTTTAATTCAATTTAACATTATTGGAGATCAATGCATAGCAATTCTTATATATAAAATAGAAAAAAGTGCAACTCCAAATTTTAAAGACCATATAATATCATTAATAGAATCACACAAGTTGAAGCCTGACATGACTATTTCTAGAAGAATATTCACATAGAAAGAATAGTGCTTAAGAACTTACCCAAACATCTAATACTTCAAAGTCCCGACCATCAGCTGTAGACATTTATTTCTATCTACAACTTGAATAACATCCGACCTAAATACATATGGATTTGACTTATTAAAGACCTATAATTATCTCACTAACTATTATGCTAATAAATAAACCTCGCAAAAAAATGGTGTATTAAATAAACACAGAAATTAGATTTTTAATCTTTTATTATTTAACCTACCATAATTGAAGACATTTGCATACCAATTAGTACAAATGGAAAAGAAGTGTAAAAGATAAAGACCGTACAATAGAACCACGCAATTTGAAGTCTGATGTGATTATTTCCGACTAGATATTCACAAAGGAGAAGCCTATATTTATGGGCTATAACTTACCCAAACATTTAATATTTCAAAATCCCAACTAGCAAATGTTCACGTTTATTTCTAACCTTTGAATAACTCCAACGTAAATACATGTGGATTTGAATGAAAATACTAACTATTATGGATGACCTCATCAAAACTACTCAATAAACTTCATCCAAAAATTGGTATATAAATTAAAATAAAATAACTTATCTTTATTATTATTTTTAAAAAACATTCATAGATCCAATAGTCACTCATACATCACCTACATCCAAAATTGATTCAGTTGCTCACCAAGAGCTCCACGACCAATGACGACAAAAAAATAAATTTGAACTCAACTAATGCAACAAACGACAAGCATGCCCCAACAACTCATGGGACGACTATGAACCACTAATGATATTCCCATGGCCAGCCCTATCATCCAACCTACTTTCAAACTGGACATGAACGTAGCCATTCCTCATTTCAAAGGAAAAATTGATGGGGACAAATTAGATGATCGGACTGGCAATCTAGAGGCATATTTCAAGACAGCCAAATCTCATAGACACGACTAATCATAATAGTTGAGGTCCATACTAACAATTAATCATTCACCTGATGGCAATTTGATGTCCATTTTAACAATCAAACATTCCCCTAGAGACAATTTCATGTCTAGCTACTAGAGGCAACAAATCAATCAAAATTTGATACTTCAACAGATTTCAAAGCGACTACCCAAGCACAATTTTACCCTAGCGTTTAAAAAAACTAGCATTATGCCTCCATTTTCTTCGATCATTTGGCCAATCAGCCTAACAATACATCGAAAAGTTAAAATACCTCTATTAAATTGGACGCATATGATATTGATGAGGTCCTTTGTCTATCATTTGTCTCAAGATTGTTTCCTCATCTCTGCAGAACCTAGAGCAAGCTTTCTAACTTGCTTTAAAGTTTAAAGTTGTATTCTATGCACCAAAAGGCATTTTTGATGCCATGTCAATCTATCTCTTCTCAAGGAAAGTTACTCTTCATCTTTTGTCACTACCAACTCCTCTCATGTTGTCTACACATCAACAAGAAAATGCTATTCTTTCCCAAATGGATCTATTAAAGGTTCAACTCATTTCAATGGAAAGAAGTATTGTGCTCACCAAAAGCATATGGGACGTTCTACAATGAATGCTATGCCCTCAAATTGAAGAAGGCAAATGCACTTCTTGCTAAGAAGACTTCACAATATGGATATTTTGAGGCTCGAGTAGCTAATTGTTGAAAATGGTGTTACCAAGTGTTTTATATTTCTTACTTAGTGTCATTTAATAGACTAAGCTTGATAGTTGGAAGGTGTAAGTGAGCCTAAAATAGTCTCTAATAAGGATCCTCTCAAATAGGAAAAGGTAAAAGACCATTCTCGAACCCACATACACACATGCACACACAAATGCCACTCCATAAAGTGGTGAGGATTGTTTTCTCATTTATGCGAGGTCTTTGAGCATGCTTTCCAACTAGTTTTAAAGTTGTATGGTATGCACCAAAAGGCATTGTTGACGCAAAGTCCATCTATCTCTTCTCAGAGAAAGTATTAAAATATAAGGCTTATAATTCAGTATTGACTTAATATTAGTTAAGTATTAAGTAATAAAAGATTGTAACCACTTCAACCATTTTGTAAACATCTCTCACATGATAAAATGACAGACACACAATCAACATGTGCTCAAAGGGATCTGCATAACGAGGAAAAAGACATGGACAGGAGTCTTAAAGGCCATTGAAGTCGCAGATTAGGGCTGGAAAACTCATAAACAAGGCCACAAAAGCCAACATATCCTGTCACGAAAGCAATACACTCCAATTTTGCCATCCACCATTGATATCCAAGTCGTGAATCTCTGCTAGGGCACTAAAGGCTGTCTAAAAATTGTTATAGTAGAAAATGGAATTCACAGGTCATTCATATCAGTCGTGAAGGGCTGGAACAAGTCATGAGGGCCTGCAAAGGAGTTGCGAGGGTCGAAGGGCAAAATACAAAATGAAATAAAGTCGCGAAAGGGCATAAAATTGTTTGCAAATAAATACAGACGAGAAAGGGCATAAATCTATTTGCAAACAAATGGAGTTGTGAAAATCAACCAAAATGTTTTAAAAGATAGAAAACTCAGTCGACGCCAAGGAAAGCACAAGTTCAAAGTCGTGATTTTTGTATCATTGTAGCAAGGGAAAGTCATGAATCATGAAAATATCACACAAAGTATTTTAAGACACAAAACCAATCGGAAAAGTTGGGATTCAAGGACATTCAAAGTGGCCTAGGGCACGGTGAGGGGTATTTATTTGTATTCGCTTATTTTTTCAATTTAAAAAATTATTTCAGAATAGAAATCCCAATGGAGAAATATTCTAGCTTTAACTTTCACACTTGGAAAGTTAAAATACAAATGCAATTAATGAACAAAAATTTGTGGGGTATTGTTAATGGAAAAGAAACACAACCCACTAATGTTGTCAAACTGTCGGAGTGGGAAAGCTGCGATGATAAGGCTAAAGCTACAATCAGCCTTTCTTTCTGATTCTGAACTCCAACATATAGATTTAGACAAATCGTCCAAAGTTATCTAGGATAACATGAATAGGTTGTTTGAGGAAAAAGCAATGAACGCTAAATTTTCTTTAAAGCTTCAACTCTTTTGATTCAAGATGGTTGATGATGTTACTATGTCCAATCATATAAATAATCTGAGATCTCTTCTTAGACAATTAGCAGAGGTTAAAGCTCTAGTAGATGACGAAGATTATAAATCCATTCTGTCAGACTATTAAACAATTTGCCTTCTTCCTATAGCAACATCATTTTTACTCTTAGTCATATGCCTTCGCAAAGCCTAGATATGATTTCAGCTCTTCAAGATGAAGAAAAGAGAATTGTGGACGATACAGAAGGTAATTCTTCACATGAAAATGCACTATACTCCCCACGAGAAATATCACAGACAAATCAGATAATGACACCAGGCAAGTTGAGTGTTATTATTGCAAGAAAAGAGATCAATCAACCTAGAATTGTCCCATTCGAGCTAATGAAGTTCTCAAAGGAAAACTCAAAGATAACTGCAAGAAACAAAAGTGGCCTTTATTGACAATCCACCATATGCTACATAAACTGAAGATTTTATTGATGACGAAGATTCGTATGTACTCTAAAGAGGTTATTGTTTTAATAACATGAATAAACCCAATGTAGGTAAAACTCAGCATGGATGGTTGCCCACATAGTTCGGGATCTGTGGATCTCGGGAATTTACCCTTACGAGGGTCACAAGACAACCTGATAGAGCATTGTGGGAGTAGCTCAAGTATGGACAGTTGTCCAACAATTTAGGAGTTCGGGGAGGTGGAATCCGGAACTTGGGAATTCAATTCAGGAACTACACCTTTACGTGGGTTAGGAAGGTAGCTTGATAGAGTTCTACCTAGCCCAAGAAATGTTGTCCAAAACAAAATTTTATGAAGATTGTAATTATATCTTCTTTTAAGTAGTGTAAGCCTTAAAAGGGGGTATTAAAATATAAGGCTTATAATTTAGTATTAAGTTAATATTAGTTTAGTATTAACTAATAAACAGTTGTAACCACTTCAACCATTTTGTAACCATCTCTCACATAATAAAATGATGGACACACAATGAACAAGTATACATCCCAGTTTCTCTTCATTCCTTCCTTCCACATTTTCTAAGCAAACGTTGCCCTTCATCTTTTGCCACTATGAATTCCTCTCATGTTGTATACTCATCATCAAGGAAATGTCATTCTTTCTCAAATGGTTCTATTAAAGGCTCCCCTAGAAAGAAGTATTGTGCTCATCAAAAGCATATGGGACATTGTATAATGAATTGTATGCCCTCAAATCAAAGAAGAGCAGGCTTGTAAAATAAATATTTTTGAAACTTTTCCAGGCCTATAAAATAAGTATCTAAATAGCCAAAAAGGAAGTTCTAAATTAGGTATGTATGATCCGAATGGGTTTATGGTCCATAGATGGGTATAATAGACAGATCTAGCAGGCCCGTAAAATAAGTATTTTTTTAAACTTTTGCAAAAATATACAGTGAGTACCATAAAATTCCTTGCAATGCCAAGATTTTAGTGCTTCTTACACTTCAATAGGAGCTATGGTTGCAAAGATATGGCAATTTTATACACTGAGATTTTTAAGGTTAGAAATTTGATTGGGAGGCTAAAATAGGGGTCAATGCCCTTCATCATTTTTAATATTGTGATTAGAGATTTTGAAATTTTCGAGCACTAGAGTATCTGTTTTTAATGCAATCAGAGGATATGGCGAGAGGATACAAAGGTGGGCATGGGGAACTACACTTGGTGCCAGCCTCCACAATCGTTGAGGTAGGTTTTGCATTTAAATTCAAAATAAATATATGGTAAATTAGGGGAATGTACAATGGGGCAATCTGCTAGGCAAAATTTTCGTGGAAGACAATTGGGTTTTGGATAGAATTATGTTAGCTATGTGCGTGATTAATAGGGATAATAAATGAGGGTGCCATTTTGTCAAACGTCATCAGCCAGGAAGATGGTATTTAGCAGCCAGGTGATTGAAACATGGCCACTAACGTTAAATCATATGCCTGATGCAATTATAAATAAGGCATCACCGATGACGTTTAGTCGAAATGGACAACATAGTCGAGAGAACGTATGGCCATTGACGTTATGTCAAAATGAGCCATGAAGTATGAAGGTAGGCATGGGGGATAGCATTTTTTCAAATGGCTACTGTAGTTATGAGAGAATACTTTTGTTTGCATTTTTTAATTTTTCTAATTTTTTAACTAATTCTTGTCTGATTGTGACTAATCGAGTGTTGATGTTTGACATTTGCAAGCACATGGTGGAAACGGTAGATGATTCTTAGTTGCTTAGAATTTCTAGTAAATTCTCAAATATTGACAAGGCTCGCCTGATCAATCTAGTGTTTGGGGCATCATGCAGATGTGTCACGTTCCCTTGGATGTGGATCTCCTTATCATGTTCATAGACTTTTGGGAGATCCAAATTAACAGTTTCAAATAGGTGGTGGATGGGGATACAATTGTCACTTTTGTTTTGGAAGGAGTGTCAACCTTTTTGACACCCAAATAATCTTTCGTAAAGAACTATTTGTATTATGATCGTATTAGCAATGCACAGGTTTGAGTGTGGTGGTATGAATCTGGAAACACATCAGCACACGCGTAACATACAAGATGATGCAAACACTTTACAACAAAAATAAACCACAACCGATAATTATATCAATAACTGAACAAATGTTACTATTTCGCCCAAAAGGTGGACCTAGCTTCCACTGAGTGTCACCAGCTCCACATGGACTCCACTCATTTTCATTTCCAACATCCTTTCTGGAAGAAACTTCCAAAACACAGTTCTTAACAGCTTCCGAGAACACTCTTAAACATTACCATGGAATATATACTAGTTCCTTTTAGACATTTTATGGTGTTTGTTGTTATTTAATGGTTGATGTTGCTCACTTGTAGTGGGCACTACTACTAATTATACTTAACAAACTATTGAGAACATGTACACTAATGAAATAGCAATTTTCGAGGAAAACTCTAATATTGACGAGCGTCCATTCTATTTCAGAGCTACTAATTAAGGATATACCCGTGATCTAAGATATTCCCAACGTTATATTACTAACATTTGCACTCTTACATAGTGCAACTCAAAGATGTTTATGCTATGCCACTTCCCGACTTTTCAAAGGCAATTATTGGTCAAATCGTGGCACGTATATTGTGTCACATATCAAATGGAGCACTCTCTTTTTGCAATAGTGATATGCAACCCTCAAAGTTAAATAACATAAATGAAATGACAAGGCTCTCAAGGAACAATTAAGATCAATTTCTCACACTTTATTGATCATCAATAAACAAAATAAGACTGGTCGCTGACAATATAGTATGAGGAGATACAATAACAAGTAGCAACAACAACATCTACCATTTGAGTAGATTGAGCTATGATAATACCTAACAACAAAACAATCTAGCAACTACTATCCATGCGATAGTACTAAGCTTGATTCAACCTGACAACTAAGAAGTACTTCTACTTGCCGTTATGGCCCCTAACACAAGCATAAAAGCATCCTTATAAAGATGCAAGACCCACCCACTTACAACATTACCTCGAGTCTATAAGTGACCCAAATGACATTTACTAAGGCCTCCCCTAATTAAATGTGTGTTGGGTCGAAGAATTGACTAAGTATAGGATGTGCGCAAAGGTTGAGACATACACGAGACTTGTGCGCGGAAGTATGAAGAAGGATGCGCGAAGGTTTGGCTTGCAGGAACAAGAGAAGATACGACACATTTGGGTGAGGGAGGTGAAAATATGTTGCCAAGCAGAGATGACTTAATCACAAAGCAAGCCAGAAATAGAAAAGCTTAGATAAGAATTGGGTGATAACATGATAAGAGCATGTAGGACTAATTATAGGTATGGGATGGAAATAGAGGTTCTAGAAGAAAGCAGACCGCCTTTGGAGAACCGTAGGTTTGAGTCCAAGTATAGATAAGTGTGAGTCTTACAGACATGCATTCTATGTATAGTACCGGCCTATTTTTGGACTAAAGCATGATTAAGCAGTGAAGGATAAGTTCCCACCCTATAAATACTTGTAGTATCCATGTAATATAAAGCAATGGCCCGGAGAATATAATGGTGTCTCGAAAATGTCCGAGTATGTCATGTAATGTCTTGGTATGTCATGGAGAGTCTTGTAAAGTCTAGAGGAGTCATAGATTGTTTGGTGTTGTATTGAAGATCATGCTACTAGTTGGAGCTTTATGTGGACTGTGTAAGTGCATATTTTATACGAATCGCGAACCTATCGAGAAGCTTGCATATATGTAATAGATCATGATTTATAAATGAATAATCAGCTCTCTTAAGGTTATGTATAATTGTCTTTGCACATGATATAATTATGTGAATATGTATTCTCCATATGGTATGCATGTATGCGGTAGTAATCATCTGTGCAGGATCTGCATCTTGACAGTCGACACAAGAAAGGACCTGGTAGAGCACATGATATAATTATGTGAATATGTATTCTCCATTTGGTATGCATGTATGTGGTAGTAATCATGTGCGCAGGATCTACATCTTGACAGTCGACACAAGAAAGGACCTGGTAGAGTCATGTGTGCTTTGGGTGGGCACTTAGGCTTCTATCTAGGTGAAGTATCAATGCGCTCGACTATGCCGTGTTGATCCTAGACTGCAACGCGACATTTTGGTTCCGTTGTCGGGACCTTCTTTAATTCAAACTCTTAAGATGTGGCGCACTTATGGCATTTCGGTTATCTTTGGAGAATATTGAATGTTGGATACACAAGGGTGAAGACGAATTTGCGCTAAGATACAATACCGGTGACACATTCAATCCATGCAAATGGGTAAAGGACAATCTTTACGATGGGCTTTATGAAACGTTCTTTAGCTTCTTTCTGAGGGAGTTATATGAGTAGTTAGTAGCGCATGCGCAAAATAGAGGGAGTAGGTTGGAACAGAGACAAATCTAGAATCAAGACAAGTATCAAGCGTTAGCGTTATTTGAGTTGGACACGCGCATATGATAGACTGGTGGGAAGGTGTTTTGAGCAACTATACTTTAGAGTACACGATCTCTACTTATTCGTGTCCAGAGGAAGCTAAATTCCAATTTCTTCGTGAGCCTAGGGGATTGTATCTACGCGCACTTCGCTTCCCATTAAGATCTTGATGATTGAACTTGGAATTGAATATCTACCTATGGCTAGCTAAAAACCCGTTGCACGCAAGGACAAGGAAAGGGGTTGGAAAGGATAGCGTTGGGCCAAATGGAAGCGGATAGAGAAGAAAGACGGTGCAAATACGGTGATGCGCAAGACAAGGTGGTTCAAGACGCGTTGAGACAGAGAGAGGAATAGGCAAAGCGGTAATGATGGTAATCCCGGGGAAGCAAGGCTATGTTCCTCCGATATTGCAAAAGCGCAGAAGGACCCCCTTGGCATATGGTGAAAGCGAGTCTAGTGAGGATTTGGAAACCATTGGCACACATCTATACCACCCCGAGCCATTAACCCTTGCGCATGGTACTCAAGATTTGGAAATTCATATGGAAGATTATCATAACGAGGGTGAAGAATGCAAAGACAATCCAGAATCGCCACATTGGGACAAAGTCTACAAGTAGAAGTGTGTTGGTAATAGCTCAAGAGGTGCGCAAGATAAAAGCAACGTGAATGGCATTGTGTTAAATCGTTGGACAACAGGATTTGATAGTCGGCGAGTAAACTTTGTTTGGCGTGAAACCGTAGGTGCAACACCGAGTAAAGTGTTTGCACGTAGACTAACTCTACCATAAGGCGCGCAGACTAGCTCAACCACAAGTGCGCAAATAGGAATTCCAACAACATGGGGCTTAGAAGGCTTTGGTCTTCACCCGGGAGGAGGCAATACGGGTGGAGGTTTAGGGCCGAGGTTATGGTCCTTATCCAGAAAAGGTAATATCCCTCCACAACAACCCTCAATTTTTTTATGAAATGTCACTCCATTTTCCTAAATACAGAGAAGTCGGCGATGCAGATGGAGCATGTGCATAAATGTGAACTTTTATGGAGAGCCATGGGGATCATTGTTTCAAATAGAAAGGCAAGTCGGTTTGCACCTATGATAGGTCGAGCGCATAGTTCGTATTGAAAGTATGATCCATACCAAACTAGCTCAACCATAGGCGTGCAGATAGGAATTCCAACAACACGGGCCTCGGGAGGCTTTGGTCTGACTCCAGGAGGAGGCAATACGGGTGGAGGTTTAGGGCCAAGTTTTGGTCCTTATCCAGGACAAGGTAATATCCCTCCACAATAGTCTCAGATTTATATTGAGATGTCACTCCATTTTCATGAATACAGAGGTCGACGATTGAGTTGAGCATGTGCATAAATGCGAACTTTTATGGAGAGCCAAGGGGATCATTACTTCAGATAGAAAGGCAAGTCAATTTGCAATTACGTTGCAAGACCGAGCGCATAGTTCATATTGAAAGTATGATCCACACCAGATAGTAGTGGATTATAATGCCTTGTGTGACACCTTCTTGGTCGAATTCGATATCCCCAAGTTTGAACAAGAGAGCATCAACACATTAAAGGACAATAAGAAAGGACTTTTTGAAAGTGTACGTGAATATGATGCGTGTTTCAAAACTTTGTTGTCAGAGCTATCTTATGATATCCATCAAAGCCAGCATGCGCAATGGTTTGTAGGACTCTTGACACCCTTCAGAGAGTGTTGTCGCATAACACATTTATCAATCCACACGAGGCTGGAGGCATCTCTGCGCTTGGTAAGTGTGGCAAGCAGTGTAGACACTAGCATGATTCCATTTTTGGAAGCACAAAACGCAGCCATGGCCACACAGTTGGAGAAGTTATCGGATAACTCAGAGCATGAAACTAGAAGTGGAATCTGGTGCACCGACTGTGAGGTAGAAGGGCATACTAAAAACAGTTGTCCGTGCAGGAAGGTGCGCGTTTTACTGTCCTCTTATGAAATACGTCACAAAAACCACGATGTCCAGGAATGCCCACTCCTTCAACTTGCTCCACAGAAGAACGTATCGATTTATTGCAAGATTTGCAATGTTCGGAGACGCACAATACAAGCCCAATGTCGATTAATTGATCAAATCCATGAAAACTCGTGAAACGAGGTTCCATCGAACTAGTAAAGAAGACAGTTCAAGCGTACGAAGGTCGAATAATGGTGTCGTCAAAACAGCAATGGAGGGTATAGAGGTGGCTATCGAGGCAGAGGTCATGGTGGTCGCGAATGCATGGTTCAGCAGAGGCACTTGTTATTCATGTGGATTGTCGATCACTATTAATGATGCAGTGCCCCAAGAACTTGTCTTGCGTATATTGTGGAAAGGGACATAAAGTAGAAGATTGTCTGGATTTGCATGCACATATGCGCAAGACCAAGAATGAGAGGGGCACGGCGAGGATACAAGTTGCAAGCTCCAGACAAGGGAAGTGGAAGCCTAAAGATTTGGGCAAGAGCGAGAAGGAACTATCATTGGTCACCACATGTGCGAAGGCGTCACATGCGAGAGAGCGGGTGAGATCTAAATCACTCATCGACGTGAGGAGATTAGGATGCCCTACCGAGTATCCCGATGTCGGTCACGGAAGGAGGTTTTACAAGAAACCATGGATCTAATTAGAGATTTGCAAGGGGATATTGTGCTTCAAAGAACAAGCGTGGGATAGAGAGCACGCAAAACATACGAAGTACCGATAGGGTTATGATGAAATAAGGGAAGTATGTCGACCGCTTAGAACATAGAAGGTTAAGTGAATGGTTACGTGAGAAGGTTCCCTACATGGAAAAGGACAAAGATTGATAGATATTGCATGTGAATCTGCCACCTCCAAACCATGAATATGATAAAAAGATCACCTTGGTTTCAGTTATCGATGATGGCTGACTAGTGAGCAGCAGCCTGATTGACATTGGTGCAGAGGTAAATGCTCTTACTCTAGATGCATGGAACATGATGGGTAGGCCACCACTACAACCTTCTTCTAGTGTGCTTTATATGGCTAATAAGACAAGGGCACTACCCATTGGGGTCCTAAAAGATGCAAGCATTACTACATGGGGGCCAAATTTAAAGGTGATTTTGAGGTTTTAGAATTAGAAGACGTTGATAATTACCCTGTCTTATTTGGACAGCCTTGGTGCTACACCAACAATGTAGATATGTGTTTCAATAAGCATTATATTAGCTTTGAAAATGAGGAGCAAGTGGTTATTCCAATGGATGGTACCCGAATCCCACCTTACACAGAGCCAATAACTGAGGAAGATCTTAGTCAGATCTATGCCCAGACTGTGCGCGATCCACAAAGAATTGAGCCTACAAAGGAAAGAATGTTACAATGGGGTGAAGCGTAATCGCTCAGTGAAACCACTAGCGTTGCATGTGATAACTGGGCACATGGGACTTATGAAATGGTTGGACGTGAATTTCAAGGGAGAGTAACCAAGTTAATCAAGCCACAAACAGTTCAACGGTTAGGAAGCACTGCAATTCGAAGTATGTTGGAGAGGAAAAGCCCAAAACATTCTTACATGCCATGGAAGAACAGTTGCGTGATGAAGGCGATAGAAGAAATATGTTGGTGTATTCGCTAAGAGGAACAACAACAAGATGGTGGGCTGCGCATAGAGATAATTTGCTGAGATGGCATGAAATCAGAGTTACTTTCTTAACTCGATTTGTTAAGAATAATCTTCCTTCAAAGATACCAGACTATGATGGGAAAGCATCTCCCATGACTCACATACAAAGATGTGAGAAGAATTGGCTTGAAGGTTCCGACGCGCTTCCGCCATCCTTGTGGGTACACAATTTTTATTCAACTTTGCGCGAGTGTGCATGCGCATGGTATATTCATGCTAAGCCGAAGTGGGAGATTGCAAATTGGTAAAAATTGGCCTCAGGTATCATGCATGTCTTTGATTATTTTTCATCTAAACCTCCTATGCATGAGGCCTTGCAGTTGATGAAGTGTATCACTCTAGGGGATAGCACGAAAGAAGAGGAGCTTGTGACTCGGTTGCATGATGAGACTATTCTGGATGAGCGTGCCAACAAATGTGCTTGGTTGGACTCTGATGAGCATCTCTTAGAGCGTGCTTGGAAAGAAAAAGAAAAGGGCAAGCTTGTATACTTAATTGATGATGATGAAGTCAAAGACCTAAACATAGAACATACCGAGGGAGAGCGCAAGGTTTTGGATAAGGCAGATGAACAAGCACACGTGTATCACTTTCCATTGAAGACCAAGAAAGTAAACATTAGGACGGAAGATGCACCGAAGGAAGTAATCATTGGAGATTATTGGTATGAGGCTGAAGTTGCCAAGATTATTGAGTTGTTGCATGACTTTCAGGATCTCTTTCCTAGGGGCTACCATGAGCTGAAAGGTGTCCATCCTTCGCTAAGAGAGATGAAAATCAAGCTAAAAGAGGGCGTGTGACCAGTTCGAAAGAGACCATATCAAATGAATCCCAATTTATGTGTCAAGGTTAAAGATGAGATTGATAAGATGCTACAAGCTGGTATTATTGAGCCTATAGAAGAATCTGAATGGATTAGCCCTATGGTTATCAGAATAAAAAAAAAGATGATAGAATCAGAATTTGTGTGGACTACAGGATATTGAATGCTTCTTATGTCATTGATCCATTCCCTACACCATTTACCGAAGAAATTCTTGAGGGTGTAGCAGGGCATGAAATATACTCCTTTATAGATGGTTTCTCGGGATATCATCAAGTTCATATTGTGCGGGAAGATCAGGCCAAGACTACATTTGCTACAGAGTGGGGTTATTTTGCCTATACAGTAATGCCTTTTGGACTCAAGAATGCACCAGCAGTGTTCTCGCGCATTGTAATGACTTGAGAGAAATGTGGAAGCTTTTTAATACATGGAAGTTAATAAAGAAAAGGAGCATATTGTTCAAAGAAAACACAGATCTTAACGTTAACATTTTTCTATTCTCCTTATCTTAAAAAAGAAAGTTGTTTTCTGAACCTTTATCTCCAACAGAAACCATGCATACAAGTCCCGCTCGAGCTTTCAAATATATTACATTCTATAAACACACAAATTTACAAGGATCTCAAACATGAAAAGTAACATTACCCTTGGTCTTATGAAATGGCATTACTTTCACCTGCCTTCACATGTAAGTTGCATCTTAAGATTATGAAAGAAAAGTTGAGTTTGCATATGACAGTTCACGAATGTTTCTCAGATGTCTTCTGCTTACCCGATTCATCAACTGAAGAATAGACACTATCCAAAGAAAGAAGTCTTGCACTAATGATCATAGCCCTTGATCGCAACATGGAATCTACAGAAATATCACTGCAAATGTATGTAGAAAATCGCCAGGTTGGATCTTAAAAGATTCCAGGACATTCAAATCATTTCTATATGTGTATAGTAACAAAACTACAAATATAAACAAAATAATTTTGAAATTTAAGTTGTTTACCTTATTGTACTGGCTAATCGCTGCAGCATGTTTTTGTTAATAAATACTTTGCACCATAAGGAGTTGCAGCCAGCTACATGACATCAAAAATGTAATATATTAGGAAAAAATGGAGTTTTTATTTGAAAAAGTACTAAATCCAAGTCTTGGACAGTCTATTATACATTGTTGACAGCCCAACAAAATAGCATAGATAGAAAAATTACCAAACAAAAAGATTCCACACATATGATTAAACTGAAGTCATGACTCATCGATCTAGAAAACAGTCTCCTTCATCAAACAACTAAGAACTCAATCAGAAACAAAGCTGAAACAGGGAGCATTTTATACAGTGCATGGCGTCAGTTGTCTCATAGACAATGCAGTTTTGGATGTGTCGGCATTTTTAGCTGTATTGTGACAGTTCTGTTTGTGACCCGGCAGTTGCATATGTAGCATGGCGGTTTCATCCCCATGAGCGTGTTTTTCCCATTTCAAACATAGAAGCGGTGTAATGGCAGAAAGAGTGACTTTCTGTGTGGCTTTAAATGATTACAATAACTCTTAAGCACGTATTTCAACTTATTACACTTGTTCCAATTGGTTTCAAGTTTCAACACTTACTTTCTGTCCAATCACCTACTTCCTTCTTGAAGTCCACTATAGTCCTTGTAGCCGTCCTAGAAGAGTTTTTCTCACTTTATTTTCAATACTCACTCTCTTGACAAGCTAAAGATATTTTCAGATACCCATTATGGCCTTCTAGAAGTTCACATGTTTTTAAGACCAGGTTCCATTTCTGTACCAATAAAGTTACACAAACTCAATTTATAATTAGGCCTAATTAGCCTTGTTTGAGTCTGCAACACCACCTTCATACGTGTAAACTATTTCCAATGGACCTGAAACCATTTTCATCTTCTAGATCATGCCAAAATACATCAGATTAAAAGTTTTTAGAATTTTCCACCAAGTCGTTTGAAAGAAATATGAGTTTCAATTTGTTGTCAAGTCCTAAGGACAAGTTGTGACAGGCCTAGGATTGAGATTCTTCATTTTTGAGTGTTATAAACATTTTCAATGACTACCAATTGGCTTATAGGTTTGTCCTAACCAATGTTATAAAAATCGGAACCGGTCAAGGGTCAGACCGAACCGGACTGGTTTAAAATTTATGAACCGGTTTACTAAAAAATACATAAAATATTACAATTTAATGAAAACAATATATTTTAAAGATTCCAAACCATGATTACAAACAATTAGAGACAAAATATGCAAAGTTTGCTCATGTATATACCATGTAAGGGTAAATATAGCAAAATGACACCAAATGCAATACATATCCGAAACAAAATACATAAACAATGAGGCTCTAAATGACCTCTAGACTCCTAGAGTCGAAAAAACAATATGCTACAAGCTACTACATGTCTGATATCAATGATCAAATCATTGATCATCAAAACTAGAATAAAGCCAACTAAAAAGTTGGATTTAAGAAAAAAAGTGTTTTAAATGTCAATTTTTTGTTTATTTTGGCACAGACCAGTTCAGTTCGGGACCAGTTCAAGTATGGGACCGGTTCAGTATGAAACCGGCAACCGATCCGGTTTTCTACCGGTTCCTTCCCTTTGCCATTGAACCGGTCGAACCGTCTGCATTTATGTTTCAGATCGGTTTTTAAAACACTGGTTTAGTCTACAAGATAAGATAAGATAAATATACTAAATGTCCAACAAATGACAACAAAGGTAGGTCAATGGGACTGCACCAATACAAAGAGTAAACGAGAGTCAGCAAGAGGACCAAAAGGTCCTTGAGAACAAACAAAAAAGAGAGGAAGAAAAAGAAGAACAAAGCGAGAAGAGAGGCCGAAAAATCTTACAAAGGTCAGCGCGGAACCCGAACATGCGGAGGAAGAAGAGGAAGAGGAGGCGAAAGAGGAGACCCCCTCATCTAACATCCAAGGCCAACTGAAAGAAGCTAGTAATGTGTCAAGACGGTATCGGGGTGTGAAATATTTGGAGTGTCGATGCCCGGAGGAGGGAACTCTTCGTGCTCGTCTGGTGGATCTCGAAGGCCATCTATGAGAGGAGGACCTCGACCTCATATGTGTCTGGATGTCCCCAGTGCGTGAAATAGTGCATCGGGTCCGAACTAATCTTGTCGGGGATCATGGTCGGTGTTACCTGCCGCTAGTGCCCCTCCCAAGGAGAGCACCGTAAAAAGGAAGTGATCTCGCCGAGTAGTCGTCTATATAGAAAGAGGTTGGAGGGTCGATTCTCGAAGACTAAGACCCTCCTGTAGATAGAGAGCAAGGCACCTCTGATCATAGTATCTGAAAAAGTCTGTGAATGTCGGATACTCTCTGAATAGCAGTGAAATCTTCCTCACGATCTCGTAGTAGATGGGGCACTGGAAGATGAAGTGCTCTTCCGTGTCGACCTCCTAGAGGGAACAGAGCTGGAAAATCCACTTGGAACGGTCAATCTGATGATCACACTCAACCTAGGGCCTATTGGAGCCAACCCTAAGCTGGCCCAAAAAAATGCGAGGGTGTGCGTCAATGTCGGGAAATATATCTTGGGGCAAGAAATAAGACCATTATTGACCTCAAGAAAGTGCGCAGCATAGAAGGCCATCTTCGGACGTAACCCACCCTAGGGGTTAGTCCATTGAACTAGATGAACTGCCTGTAGATATCATCTCTAATGATTTTGTTCAACTTCACATCATCTTGCTGGCCCGAAAGGAGATGGGGGGAGCATCTAATGAAGAGTTGTATGGTGGGAGGTGATCTGTCTCGAATCCCAATAGACTCAAGTAGTCGTGAGACTCAGCATACCAACAACAAGACCGACTTGAACAATCGGCTGAAGCAATGGCCTTAGAGGAGCAGTAGGCAAGGTAGAGATACATGTCCCTTCCCGCAGAAGAATCAACAAGTCTCGAATGCGATGCAAAAGGGAAACAAGACCAAAAATTGCTTCCAACCTAAAGGGACGAGCCCCAAATTCTGCCAGGATGATATTGTGGGGAACTGTCTCCTTGCATCTGATGATACATCTGAGAAGGAGGATCTGAACTCTCTCCACTGCAGCCCAATCAGACTCAAGTAAGGAGGGACCCCAAACCTCAGAGCCATACCATGGGACCGACATGAGAGTCGAAAGGGACATCTTGGACAATGAGGTCCCGCAAGTAGAAGGCCCGAGAAGAGGAAGGTGCAGTCGGCCAATGAGGTCTACAAGTAAAAGGCCTAATGTCTTGTAACAATAAGTATAAAGTATGTATGAATGAGAATATCTTAATAAAGGAAAGTGTTGATGAAGTCTAAAAATGCATTATTGTGTTCTTTGAATATGTATTCAAGTATCCTTGAACTGAATGAAGGTTTCTTGCTAAAAAAATGGTCTTTTGTATGATTGTACTTTATAAATACGAGTTACGAGAACCCAAATTTAGCAAATCTTAAATTCGAGCAAATGTATAGAAGATCATCCATTGGTCATAAAAGATCAAAGTTAGAGGACTTCAAAATAATTTGTTGGCGTTGGAATGGGGTCTTCAAGTGTTGGCATGTTGTTATATAGGTGTTGTCATTGATGCAAAACCTCATTAATGACAAAGTGGAGAATGCGGTAGGGGTCGAGCATGTTGAGGATGATGATGACATGATGATTCAAATGTGTTCATGGTGATATTAGGTGATTCGGTGAGGATGGCTTGCTTTTGCAAGCCTATTCAGGTGACCTAGTTAGCCTTGGTGACAATGCATGGTGGTATGAGCTTCTTGGTGGCTTGAGAAGTTTGAGTCTCGGTATTCTACATTATCTACTAGTATGGAGTGTGTATCATGATGTCAAGTGCTCTAATGTCTTGAAAAGGAGATTTGAAGACGTGATAAGTCATCAAGTATGATGACTTGATCAGGCCATCATGACAAGTAGGGTCTGTGCAAGTATTCTTTAAGGTTATCAATGCAAACTAAAGTGGATCCAGATAAGATATGTATAAGAGTTGGTGATTTCGATCTCCTCAACTCGAAGAAGTGGAGATGCGAGGTCTTCAAACTATCAAGACCATAACCTTCATGGCCCCCGCACCATCTTCCATTTCTCCAATGGGGATCCTAATTCCTTTTCCTTCAATCTTCAACAACTTCTCCCCCCTGAGTCCCAGTTTTCTTCGATGGGAAATGTGGCTGCCAAATACACCCTTCTCTCCTCCATCATCTGGGAGGCCTCCCTCATGTCCTTCCCTAGTTCCACCCGGCCTTCATCTATCTCCCATCAACAAAATACTTGCCCCATGAACAAATGGTATGATGACGAGTGCAAAAACTTTCACAGATAGTTACAACATGCTTTTAACCAGGCCCTTCCCTCCTATCATACCTTGAAAGCCACCTACCATTGTCTCCTTCGCCGTAAAAAACGCCTCTTCATTTCTCTATATTTTGGTGTTATATTTTTGCCAATATCCAAATCTATCTAATTAATTTCATTACATTGTGTACTTACATGGTTACACCATTTTCCTAGGTTTCCCAAACCTCTTTTAGTCTCTCTTTATAGGCTATCAAAGTGTAATGTCCCTTTTCCCACTTAAGGACCTGATTTTGGACTTCTTGCCATCCCCTTTTCCATGGCAACAAAGTAGAAGAGTTGGGAAAAGGAATTGAGCTTCCTTTGCATTTATTTTCTAATTTTTAATGTTTCTTTTTTAGTGTGTTTTTCCTTTTAGCAGGTCAGCTGGGTTTGGTGTATTGAAAAAGCAAATAAAAAGATTATAATGACTTTATATGGGTCAGCCATGTCCTTCTAAGCCTTGGCGCCAAAGTTGGAGGTATAAAAGGAGGTGAAGGCTTCATTTGCACACATCGACTTTTGGAAAATTTACTCTAATTGGACTTGTGGGCTGATTGCTCATTGTTCTTCCACTCTTGGGCGGAAATCCAAGTGTGTGGCATCTTCCAAGAAGGACGGAAACCCTTCTTGTGGTTGGTTGGGGGATGGAAACCCTCCTTCCTTGTTTGGCTTGAAGGAATATTGCAGATTTGAGAAGAAGTCATAATCAGATTTTTATATGCATTATTGAGCCTCTCCTTTGTGGGGCAACTTGCATTAGTGTATGGTTTGGTGCCATCTAGGGCACGGCAATCAGATTTGAATTCATATTTGGATTCCTTATTATTTATAAGGTTGGAATCAATATTTACTTGTGGAGTTTGGGGTTTCTAAACCCTCATTTCATAATTTTTATTGCAGTTGTACTTTGCTGGTTTTTAATTAATTTCCAGCAGTGTTTTGGATCATATTTCATATTGAATATTGGTTTGGTGGATGCCTAAAATACTTATATCTATTTTGGCAAAGTTGTTTGAAGAGTTTCAAGTGTTTTGCATGCATTTTGTACCGCTGTCCTAAAAATCTGATCACTGTTCAAATCTGGGTTTTATTTTCAGTTTGCTGGGTTTATAAATCATATTTGATAATTTCCTACTTTTCAGTTTCAGCCCTTGAAAGGTATACTACACAAAGCCTCACCTAGCGTCTATTTTAAGGTTATTCATAGGTTTACTAGACCTAATTGATTCTCTCTTTATAAGTTAACTAGACCTAACCTCGAACATATTTGTTGAATATTCCTAGGTTTCTCAAACCTAACTCAGCATCTCCTTATATGCTATATGGAGTCTGGACTCAACATAGAACATATTTTACAACCATTAGATTTCCTAAACCTAATTAAGTCTCTCCTTATGGGCAATCCACACCTGATGTAGAACCTAATTTATGATCTTTTATGAGCCTTCCAACCTAATTTAGCCTCCCTTTATAGGTTATTCAAACCCATTCTAGCACCTTCCTTTAGAGAGATCTTTACATTTATTATATTTGCTCCTTAGACTCAAATCATGAACACTTGCATTGTTGTTTTCTTTCTACTCTTATATCATTGAGGCATTTACGCGAATGTGCACCCTTCACGATTCGACGAGTGGTTCAACATGCATCCATTTTTATGAAAAGGTAAATCAAGGTGCATATATTTCAATATATTTAGCTTTTGATTATTACTTTATTTAGAATTATTTTACTTTGATTTCGATATGCGATGTTTCTTTCTTAAAGGCCACCCTACATAATAGTATTGTGACTTGTGATGATCTTCAATTGGGTCATATATATACACATCTTATTTTTACTTACTAACAATTTCTCTTTGTAGGTTTTGGACATGTTGTTCTCTCAATTTTCCCCGAATCTAATTTCGTGGAAATTGGAGCCCCGCTCATACGAAAGGGAAAATTTCTAAGTTAAGGCCCGCAATCAATCAGGAAGGGACATGTGGCCTGCGTTGAAAAGTCAACGGCGGGGGCATGGACTTTCGGGGAAAGATTGGAATTTTTCCCTCTCCAAAATAGATAAAGTATAAAAGTGAAACACACCCCCGCAACCAGTCAGGTGATGCCACATGTCGAAGAATGAAATCGGAACAAGCGGGCCCGCGGAGGTTTTTGAGAATTCGAGCCTTTTGTTAAAAAAGAGTTTAAATGGCAGATTTGAACCGCATTTCCTCAGCCACTCAGACGACGCCACGTGTCCGGCCTTTGGCGGAGCTGCGAGGGGGCGAGCAAATCAAGAAATCACGCTTTTTCTCCCAAATGTCAGGAAATGCAGATTTCTTCCCCAGGGCCGTCGTTGCTTGGATCTTGCCACGTGTAGGGTCCAAATTTGAAGGTAAAAAGGGGAAAAGATAGCCGAATTGATAAGTTTGAAGGGATGTAAAGTTTAATCATCAGAAACAGATTTTATCAGCATACGTGATAAAAAGGGATAAAACTTATCAATAAGCACTTGAGTGCTATGAAAGTGTTTAAAAGGTGGAAATCGCAGGACCACGTGAAGGAGAAAATCATGAAATGTCCCTATTTAAAATAATCATGCTCGAACTGACGAAATATTCGCCTTTTCGAACCTCCTGTTTTCATGAGTGCGTTTGTTTCATGTCATTTTCCAAAAGCGGATCTGCAACAAACATTATCCTTTTCGGATATTCTTTTCTTGGGGACAAAGTATGGATGTATACGAATTGTTATAAACATATGGCTTTGGCCACGGGAAAAGGGGATTCTGGTTTTCTGGGAAGGTTGGAAACTCTGAAGCAATTCAATACAGAAGTTCTTTCTTTCTTATTTTCCTCTGTTATATCTCTCTCTCTTTGCTCGATTCAATGGATCATTTGTTTTGCATTCAATAGAAACTTTGTGTTCTGGTCTGTGTGAATCTTTAGAACTTTGTGTCTGCAGATTTGTGTCGGTGGTGAAGTAATTGATCCTTTTCTTTATTTTCTTGGTTCAATGTAAGTAGGGAGATACTCTGCTATCTATATTTCCCAAAAGCATTGTTGTTTTCTTCCTTCTCCCATCTCTCCATTCTTCCATTCCTTCCTGGTTGATAATCTTTTAAGTATAAAAACATTCCAGAATATCAGGGTCCAAACATTGAGAGTTGTATATTTGTACATTTGTTTTTCCTACTTTCAATAAGGGAACCTCTCCCATTAAAGAGGAGGGACTTGTTGTCCCCTGACTGTGGTTTCAACCCATGTTCTATTCTGAAACCCAACAAGACAGATTAATCCTCCTTGAGTATGTGCCTTAAGGGGTGGACTAGGATTGAGGTGAGTTGGCTCGTAGCACATCATGTGAGATCAATGCAACACTTACCCTACCTACCACCACTTTATACCTCGATGTTACCTCCTTTCATTACCTTCAAATCACATTACAATCTTCTCCAAGTGTCTTCCATCACCCTTCCTTTGCTTTCTCTTCCTTCACCTTTTGTTTGATGTTTGCAGAAATGACTTCCTTGGCCCAACCAAGGAAGTCTTGCAAAATACCATGTCCAATTGACTTCCTCAACCCGGTCAAGGCATCAATTAACCGAGAAACATGGTTTTAGGTATGTCCCACTATTTATAAGTGTCATTATCATTTCTCAATATCGTAATCGAATAGTCTGCTCTACCTTTGCTCACGATTCTTCCCTTAAAAGTTTAACAGGTTTTAGGGTTAAGTGGAGCTTACACTTGGAGATCATCATTAGAGTATTGGGTTATTAGGAGGATCGAGAAAAGGAGTTGAGCCAACAAAATCTACCTTAGTCTTTGGAGTCCCCAAATTTGGTCTACTTAGGTCTTCTTCCTATCCTTCTTGAGATGCACTTACAAAAATCTCTCGACAAGGAGCTATAAGCCAAGGGGGATTAATATGTTAACATTTCCCGATGTAAGTATGTCTAACCATAGCTAGAAAACTCGGCGAGTACTTGCCGAGTTCATGAGTACTCACCAAAATCATTTAAAAACGAATATTCGCCATTATCACTCAGACGTAGGACTCAAAGAATATTTGGCTAATATTCACCAAGAATATTTGGCTAATATTCATTGAGAAGATTCGGCGAATATTCGCCAATATTCGCAAATTTGTGCATAAAAACTCACCAAATGTAAAATACAAGAAAAACGTAGAAAAAATTATGAAAATACACTGCAATTTCTCTTTTTAAGGCAACACACCCCTTCATTTTTATCACACAACCATTGAGCATGCATTGCATGAGTTGAAGGGATTTTATAGCAAATTCGAAGAGCAAATTTGAAGAATTGCATTTGGAGGTAAGTTTTTTTAATTCTTTTCACAAATTCGTTCTATATTATTTAAATTTTATATATTCATATTGTATCCAAATATGTTTTGTAATTTTAAATGCATTCAATTTAATTGCGAATGATTTTAAATTTTTAATAGTCATTTGGAGCCGAGGTAAGTTTTTTTAAATTCTCTTTGCAAATTCGTTGTATATTATTTAAATTTAATATATGCATATCAGATCGATTATGTTTTGTAATTTTAAATGTAATCAATTTAATTGTGAATGATTTTAAATTTTTAATAGCCATTTGGAGTCGGAGGTATGTCTTTTTAATTCTTTTTGCAAATTCGTTCTATATTATAAATATTGAGTGTATTCAAATATGTTTTGTAATTTTAAATGCATTCAATTTAATTGCGAATGATTTTAATTTTTAATAGTTATTAATTTATTCATGTTTGTTATCATGGATTCATGACATCGTCATTAATGAATGCAATCATCGGATTATATTGTTGTAATTTTGTAAATGTTATTTTAATTTCTTTTTTAGAATGTATTCTTGTTCATAGGATTTACAATTTTAAATTTGAAATTATGGTTAAATAGGGTTATAAAGCCATTTTTTTAATTTTTAATTAAGTTTACGTTTTTTAAATTTTTTAGATGTACATTGTGTTGCAGATTAGAGCTTAGCAATAACATCAGGTTCGCCATCAAGTTCAACATATGGGTCAGCATCACTAGCAGGAACCGTTCCCGTTAACGCCCATACCATTGCTTAAAAGTACCATGGTTTGCAATTTTTGAGGCAAAACGTTTTCTGGAGGCATCAATTTCTTAAAGTATCATCTTGCATGTATTGTTTGTCGAGACGTTGTGGTATGTCCCAATGTTACGAAAAGGCGAAACGAGAGATGACCGTAGAGTGGCTGAGAGCCGGTAGAGAGGAGGAGAAGAAACTATAAAGGGAAAGGATGTACGCAACCATGGAAGAAGTCGTAAGACTGGAATAGAGAAGGATTCAAAGGAAGATGCAAAAATGCTTGTGGGCTCTACTCGCGGTCCACACATACAAACTGGAAGAGGCACATCTACTTCATCGAGATCAAGCAAAAAGGATACATAAATTTTTGTACCGGGAACATACAGGGCCTGGCACAACCTTTGCAAGGTACACTGCTGGAACAATGATGCGCGCGAGGAAGCAGATAAAACATGTGTGAATTTTTGGTACTACAACAACCTTCCCTTCAATGTGGCAAAGAGCCCATACTAAGAGTACTTGGTGACAACATTGATAGGTTCTGCAGAGAAAGGGTACAAGATACCCTCTCCAAAAGACTTGAGTGGGAAATTTCTTAAGGGTGCGATTCAGAAATGCAATGACAATCCTAGAAGATCAAAAGAAGCAATGGCAGAAATACAAATGCACCATTCTTTCAGATGGGTGGACAGATGGAAGGAACCGCACCCTCATCAATTTTTTAGCAGCTTCAAATGGTGAGATGTTGTTTTGAAGTCAATTGATGTCTCTAACATAGTTAAAAATGCAGAGAATTTGAGTCTTATATTGGAGAAGGTGTATTAGAAGTGGGTATCCAAAATATTGTACAAGTTGTCACAGATGCATAATGCAATAAAGATATGTGGCGACTAGGAGACTACTACAGGAGAGGCATCCATCACTCTTTTGGACTCCTTGTGTGTCTCATTGTCTTGACCTTTTTTAGAGGACAAGCAAAATTGATTGGGTGAGGCCGGTTATAGAAGATGCAAGAAACATAACCAAGTACATATATAATCACCATTGGGTTCTCATCTTGATGAGAGAACACACGAAGGGGAAAGAACTTGTGCGAGTCGGTGTCACAAGGTTTGCAACTAATTTTTTGACGTTGCAAAGTATTTCTAGTTTGTTGTCATCATTGAAGCAAATGTTTGTGAGTCAAGTATGGCTAGACTCACAATATTCAAAGAAAGTTGATAGAGAGAGGACTGCAAAGATAGTTTTTGATGATATCTTTGCAAAGAGAGCTATAGAGATCATCAAGGTAATTTCAAACTTCAATTTATATTTCAAGTCGATTCCTTTATTTTAATTTGTTAAATTATAAATATATTGTTATTTACTTATTTACTTTATTTGTAAGTTTGTAACTTTAAATTTTAATTTGTGTGTAGGTGTCAGAGCCATTAGTGAGGGTTTTACGCTTGGTTGTTGGGAGCAAAACCCTATGGGGTACATTTATGAGGCCATGGATAGGGCCAAAGAGGCCATCCAAAACTATTATATAGGGGATATCGCCAAATTTGGTCCCTTTTGGGAGATAATTGATCGAAGGTGGAACAATCAACTCCACCAACCTATTCATGCAGTGGGGTACTACCTCAACCCCAAGTTTCTTCTCTAATGGCTTCACAAATGTGAACAGGAGGTTATGGAGGGCCTTTCAACATGCATTGAGAGGATGATACCAAAGGTTGATACGAGGGACCTCATTATTTTAGAGCTGCAAAATTACAAGCATGTTAGAGGGAGGCTAATTTCTTCGGTGTTAGTTGTTCAAGAGAGAACCATGCAATCACCTAGAAACAAAAATTAGAATGTTTACTAAGTTACTTATATGTTACAAGTTACAAATTTAATTTTATTAATTGATTATAAACTTTTGATTATCTTGTTTGTAACTTTGTAGATTCTTTTTGGGAGGATTGGGGAGGAAATACCCTGCATCTTCAAAAGCTAGCCCTCAAAATTTTTTTCTCAACCATGCAATGCTTTTGGATGTGAATACAACTTGTGTTTGTTTGAGGCCATTTACACAAAGAAGCACAACAAGTTGACATAAAAATGCTTCAATGACTTGGTTTTTGTGCAATACAAGTTTTGGCTTCGCACAAAAAAAGAGGAGGCCACATCGCATGAGCTTATTGATTTAGATGAGATAGATCCATACAAATGAGTGACTTGGGCAAGAAGAAGAAATCCTGCGTTCACAGAGGATGAAATTGTTTCTTTCGAGAGGGAAGTTATGGAGGGAGAAGCACTAACAGGGGATATGGATTGGATGACATCTTTGGAGGTGATGTCAAACATATAGTAGAGGAGCAACCGTTATCTACTACCAAGTTGAAGCCATAGCCACTGACCTTCTCAGAGGAGTGAGGAGACGCAACCGAGTGTGGGGACTAGTAAAGTTAATAGACCCTCTCCCCAATATTTCTCTAAAACGGGAAGAGGAAAATGTAAATTATAAATTGTAACTTGTATAGATATGAAATTTATGATGATAATTTTCAATGACAATCATCATAAATTCATAACACTTATCATCGGTTGTTGTATTTGCATGATGATGCGATTTTGTATTGTATTTGTATTCAAATCTAATAGAAAACACTTCAACATTTTACAGACTCATTTGATACATTTTGTAGCTATATTTTGCATAAAATTTATATTTTTAAAGAAATTTGTGTATTTTTTAAGTTGTCGAATATTCCTGAATATTCACCGAGTCTTGCCAAGTTTTTGCCGAGTCAATTTTTTTGGGTTTGTCGAATATTTGCCGAATACGAGTATGCGAACTATGTCTCTAACCCTATGCTCTTTCCTTTATTTTATATGATTGATTATTCGATGTATCATGTAATAGATAGGAAATTGTAGCATATCATTATCTCCCATTATTGTTCATTTATGGCTCTAGCTTGCCGCCAAATGGCATTACAGCCATTGGATTGTCCTTGCTTATTACCATTAGCTCTTGCTTACTACCATTAGTATCTAGAGACACTACACCCCCACATCTTTGATATTGAGCACGGATTACCTCCTTTTAGATCCCCTACTACCATTGTGCTCACGCCCGTTTAGCGATACCTTCCTTGTGTGTTAGATCTAGTATGGTCTTCTATTTAAATCCTCTTAACAGATAGGAGCGTTATATTGACCATCCTAGCCTAGATACACATCTAACTCGTTCGAACTATGTCTTGCCACTATTAATGAATTAAAAAAAAGCTATGAAACATGCAAAAATGTGAGTTTGCAAAGCAAAACTTGTTATTTGGGGCAGGTAGTTGGATGAAATTTGAGAGTTGGCCCAGCAAAAGTTGATGTTGTTACTAATTGGCCCAAACCTAAGAGTGCTACAAAAACAAGAAACTTTGCTGGGGCAATTACACATTTGAGAAAAATTATTCCATAATTCTCCACAACAGCAGCATCTTTGAATGCAATTGTAGCAAGTGAACATACTTGTGCTTTTGCTTTTTTAAGATAAATCAGCCATGCCTCAATGTATGTTCTTCCTTATTCGCAACAGCCACACGAAGTGTGAACGAATGCAAGTGAATATGCAATGGGCACAGTTTTATTGCAAAACAGTAACCCAGTTTGTTATCGTTCTAAAGCATTTTCTAAAACAGTAATACAGAGCCCTGTTTACGACAAGGAAATATATGCACTTGTACAAGCCATTAAAAGATTGATGCATTATTTGTTGAGCAGAGAAACAACAATTCATATTGATCATTAAACCTCTTTAATATTTGCAACCATAAAACAAAATTGCAACAAACAAGATGCTTTAAGTGGATGGCGTACCTTCATCAATTCCATTTGATAAGCAATTACAAGAAGGGAAGCACAAACATAGTTGTGAATACATTATCTAAGCAACCGATTGCAAAGCAAATTTCAGGTTTGGCAACAATTTCACAATTTGAGCCTTCACGAGAGGAGGCTTTTGAGGAAGCATATGCTCAACATGCATATTTTGTACAGACATGTCAACATTTGAAGACAAATAGAAAAGGTGTCAAAGACAACTAATTTCTTCCTCAAATTCGGGACACTTGGTGAGTTGGGCAACTTTTCCTCCTCAAGGGAAGCACATTCATCCAAAGTTTCAGTCCATTTTGGTGTCGGCAAAACGATGGCTCATTCGCAAAGGTATGTGTAAATGATGTATCATGTATGTTGGCCCATAATGCAAGAGAAGATGTCTAATAATTTATTGCAGGATTTAAATTGTGTTGTACAAGCAAGCCTAAAGTTAAAAAATAAGGGTTGCACATGCCTTTATTTTTATCTAGTAAACTAGACCATGCGAGAGCATCTCTATAGATTTTGTGGGTAAAATATAGCTGTGAAAACATGATGGTGGAGTACCTCTATACCGATAGCTTTTATTTTTCAATGCTTTCGTGAGAATCCGCTCTATCTCCTTAACATTATCCATGTAACCTTGGCATCAATGGGTTGCCTAGTCATTCAGCCATGGTCTCTTATGAAACCAGGTTTGACTAAGCTCAAAGACAACATCAAAAGGACTATGGAGTGTCTTCTGCCTCTTCTTGATAAAAGGCCAATGCAACTCTTTGATATTAAATCAAATGGAGGCACCCCACCTTCAATATATCAACTAACCTCTCACACATCACCCATGCATGGTTGTGGTCACCATCAAAAAGACAGAGGACTTTTAAAATAAGCCAATAAAGTATTTGAAGGTATTATGCATGTTAGCAAAACAAAGCAGATCTGATGCAAACGATGAGATCACGAATACTATCGCACAGAACAGTGTTAGCATGCAGGTGACTTCTCTAGCTCTCCCACTCGACCAACACTATCACCTTGATTGCTTACCACTCATTTAACAATGTTGGCATAAAATGTGTCTCTTTGCACCATAACATCTGCAAAGAAGCATATTTCCTATAAATGGCCTAGGATATAGAATCCAAGTGAGCCCAAAATGCAAATCCCTATGCAAAATATGTTGGGACATTCATACCCCAAGTAAATAAGTGGCCTATGACACAAGCGGTGCGAAATATGTTGGAACATTCATACCCAAACTAAAACATTGTTTGTATCACTATAAGTTATGATTTTACATTTTTCTCCCCATCTACAAAATATTTGGTGTAAAGCCCGACAATCTCTCCCTACACTTTAAGGACAAAGCATCTAAAAGAGGGAGGACATGTTATCCTCTCAAAGCATATTAATTAATCCTTGATTGTAAGGGTGTCAATGTCTTTGGACACATCTGATCGTCTGCCTATATAATTAGTGCCTAGTCATTTTGCAATCGCCATTGCATGTACATTGATTTATATATTATTTTCTCCACTTTTCTCAATAGCATGCTCCTATTAGCCTAGGCCACTCTCCCAAATATATAGTTTGATGACTCCATAAACCCTCTTCCTACTATCAATAAAGAGTAACGACTTTTGCTGTTTGTATTTCATGTGACGTTGTTGTTATAGCTATTGCTATTTTGTAATTTGTATCAGCTCTTTATATTCTTTGTAAACCAATTGAATTCATCCCTCCCGAATGACATATATAAGTTCTCCTGGTCAGACTGAGTTATTATAGGAAAATATAAAGTAGTTATGTATTCCTACCACATTGACCAGTTCTTCCTTTGTGATCATGTTTTTGTAATTTACAGAGGTTATGTCCAATTTACTGTATTGTCTTAACTATGGTGTGTGTATTTGTTTATGTGGACCATGCTTATGGGATTGTCCTGTAACAAGTGGCGTTTAGAGTCTGGAAAATGTGTGTGACCTGAGACATCTGTACAGGCCGTTTTTCTTTGGAACCATAAACCCAATCCCGTTTTTCAGATAAGACGAAAGTCTTTATTGAAACAACCAAGCGCAATGAAGGATCGAGAGTCAACAGCTCAAGGAACTTGCTCTCATTGTTCACCTGGAATAAAGTGAAGGCTTTAGGAAAAATGAACCAACAACAAGACTGTTATCCTGGGTCAAAGGGTCATCTAGGGCAGGAACAAAGGTGAAATGTTTAGTAGGAAAGGAACACCATAGAAGCTGTTATCCTGCATTGAATTTATCTAAAGCAGGAACACAGGTGAAGTCTTTAGGGGGACGGAACAGCATAGAGATTGTTATCCAAAGTCGAAATCATCCATAGCAGGAACACAGGCAAAGTCTTTAGTGGGAAAGGAACAGCATCAAGATTGTTATCCGAACTCCAATGGTCATGTAGAGCCAGCAGTCAAAACTATTCAGTTTCATTTCCATGCAGACAAAACAAAATTGAAAGCATAGAACAATTATTTGGTAAGAACTTTCACATATTTGATGAATAGTATAATGCATAAGGTTATGTGGGAGCTTGCTTTGAGGTTTTTGACAATTGTTGCTTAGAAAATTATAAGTTATTATAATTTTTTTAGTCCATGTTTATTTATAAGTTTTTAGAGGTAAAAAACAAAACATGGGCTTGGCAAAGGTCCCCAGCCCTCAATTAGAAATAATTACCAGCAGTATTACTTAATATCCAAATTGGCTAGAAAAGAAGCCACACTATTACTTGATCTTATGACACGGGATATCAAATTTGAACTAATGTCAAAAAGACAATTCTTTATATTCAATAATTTGGTTGAGATGCCAAAATTTGCATCTCCATTTGTGAAGTGCTTCAATTATTAAATTTGAATGTCATTCAATCTCTATGTTTTTACACCCTGATCTGATGCAAGGATTAATGCATAGAAAAGAGCCTTTCCTTCTGTTATTTAATTAATAGAAGATCCCAAATTGTCATAGAAGAATTGAATTGCACTGCCATTATGATCTTTTAAGATTCCATCCCACACACAGGTCCAGGGTTTCTTTAGGCAGCGGCGTCAAAATTTAGTTTTACAAACCCTGGAGTGGGGAGAGACCAAGCTATATGGATTCTGATCTTTTCAGAAACCCCTTTAAAAAGGAATAAATACTTATCTTTATTAATCTAGGTTATCAAGTTACAATTATTTGATATTTTTTTGTGGAAGTTCTAGATTATAGTTTTTGAAATCAAGTTTATTCATGTTATATATTTAATAATCTAAGTTCATTACGTGCGCTAAAAGATTAGTTAATCCAGAACAGGCTTTGGGGTGGAAGTCCCCAGATTGATATGTTTACTTCTTCCTACTCTCAGAGTCTCATGTACTAGCATCACTTAGGGTGCATGTATGCTTTGTGGGTCCCCTTGCATTGGAATTATTACAGAGATAAAAGTCATCAAAGAAGTAAATACTCATCGAAATTGGTCACCGTAGATATGGCTTAAATATACATATGTCAAAATCCCACAAAAATTTAAAAATCTAATTGAAATTGACCATAAAAACTCCAAATACCTAACAAATCAAAGTCTTCTATAAATACCATGGCATGTAATGCAAATGGTGGTTGTGTTGTGGTAATACAGGGCAACAATATGAGCGGCACCCAAGTTCAAATCCCTCTCAATGTTTGGGTTTCACTTTTGCCACATTAAAGGCAGCAGTTAACCTCACTCCAAATTTTCCAAGAAAAATTCCATACCAACTAACATTGGCATATGTATTTTTATTCAAATATCTTAAGAGCATATAATTATTGTTATTTAGAAATGTACATTTATATTCTATTGAAATATTACAAATTTAAAAAAATACAAAGAGAACATTCAATATTTTCAAATTTTAAGTATATCGAGCATAGTTGCATATTATACATATTTTTATTTAGGGGACTTCTTAAATACAACCAAAATAAAAAAAATTGAATAAGCCCTCGTTTTCTTCGGTTCTCTTTTTACTAACTTATTGCAAGTGTGTTGCATGCATCAGTTACTCATGCACTCCACCAACCTTAGTTACGTGTAAAAATTAACAAATTAAGATTTCACTCTAAATGTTCATCAATGTTTACAGCATATTTCTTGCCATGACTGGAGATTTATCGACATATCAGAACGTATTTATGTTTCTCTAACCAAGTCATATCACACATCATTCTAGAATGTTTGCATTCTACATAAGGTTGGGAATAATGCACCTCATATAGCACTTCCATTACATTCAAGGTGGCAAGCATATCACTTGTGCTGTTAAGTTCTTGCTCAAACATACCAAGAAGACCTGATTGATGAACAGCTGCAGCCATCTCACTAGAGATGCCAAAAAGTGCAGAAGCAATAGCTAAAATACGAATTCGCACCTGACAATCCCATATAGAGACAAGACAAATCAAAATATAAAAAAATCCACTGCTAATAAAGTATCGCATTGAATTCAAATATTTGGTACACTATGCAAAAAATGAAACCCAAAAACTAGGATATTCATTATTTGAGCACATGGACAAGGAAATATGCTTATTCAGTGATAACGCACTTTTATGCGAGTGTCATCATAATGTCCATATCTGCCAATAATTATGGTGAAGGTATACGGCTATGAATTTCATCTTGATTGAAAAATATGAACTTGAACATATATCAAGAACAAAATCACAAATTGCATATATAAATGACCCCAAAATGCCTATCCAGTAATAATTTCCATATCTGCCAATAATTTATTTGGCTGTGAATTTCATCTTGATTGGAAATATGAACTTAAACATATATCAACAGCAAAATCACAAATTGCATATATTCATTACCCTAAAATGCGTAAACCAATTGCATGAATCTTAGAATGTTCTGCAAAGATAGTTGTGATATTGTAATCATTCCCATTGGCTCCAACCATCTATAATACTTCATCCGTACAAAACATCTTGTTATTTTACACAGTGAGACTCAAAATATGCAGTCAACTCTGCAAAGCTCTACAACGTTGGAAAAAAACATTAATATCCCAAGAAATAGTTAAGCTTGCTGAAGTCTCAACAAAGCTTAGCAAGGTCAGTGTTTGAAGCTGCAATAGTTAAAGAGCAAAGTTAGAGAAAAGATATATTGAATAAGTTTCAAGAATTCATCACACCAGGTTACTGCATTCTGTGAGCTGAGAGAAACTTGCCAGTACTTTCTGTACCGGCAAGTGTAACAGGATTCAAACCCAGGACCTCACATTTCCAGGCGCACAGGCCTAAAAGACTGATCCACTGCACGTGTAAGTGCTAAATATGAATGCCGACTGTACATATTTCGACCTGTCTCGATATCTGCAAAAAGGGAACGTGTCGGCAAGATAAACTCTTCCCATTCTGTGTGATAAACCTCGAATGACTGCCCAACAACAATTAAAATGCACTTATTTTCAAATGCAGATCACACAACTAGATATAAGATTGGAATTATTAAAATATGTCAAGCTGTATACACGGGATTCTGTGGATGCTTTTCACATCTTAAAATTACGTCAATTACCGAGCTTTCAACTTTTCATGTTGAATATCAATGGGATGGTGATAAGCTTAAGCTAGTGGATTCTGTTGTTGGTTGGTTTCCAAAGACTGCAAGATTAATTCCTCATCCTTTTGAATGGGTGCCTCTTGGCCGGTGGCAGACGTCCCCTTATCCTTTCTTTCCCTACTCTCTACTGCCTTCTAGACCGGTTTACCTAGGTCTGCTGGGGTTTACCAAAATCACCCCACTTACATATTAGATCCCCATTCGTCCACGTCTCATTTCATTAGCACTGCTGATCATTTTCTGACTTCTATTTTCTCCATTATTCATTAATGTCATTTTTGCTACCAATTCAAAAAAAAATCATTCTGAAAAGTTTTGTGGTCAAACCTTTTGTGTATAAAATAGGGGGTCAACAATCTACCATTTGACACAAGAATTTCCTCAACTTATCTCGCTCTACTAATGCAAGTTGCAAAATATAGTCTTCTCTCTCCTGCTTACAAGTTTTGAACAAAACAAAATTGGTGTACAAGTCTTGATTTGTTATCTTTGCTAGGCATGTGTTTACTACAGCCTGCATTTCTACCAAACGCCAGAACTAGGTTGCCTTCTTGGTCTTGATTTTCTAGATTGCCACCGAGTTGAGCTGTGGTCTATTATCTCTGCAGGGGCAGAACAAAGGTGCCAGAAATCCCGCAATTTAAAAGGTGAAAGAATGGGGTTAATTACATGTTTGATTGGGTGTTCATCTAATATATGTAAGACTGTTCCAATTTAGCAGTTTTCATTACATTATGAGACATTTAGTCGAAAGCTTTCTGTCGCCAAAACTTTCTTTTTTCCTAGAGTCTCACCCCCCTCTTTTCCTGTGACTCTCTCTGTGCAACCAATTTGGTCTAAAGGATGTTAAAACTCATCATCATCATCACCAACCACTAAGGACATTCAAGTGCCCGATAATGAAATAGGGTTTTCCTTTCCAGAGTTGATTATCTTGCAAGTAACTTTCCTAGTCACAGAGAAGCATTGTCCAAGTCAGCTTGTCTAATAGAATAGCAGTTGGGGTGTCTGAAGCAGAGGATTTTAGCTTGCCACCCTACAAAATGGAAAATCATGTACTCATACCTTTTTCCGTATAATACCTTTTTCTTTTCATATATCATGTTATCATGATTGCAATGGAATGTGGCCATCAATCTGTCTAAATGCTTTGCACAAGATATAATGCTAGTGCAGATCTATATTCATCAAAAGTACAGAAAACAGTTTTACAGCAAATGACAAAATTATGTTAATGTTGGAATATATGTAAAATTATCCAAGCCCCTGGTCTGGACAATACACAGTGATGCTGGCCTTACTGCTGCAGAAAAATTTTACATCACAAAGCCCAGCATGATAAAAAGTACTAACAACTGAAATATTATATCTAGCAGCATAAGTACCCAAATAAAAGCTGTAGAACATCCATTCCAGCTAGCTTTTACCTATACTAATTCTGCCATAGATATAATTTCCTAAATACTCGTCCCAGACACCTAAACCAAGGAATATCCTTATCATCTCTAACAAAGCTGACAATCCACAATAGATCTTATCGGATCACGGATTTGTTGACAAAAACATCCGTATATGACATCAAGTACTTCACTTTCGTAAAACAACGCTAATTTGCCCAACCCTTGGGGTTTTGAAATCCTTTGGAAGCATGATCAGGCTACCCTTACTCCATTCAAGCTCAAATGGGCTAAAGTTAAAAGGAAATGGAAACGGATCTGAAATGTGGAAATACAGATTTTCAAAAACTCTTGGAAACAAAACAGCACAAAATGTCCATACAATATATTATAAAATAGTATATATTGCAAAGTTCAAATTTATTATAAATATATCATAATGCAATCTTCAGGTTCTAATTCCAATTTCAATTTCAATTTAGTAAAATCAACAGCATACAAAAAAGTTAAGTGAAAAATTGTATCAATGGTGTCATAAATTGTACCAAGGGGGTCATTTCAGTGACAGTCCCAATTAGAAAAGTAACTCAACATGAAAACATAAGGTGCACAACTTAATAAAGTTTAAGTCAACTTAAGAACACCTTAAAAAGTAACTTAAGTTTTAACAGATTTTTCCTCCAAAAGAAAAGCAAACAATCTGCCCCTTAGATTAGGTTTTATAACCACCGGGATTGATGACAACCCTAAAACTTGCCTTAATCCATAAGGAGGCCTTAGAAAGGTCAACTTAAGATTTGAAAGCCCATCTGCAACATGAGCAAGGTTGGGAGGAGGAGAGAGAGAGAAGGGCGACAAGGGTACTCCATGCTTTGTCCCTCCTCCCTCATACTCTAACAAAGCCTCCATGGATCCTCAAGTTAAAGCTTTCCATGTAGGTAAAGACTTCATAGTTTAAGTGTAAGGATGATTTTATTTGACAAGTAAAATCTCATAAGGTTTCATTCCATGTGTAGGGGGTTTCCATTTGCTTCAGATCTGTTTAGAAAATATCATATATGCATTGCTTTTTCTGTTAGTCTTCTTATTGATTTGAAGGTATAGGTGTGTGCTTGAAAGCATATGGAAGCTTTGTGCCCCCTTCAAGGCCCCAAGGGCATCTCCAACTCTCTCCACGGGCTCTCTTTTTTGTTTTAAAACACCTGCACCCCTGAAAATGCCCAATCACATGCCAGAAATAGCACTACCGTTGCCCTACCATTTTCGGCATGTACCTGCGAAAATGCTGCATTTCATACCGACCAGCCATTTCAAACGGGAGGGGGCAGGGTGTTTCATGCATTCCAGCGAGTGGGATAATAAGACTGCCGATTATGAGCTGCAGGCCTTGCTTGGGGCCTGAATATAGTAAATTTCCATTCAGCCCCCTTTATAGGAGCTTCAACAAAGCTCTGGTTGAGTGACTTGACTTTAAGATGTGGATTGCCCAAAACTCTGGTTGAGTGACTTGACTTTATGATGTGGGTTGTTGGGCACTATTTCAGGATTCCCTCTGTGCAGTTCTGATGATGCTGGAATTTTGAAACAAGTACACTGGACACTTCTTTTTGTAGTTGAATGCATTCCTTTTGATGTTGAATACAATTAACCACTATAAAAAAATATGCTTCCCTTTCGCTTCTATTTTTATCCCCACAAGATGGATGCTAACATTTTAGGTACATAAAAGCTCTCATCAGAGAAGAATCTACCTTAGGTTATTCAAATTACCTTTTAGAGTCTTGACAGTCTCCAGAGTGCTCATTCCTTTTATTGATGGGTAATGCAGATGATGGGGACATGGACCAATGTACAGGACTATCTCCAAGGGAATGCTGAAAAATCCACATGCTAAGGGAGGGACAATTTACAATGATTGAAGCTGGGAGTTGGGCAGTGAGAGTTCTGGCAGCATGGAGGAGATAAGTAGCGGGATTAGAAATTCCACTCAGGCACATATTACAAATTTCAGGTATGGATAAAATTCGTTTGGTTTGCTGCATTCTAGGACCCAAAGGAGGATAAAACTTCCCTACGATTAATCGCACTGGAAGGGTTTGCATGTTGCATACAATCTGAGGAAGAAAGTACATCAGTCATATACTTCAGGTTGCCAGGCCTATTGCATGTTCCTTGTTTTATGCTTCAAAGCTGCTCTACAAAGGCAGAGGTGTTCGTCTAGTGGCTTTGAGAAGAAAGAAATTATATTAATGTCTGAATGACCAAAGTAGGTAAATGGAACTCAAGAATAAATCCAATCAGAATACATAGTGCTAGGGTGAAAGGACCCTAAGATCAACAACTAACAAGGATTGCAATTGTAAGTTTGCATTGTCTTTAATGAACTGTTTTATGAGCCTAGGACTTTGTCTTGATGTTATTTCCTAAGAAAAACCAAGGCGTGAGAGTTGTCAATCTGAAATGATCTTCCAGAAAGTAATAACAGCCACAAATATGTTCCATAGATCTATAGAAAACCCACACCATCAAAAAAACATTATAAGAATCGGTATGAAAGTAGGATGGTGTCGGTCCATACTGGGTTTGTATGCTGAGTGGCAATATAGGCAAGAGTTTGCCTTTACGATTGTACGTGGGGATTTGAGCATGGATGGTGAATATAAGCAACTCATCACAGTTAACACCCACCGAAACTTTTCAAGTGTCAATGAGCTTATGCCCCGCTTCATACGTGCAGTGTGCAGGGGATTACTTGCTTATCGTGTGGATGAAGCATCCACACGATAAGCTTATACCCGCTCAATAAGCAAGTAATCCACACGATCCCACCATGCTTCATCCAGGATCAACAATTTCACATTTCTAGCCCTCTCACTGTTTGCTTGCCTCCATACACTCCAAAGGTCATTGATAACCATGCCACTCAATGCCTCTCGCACCTTCACAAGCCGTCTCAAGACGAGCGTGTGTGAGGCAAATCGAGTCTCAACAACCTAATAAGAAATCAAAAGAAATAAAATTAAGACAAGTAAATTTAAAACATTCAAAATTCTACAAATTACAAACTTATAAAATTAATTTAATGAATTTATAAAAATGAATTTTAAAAACTAATAATTAATTATTATTTTAAAAAATTAAAAAGAATGTTACGGGTTACCTTCAATAGCTGCAATGTCAAGAATTTACAAAAGATGGCTTGGGACATGTGGTGGTTGCTGACAAACA
This sequence comes from Taxus wallichiana var. yunnanensis, assembly GCA_018340775.1. NCBI lineage: Eukaryota > Viridiplantae > Streptophyta > Pinopsida > Cupressales > Taxaceae > Taxus > Taxus wallichiana. The sequence goes on from CM031239.1 coordinate 1,004,584,366, forward strand.
TTTGAATCTCACTTGCCTCCTCATATACTTGTTTGATCCAAGCAATTTTTGTGCCCAATTTTTGTAACATTAAGTTGAGGGAATGAAAAAGCACAAGGTGTCCAGAATATGTGTCCATACCGTGCCTCAACCAACAACCCTGCAGCTCTACAATTTTTTGCATTGTCCGTTACAACTTGGACAACATTTTGAGGCCCCACCGCCTCAATAGATTCTATGAGGATGTTGGCAATGAATTGGGCATCCTTCACTTGCCCCTCACAATCAATAGCCCTGAGAAACATTGCCCCTTTAGGACACACTGCAACCACATTGATCAATGGCCTATTTGTTGTATCTTTCCATCCGTCAGAAACGATGGACACTCTGTTTCGAGCCATTGATTCTTGATGGGTAGCAATGCGTCTTCAACTTTTTTTCTTTCTTTTGACAATAAGGTGGTGCGCACCTTTTCATACCCTGGGCTAATGTACCCTTTAGGGGCTTCATTAATACATCTCACCATATCTTGCTAGTATGGTGATCTAACAACATTAAATGGGACACCACATGCATAAATAAAGCGCCCAATACCTTGGTCGGCTATGTCCCTGCTTTCATTCTGGAATGCCCTTTCCAATGGGCCTACATCTTTTGTTCTTTTGTGAGAAAGAAGTGAATCTTCTTCCCCTCCAATTGCAATAGGTGTAAACAAAAATGGGTGATTTGGGGCCACAACATCAACAAAAGGAAAAACAGGTGGCTTGCTAATGCTATGTGATCTTCCTTTTCTTGCCATAGGATGATTGGATTTTAATGCAATTGTTGCATCTGCTTCCTCCTGCTCTTTGATGTATGCAAGGGTCTTTGCACGTGGCAACCCCTTTCCATCAAACCCTCCACATGTTCTAATTCCGTGGCCAATAGCCCCACACAAATGGGCTTTCACCCGACTGTAGGAGCTCTTAAATTGCACATTACATTGAGAGCAAACCCAAACAAAGCCCCCTCCACCTGGTAATTGTTCTAGTTGTTTGACATGCCTCCAAAGGGGGGAGGATGGATCACTTTTGTTAGGGAGACCTTTACTACCTTGACCCACAGAACTAGAACTCGCAACCATTTTAACTGCACAATGCATTTAAAAAAATGAAAACAAATTTAGTCTTGAGAAAATGTTGAAACTTTAAAATTTAAATTTAAATGAAATCAAATGTAGAAAAATGAAGCTTAAAACAATAACAATAAACAAACCAAAAAAAAAACAACTAAAAAATAATAAAATATTAAATACAATTATACAAACTAAAATACTTTTAAAAATCACAAAATACTTACCTCAATACACCCAACACCAATAATGCAAGCTCCTTAAACTCCTTGGCACTTATTGCAAGCTCCTTCAACTATATGGCACTTGAAATCAACCCTAAGCAATTGAAAATAGTGGAAAAATTGAAGGTGAGAGTCAAGTATGCAAATAAGAGGCAAGAATACAAATGTGAGGTAAATGACTTGTTGTTATTGTTGTTATAGAGTTTAGGGGCACAAATTAGGGTTTAAAAGAATAACTTATTGTTTAAAAAGTCGGTTTGACTTTTTTACCAAAAGCAAAAAAATATCAAAAATCCGTGAAAATTGGCGGGTACGTCCGGATACGAGCAAGGATCTTCCCGCAGGCCTGCAATGCCCGGCACGCCCACAAGCGTGCCGGACCCTACAGAAGTACCCTATCGTATCCCTACGAACCAAACCCGAACCTTGTACCCAAGGCGTATCAATCGGGTACCTATTGTCCCTAGGGCACGCACTGCGGCTACCTAGGTTTTAACCATAGTTACCTAAGACTCGGGACGTCGGGACATAGGAACGGGGTTTCCGGGACGACAATTTTTTTGAAAATTTCGGGACGGCAAGGGGACGGCTAATAAAAATATATATAATTTATTAATTTTACAAATATAACATGAATAATTCAATAACCTAAGACTTAAAATTGAAAGTTTGAAGATTGAAACCACTAATGATTAATCCAATTATTCATCACATAAGCCAAGGCCCAAAATGCTACAGCTATATATATTATATTCAATGTTCAAAACTTCAACATGACAATGAAAGACTAAATAGTAAATAGTAAAGCTGAAAATTTAAAACAAGTCTTAGTCTTACTCTTGATAATCAACATGAGAAGAGTACAACTACACCCACATTACATATGCTTTATGAAATATTATGTCATGTCTCATAACCAAAATGACATTACATAACCAAAATGACAAGTGACAAGTACAACTCAAAAATCACTATCAGAGCCCTCCGAAGGAACAGTTGCAAACCGCTCCTCCTCACTAGGAGTATCTATATCAACGTCATCTGCATCTGCAAAGGAGATATCAACCAGTCCTCGTTGCTCCCGATCTTCATCAACCTGCCTTGCATCCTCAAGATCCACATCCCACCACAATGTTGGGCTCTCCTTGTACGTAGGTGTCTTGCGATCCATGAGACGCAAGGCACTATGTACAACAACAAGTTTCTCTACTCTCTTAGAGGTAAGTCTGTTCCTCTTAAGAGAGTGGATCTACCCATATGTTGACCAATTCCTCTCAGAAGCAGAGGAACTAGAAACCTAAGAAAGAAGACGAATAGCAAGTGTACGTAGCAATCCTACATGTCCATACAATCGCCACCAACTAACTGGACTCTCGTGTGCCAATGTGGTCATGTCCATCTTTGATGATTTTTTGTAGCCATCCAGATAAGTGAACTTGAGCAAATCAGTTCTAACTCATGAAGCATCCCTGCATTATACATTTTTTTAGGGCTTTCAAGAAACCCTTCCTCACCTCCTCATCATCTACTGGGAGAACTCTAACAGGCCTCTCAACATACCACTTCGGATTTAGTGCATATGCGGTAGTGTGTAAAGGAGTGTTCAACTTCTCCCATCTCCGCTCAATGATAGGTGAATATGGTGATGGTAGAACTCCAAGGTGGGGTCCTCGCTCGAACAATGACCTTCATGCAGGCAAGCATACTATCAATACATTCATATATCTCACCAAGGCTAGGGCTCTCAGAATCCCCATATTTTATCACACTTTGAAAACCGGAGCTATTATGGATGTGATATATCTCACATCTATCCAAAATGTTTCATTCATCACAATTGCTTTCACCTTCTTCCCCGCTTGTCTTCGACCCATCCCATCTAAACCACTCGATGTCATGACCATGCATTGTAATAATTCCCGCAACTCAACTATCCTATCCAAAGAAAATAAAATACGATGCAAAACGTGTCCCTGGCTTGAGGAATTCCTTCCTCGAAAAGCTACGGAAGAGTGCCAATGACGTATGGTGGTTGCGAAATGAACATCTCGCACATCTCTAAGATCGCCACTACATTTTGACCCAATCAATTTTTCCAATATCTTTTAAGTGCATTGTTCATGGCATGCACACAACATGGGGTCCAATATATATGTCGGTAATGAGCCTCGACAAGCTTACCCGCGCCCGCACACATATGTTGTAGACGTAATAACCTGCACAACATTGGCAAGGCCAACCTCCTCAATAAGCATCTCGCAAAATGGTGAATTGGAACTCGCATCCTTCTTCTTCCCCGAACAATCAACTACCCTCAAAAAGTAAGGACCCTCTCTACATGAAACAATGATGATGTTCAGCAACCGTGAGAGACCCATGTGCACCTCATTTCCTCCATTAGTAAATTAACCTTGGAATAGTTCTTATCTAAGATTGTGGTTCTCAACTTCGTGTCTCCTGGGGCACATAACTCACACTGCTTTGGCTATCTTGGTCATGACCTCCTTGAAATAAGGAGAGTGAGCGGCAGATGAAATGGAATGCCAAGAAGAAAAAGAATTTTCCAATGGCATCATCGCCTCTTCTCTAGCCTTTGATCATACATTTCAACAACCGGATTAGAGGCCACAACCTTCCTCTTCCCCTACTACTACCAAAAGCATCCAATTCAGATAGAAACTCATAAGATGCACCTATAACACTACCGGTATTAATTCTCACGAGAACTAAAAGGGTGTCGGTGCCACTAACATGACGGCCACGAACCTGCAACCTTTTCCACCATATCTCCATTATACAACCTCACCATTTATGCCCTCTCTTCAAGTGATAGCTGTCCACACATGCATACACCTTTCCCGCAATGTGCAATAAATGTGCATTCAACCTAGTAATGTTGCTTGACCAAGATAATGAAAAAATGTTGCATTTCCATATTTTAGTGCCCCCGAAATGTTTGATCTAGGACCTTGCATCATTTGACCAAATTGTTTCAAAGGTTTTTCTTATTAAAAGGCCCCCTAGCATACGTTTTCAACATTTCGGAGGGGCAACCGAACTTATCCACACCCTTGTGAACTAGTAGCAGTATTAGGTGTTTTAATTGTGTTCCTTCTCCTTCGCACACCCATTTCAACCTCGTATTCAGCTTAATAATCACTATCGGAACTCATTTTGAAGCTGCAATAATTAAAATACAAAACAATATAACTATACAATACAATAAAACAATGAATACAATTTTTGAATACATTTAAAAATTTAAAAAAAACAGCGATGAATACATTTAAAAATTTTAAAAAAACAGCGATGAATACATTTAAAAATTAAAAAAAAACAGCGATGAATACATTTAAAAATTAAAAAAACAAACAATAAAAATGCCCTCCCTTTATGCTTTATCTCATTCCATCACTTGCTAATCCAAATAGGAAAAAAAATACAAGCAAATGCAATGCCTTCACTTTCAACTTTGCATTTGGAAATTAAAAAAACAAAACAAAGAATGGTAGTAAATTAGTAATGTATGTACATACCTCTTGCTCTTGCTCTTGCTCTTGCTCTTGCTCTTTGCACCTTGCTCCTTGCTCTTTGCTCTTGCCTTCTCTTTTTTTACTCTTGCTCCTCTTTTTTTTGCTCTTGCTTGGTGTGATTAGAATGAGTATGAAATGCTCTTTTTATAAGTTTTTTTGTTGCTTTTAGGGTTAGGTCATGTTAGTTTTAATTAGAAAGCATTAAAAGTTTAAAAAAATATTTTAAAAACATAAAAATGATAAAATAAAACTTGTTTTACCTTTGGCGCAGCGTGAAAGACGTTGGGGACGTCGTGACGTCCCTGGGACATCACGACGTCCCAATGAAATCCCCAAACAGTTTTTGCACTGGGACTTCCCGCCCCGGGTGCGTTCCTAGTTTTGGGGCGTCCCCTTATTTTTTGGAAAATGGGGACGGCAGGGAAACGTCCGTCCCCGTCCCCAAGTCCCCGAGACGTCCCGAACATCCGGGACGTGATGAAAACCTCTCCGGGACACGTCCCCCGTAACACTGGGTTTAACATTGCAAACATAAAGTGCAAAAAAAACATATAAAACACAATAGGAACCCTAAAAAGTCAAAAAGATTACATAAAACAAAAGCAAAACATCTTACCTCATTCCCTCATTACATACTTACCTATCTAAGCTCTTATTGCTCATTTAGATCTAAAACTTCAACAAGAAGCATTGTTATTATTTTCCTATGCTAGTATGAGTGCCAATTCACTTTGCCGAGGAGATTGAGGAGCTTGAAAGGAGGATGATTCTTGGATTATTCAATGTTTTCAATCTTCACACACTCCATGCTTGTTTTGATATGCATTATTTTCATTTGAAATCTTTAAACCTTTTTTCATTTATTTAACAATACATGCATGTTATGCCCCAATGCCCGGGGGTTTAATTGTCGTTTTCTTCCCTTATGATGTCAATTTTTAAACATGCAAGCATGGGTGAAGAAAATATTTCTACAATGGCAACAAGTTCTTCCTCCTCTAGTCAACACCAATTCAAAATCAATCTGCATTCACCATTATGGAGGCATGTCACAATGCTACAACAACTTCGAGGTGGATTTTTTTGGCAATGCTATGATTGTGATGGCAAATTCAAAAGCTCATATAGTCAGGTGAAAGCCCACTTGTGTGCAATATCAAGTCAAGGCATTAGAAATTGCAAGGGGAGGAACAATATAGGGATGCCAACATCAAGAAAATTAAAGTACTACAAGGAGCAAGAGCGAAGATGCGAGATGCGGCCTATGCCATGAAACCTGGATCATCCATTATCAAAGAAAGGATCTTAATCTCGATCGATGAGGCCACCAATTGCCCCATCTCCATAGTGGTTCTCCAATTGTGGCCCGATACATCTATCTATGGCGACACCTTGTACAAAAGACAAGGATTCATCTCTTTCAAGAAAGAAAACAAAGGGGCCATTAGAAATGTTCTTTCAAAACGAGAGTAGAGATATTGTGGATACATACATTATGTGATATGTGTATGTTAATGGGTTTTCATTCAATGTTGTCAAGTCACCATATTGACAAGATATGGTGAGAGCATTCAATAAGACCCCAAAAGGGTACAAAGGGCCAAGTTATGAGATGCTCCACAACACCTTATTAACAAAGGAAAAAACATGTAGAATTCTCATTACTGACTAATTAGAGACTCGTGGGCGAAATAGGAGTGTCTGTCACTTCGATGGATAGTAAGATGCATGAAATCAATCTTTCATCGGTGGTTGCACTATGCCCTAAAGTGGCAAGGATTTTTAAAGCGATTGATTATGAGGGACATGTGAAGTATGCCCAATTCATCACCAACATCCTCTTCGAAGCAATTGAGGCGGCAAGGCATCAAAATGTAGTCCAAATCATAACAGACAACACTAAAAATTGCAACGGTGTTGAGACATTAGCGAGGCGAGGTATGGGCACATTTTTGGGCACCTTTTGTTGTCCACTCACTCAACTTAATCTTTGCCGACAAAGTTGGACAACAAAATTGAGTAGATTAAATGAGTGTTTCTGAGGGAAAAGAAATCCAAATGTTTGTGACTAACCATCACCAATCGCAAGGCATCTTCAGATCCTACTCGCATTTGGAGTTGTTGAAGGTAAGGGAAGTTATCTTTCTTTTATTTATGATGCTATAATTTTTTATAAATATAGTACATGTACCTAATGAAGTTTTCAAAAGTTTTTTAATTTTGTTTTCCATTTCTTATTAGGTTGTTGAGCCTTGATTCACACCACACACGATCATCTTGACATGCCTTGTGAATCTGCAAGAGGCGTTAATAGGATGGTCATTAGCAACCTAAGGGTTATATGGAGGTAGTCAAACACTGAGCAAGCCCAAAAAGTGAAGGCATTGATCTTCGATGATAAATGGTGCAATCGTGTGAAATACATGTTGAGTTTCACCAAGACCATTATGAGTATGATCCGTTTTACTAACATGGACCAACCATGTCTGGGAGAGATATCTTCGACTCAACGATTGAGAAGATGAAGGCGTCATAAATGACAAGACAAGCTCTAAAAGAGGCATTTTTCGAACAAGTAATACCTCATTGAGTAGTGGAACATAATGACCACCCATTTGCATCTCCTTGCCTTTGCATTGACTCCTACATTCTAAGGCACAAAGATCCTTTCTTTCGCAGAAAGGTACCACCATATAGGGATGTTGAAGTCGTTAAAGGGTATATGTTGGCATTCCCTAGTCTCTTCTCTCATCCTGAGATAGAAGAAATGGTTATGACCAAATTTGGAAATTTCATAATCTCCACAAGTCAATCTCCTAGCTCTTCAAGACAAATACAAGAAGGATTACGATATGTGGGGCTACCTCCTCCGTGGTGGAGGATCCACATCGGCATCCTCTTGAAATCAAGGTGTTGTCATAAGTAAGTTATTTACTTTTTAATTCTCTTTTTTTTGCAACATTTTTTAATTTAAATTTGAGTTTTTACTTTTATAAATTTTAATTTTGCATTAAATTTGCCTCAATAGATTGTGAGTTCATCTTTCTATGAACGGAATTGGAGTACATATAATTTCATCCACTTACGGAAGTGCAACAACCTGGGAGCAAAAAAGGCCAAGGAATTTGTGTATATACATTCAAACTTGTGCCTTCTATCTCACAAGCACTCAAAGTACAAGGGGTTACAAAGCATTGGGATGTTGATCAGGAGAATGTTGATTTGGATGCTTTCATTTCCCACCTGGCATTACATGACATGGAGACTCCTTTGGCACCGCAGGACCGGCATGCACATGGGGGTGCTAGTGATAGTAAAAGAACTTCGAGTTCATGTTGAATATTGAACACTAGTTTGAATTTTGATGTAATAATGAAATTTAATATTTATCATGCCATTTCTGACTTGTCGTTTGGCATTTGGTTGGATTTATACAAATTATGAGGTAGAATTTTGTGGTTATTTATCTTATTTGTTGTTTATATGCATAATATGTGGTTAATTCCTAATTATTAAGCTACAATTTATATAATCTTTTAATTTTCATATATTTTTGTACAATCCAAAGTCATATCCAGGACCAAAAAAATTGTCGTATTTGTATACGTAGACAAAATGTATTGGCAACTTAGTTTTTGTCAACCATGACTCGAACATAGTTGAGGAGATCTTATACGCTTATGTAGAATGCGAGGACACAAATATTACCTTAACGAACAAGCACTTTATCAAGAAGGTCGATTTGACATTAATGATTTTACCTTTGATGTTTTATCTCACAAAGCACAAATTTAGGTGATACCTCCTTTGTAAGGAGTGTATACCCCATTCGCCAATTAAGACAAAGTGGTCCCTAAAGGCATAGGAGTTAGTGTCGGTGGGAGAATGAGTTCCTTTTATGAGAAAATTAATGATTATCTATGCGCCCCCTCTATATGTAATGTATCTAGTCCATATTCAATAGCCATCACAAACTCCTTATTCATAGCAAGCAAGTTCATAAAGTTGTTCACTACTAACTAGTTCTTTATTAGATAATGGCATTTTCTCTATGATCTTTGACGATTCCTACTTTTCCATCTTTTTCCAAGAAATCATTCAGCGGCAGCATCAAAATTTAATCTATATCGGTCCCTAGTAGGAGGGTGCCACACCAATTGATAGTTTGACACTTTAAATGGGCAATTTGTATCGGAAAGCAATGTTGCGGGACTTGGAAAGGAAAAGGCCTTGCACACTAGAAGAGTCAAACTTGTAAGTCAAACACTTCATGTATATGAGCGCCAAACTTTTAATTTAACAATGTAAGGTTGTCTTCAAAGCTTTTATAATAACATTGTTCCTTCCACAAAATTCAAAGTACAAACTCGTTAGAGAGCTTACACATGCTTTTTTGCATGCCCATTTCTATTTCTATTCTAGCTCATTTGAATATTTGTCAACGCATAGAATGACACTTAAGGAAAACAATCAAAAAGTCAATCATGTTTGTTCCAAATAGCCTTGGCATGATGCTAATGGAGGAGCAAGTGATCAATAGTCTCTACATCCTCTATGTTTTAGAAGACGTGGGCAGGGAAATAATGAACAAAGGATCGGAATGCACACATTATTCATTGTGTGTCCATCATTTGATTATGTAAGGGATGGTAACAAAATGGTTGAAATGATTACAACCATTTATTAGTTAATACTTAGCTAATATTGTCTTAATGCTAAATTATAAGCGTTATATTTTAATCCCCCTTAAGGCTTGCACTACAAAAAGAAAACATGAACATACTGATCCCTTCAACACTAGATCCCTTCTTGTATTCAGAGTGTGAGGCTACTTTAAAATACATATTCTCCAGCAGCAGCGAATTTTTCACCACCCACCATTAGGATTCAGTGGGTCTTCAACAATGACTATATTATCTTCATTTGGTTTGTTAGTGAGCTTTCACTTGTATTTAGAAGGCAAGTTGTTTAGCAAAATAGCCTTGACATTGTTTTCTACTAGCTGTCTACTGAGAGACCTCAGATTATTTAACTCGCTAGACAGTGGTTGCGTCATCCAATTCTATACACAGTTTAATTATAGATCCAAATTAATGTAACTTGAAAATACAAAGTTTATGGAGCAACTTCTTTGATGAGCCTTTAAACCAATAAGCACAAGGTATGCTTGACTATTGCCAATATCTCAATATTAATGAGCTTTTAAAGTAACCAAAAGCTATTCACCTTTATTATCTCAATATTATGACACAATAAAAAAATGAATATTAATAAAGGTCTACAACGAATCTTTCTATGGTCATACTCTCTTATCTTCATGATGGCAAAAGACTTCAAGCGATGAAATTCCTGCCCTTGTTGGACAGGAAAGTGCAAAGTATTAAATGTATTCTCGTGCGCTAACACTGTTTTTATGGTTTCTGCAAAAATATGCCCTTGCTTTTTCCCTAACAGCAATTATTCACGATTTTCCTTCTTCCCGACTGTATTGGCCATTGAATTTTCCCCTAAAGGAGATTATTTTTTCTGTATTTACAACAGCGAGGGTTTTGAAACACTAAACTTGCATTCCAGGACTACATGGGGTGTGTTTTCTCCTTAGAGGGGGCTGTATTAGTGAGCCCTAACCTGTTGACTGTATTTTTGCATGAAATCGTCACAATCTGCACATTTCCCCTTGTCTTGGCATTTTGGTTTGGCATTTTGATCTGCACTTTGACGTGGCCTAATCACTGTCATTCAAGTTTCGCTTTGGCTTTGGTCGGCTGTCATTATTGCATTAAACTGCTCTGTAGTTGTCTACTGGTTCTCCTTTGTCATGTTTTTCTCCCTGTTTTGGGTTGCTAAAAGCAAAGAGTATACAATTTAAACGTGCCCTAGATGACGTCTTCTTCAACTTCTGTTCATCCTCAATTCATGCCCTCAAATCTGGAGCGCCAATGGCTCTGATACCAATGTTAGAAGACGTGGGTAAAAAATAATGCACGACTAAAATGCACACATTATTCATTGTGTCTAGCATTTTATTATGTAAAGATGGTTACAAAATGGTTGAAGTGGTTACAACCATTTATTAGTTAACACTTAACTAATATTGTCTTAATGCTAAATTATTTGCAATTGGGGTATCTAGTGAAACCGATATCATTTCTTTTGAAGCAAATCTGCAGCTAATACTTTATCATGTAAAATCTGCCACATAATTTTAATTTTTGCCAAAGGGTATGAGTCCCTAAAAAGAGAAATTGTGGTGCCGACTCCTCTTCGGCTCCTATATTGCTTTGATCATGTTTATTAGTTGATTAGAGACATAGACATTATTATTATATTTTGGTTAGCATGTTGATAGACAGTATGGACATTTTGATTATCGATATGTTGTGATTCATATTGTGGATTGTATGGACTCCTTGTGGACATGGGTAGATATTCAATACTTGATGATAACCTTGTGTTGTTACTTTGTTATATACTGACAATGGATTCTCAACATATTGATTATGTTTAGATGATCGAGGCTATTCTTGCGGTCTCATTGATGTTGGTAAAATGGTAGAATTGAAATGTTTAGAAATTGTAAACAATTGATGAAATTTCTTAACCTTGATGATGATTTAGCTACGTTATATGATGATGTTAATTGATAGATATGTATGTGTTTTATTGCTTGATGTAATTGATATGGCCTTGAGGTGAAGGGGTATTGTTTTGGTTGTTGCAGGAAATTATATCACAATAAACAAGAAGGGGCTAGGAGACTAACCATGGAAGAATATCGGATGTTTGCAACAAGGCCACCTTGGCAACTTTGTGTTCGTGCGTATTGTAGTTTTATTGTTGAGTTTGTTAGGAGGTCCCCATGGGGGTGACCTCATATGTGGCCATGGGTTTGTGTGTTGCTTTTCTTCTTTTATTTTATTTATTTTGTTGTGTATGTGATTTCTTTAATTGTAATGTATTCTCACTTTATTATTGCTTAATTAATGTGCTCTTGTTTAGTTAATTAATTTTGTTTATTTTGCTAAGTTGGGATGTGACAAAGGAGCATTTAATGTGGTAGATAGTCCTTGTTATCTTATTGATTTTAGATGGATTTTTTTATTTTGAGTTGTGTACTCGACCCCATCCTTCAAATCTCGAATTTGGGCTTGGAGCCCACTTTTAGAGACTTGTGGAACAAGTTAAACTTGTCTCATACCTCTTAAACCTTCCTACCAACCATACCTATGAAGTGAGGGGTCAAAATTAGCCCTAATTATGTGTTTTTGAGGGGAAAAAAGCTAATTAATTGCACTTTCTTACAAATCCTCTTAATTGTGTCCTTAGAAGTATGAAGTGGATGTTTGTGTGTTAAATGAAATTCGTCATATCCTCACCTTACCCATTTATGAGTCTTGGTCTTTTTGTTTGACTTAGGGAGGTGGATTGGAGGAATAGTGATGTGGCATCCTACATGGAGCCACCTCACCATCCTCTCCATATTTTTATTTATTTGAGTTATTTTGGAGTTTTGGGGTTGCTTGGTTTGGTTACACACTTGCATATTTTGGGGATTTTGCTTGGTTACTTGTTTTGGAACTTGGGAGCTTGCTTTTGGGAATTGGCTTGGACTTGGAAGAAGCTTGAAGTTTTGGCTTGAAGATTGAAGGTGTTTGCAATGGCAAGGTAGGGTCTATACCTTGCATTTTATTTTCCTTGTTTGTGTGTTGTGTTCAAATGTGAATGGGTAGATTTTGACCTTAAGGAAGGTGTGGGGAGAAGGAAAATGGGACCATTGGGGAGGGAAAAGGGAGTTGTGAGGTATTGTGGAGGGAGTGTGAGTAGGGTGTTCCACCTATGGGGAGAGAAAAGGAAAATATTGCTACATTTTGTATATTTTGAAATGGGGAGAGAAGGATATTTTGAGTTTTTGTGATGTGCACTTGGAGGTTATTGGGTGGACCCCTATTTCACTTGGGAGGTAAAAGGAGGTGGTTCCCATATTTCTCTTCTCCTTTGGCTCTAGATTTGAGCTTATGTGCTTGATAATGGTTGTATATTTTATCTTGGTTGTCTATGTGTTTCCATCATTGTATGTGTTGCTAGTTTTGTTGGTGTGAATGTATGTATTGTTGAAGCCTATGTGAAGAGTTGTCATGGTTGTAAACATTCCTTATTTCTCCATTGTTGGGGCTCGGGGGCCAATGAGAAGGTTGGCTTCACCTTCTCATTGGAATAAGGTTGGGAGGTGAGTGTTGCCTATGCTCCCTTGTTGTTGTGATTTGGAGATGAAGAAAAGAAGGAGCTCAAAGTTGATGCCTTGGATAGAGTTACATTGCGTAGTAGAAGACAGAGAAGAGAGACGTTTTTTTGGTAAGATTAACATGTTGTCTCCACCTTTGAGTGGAGGGCTTGTCATACTTGTATTTTAGAGTTGAATCATTGTAAATGATTTATTCAAAACTGGTTTGAGTTTCCAAGCCATGGAATGTGCATGATTGGAAGTTGCATTTCCTTGCATTGTATTGAGTTAAATCTACAACTTAAAACAAGTTTGCATGCTATTAAAATCTGAAATGGTTCTTTTGTAATAGAGATGCATATGGTTGGAAATGAGGCATTTGAGTGTTGCATTTCATTGTTTGTTGTAACTCGTTAAGATATGCAACTTGAGTCAAGTGTACAAAGTTATTTACAAACTGAAATTGTTCACATGTGGACTAGAAATAAAATGAAATATGTATTTTGTTTTCCTTGGAATGATCTTGTCACTCCTTGTATTTATAAAAAGGGTATACATTTGGATGTTGTTTACATTTGTTCCTCCTTTAAAATGGTGGAGTTTTATTGTTGATATAACTTGAACAATACTACAAAATGAAAGCATGCAAGTAATTTCTTTTTTCAAATTAAAAATAAAAAATAAAAATAACAATATGTCCTCTCTCTACCCTTGTATTGCTTTCAAATGAAATGAATAATAAGTCATATAACTTTGCATATATAATGTGTATATATGTGTGTGTATATATATATAGTAATACAAATAAAACTACGATATGGGTTGAAATCAAAACCAATATATATATATATATATATAAATGAATAAATATATATAAGTTCACATATATATAGTTATATAAATATTTATATTTATATAATTATAGTGGTATATATATAGTTAAATATTATATAAGGTTAATTATAAATAAAAAGTATATATATATATATATATATATATATATATATATATATTTAACTAATATAAAAAATAAAAAATAAAAAAAGCGCGGGGGTGGCTTGCCCCACTAATCAATTAATTTTTTTTTAAAAGAGAGATATAAGCGGGGGCCACTTTCCTTTAAATAAGTTTGGGAGGAGGGCCGAGCACCCCCACCATATTGTGCTTGTACATGCCACAGCCACACAAGTAAACAGCGCTAGCATTAACCCTATGCACAAAGCGAATAAAATATATTTAATATATATATATATATACACTCTTTTAATATACTTTGTGTACAAATACAATCAGTTTATAAAAAAGAAATATATATATACATATGTATGTATGTACATATATACATATATAAATCTAAATCGGAATTATTCCAATGAGTTAACAAACCAACAAAAGATGAGGGTAAACAAATATCCATGGCCAACAAATCTGATTGAATCAAAAAAAAATAGTAAAAAAATATAAGAACTTGGAAATGCAAACCCTAAGTGCAAACAAATAGAAGGGAAAGTAAAATGGAGGAAGAGTTCCTCCTAGTGGTAGATCTAGAACAAAAATCCTCCATAGTTTTCCCCTCAAGCTTCCATGGCCTCCATCTCCTCGACCTGCAAAACTAAATGAGCAAATGAAAAGAAATTAGGGCAACAAAAGAATAAAAGGGGAAAACATAAAGATGTTTAGGGTTTGTAGAGACACCTAGATCCAATGTTTTAAAAATCGGAACCGGACTCGGAACCGGCCGAGGTCCGGACCGGACCGGAACCGGAACCGGACCGGTTCAAACTTAATGAACCGGTTTACTAAAAAATACATAAAATTTTATATTTTTAATGAAAATAATATATTTGAAAGGTTAAAAACCATAATTCCAACAATTACACAGAATATGCAAAGTTTTCTCTTATATATATATATATATATATATATGCAAGAAAGGTGTTTATAGCAAAATGGCATGAACTCCAAGTCCAATACACAATACATATATCATAGATGAGATTCGAAACAAAATACATAAACAATGAGGCTCTAAATGGCCTCCATAGTTCAAGACTCCAAAAAGCAACATGATATGATCATTGATACATTACAAATACTACAAGTTACAAAACTCTAGAATAAACTAGATGACATCACCATCAATCATCAAACTCTGCACCGCTGCTGGAAATGGGATCCTCAAGGTCATCCTCATCAATATCATCACCGACCTCTGGCTCTGACTCGGACTCATCCAAATCCTCAGGTACATCTGCAACAACTGGAGCTGCACGGGGTCGGGGAGTAGCACGAGTGTGACTAGTGCCTGTTGTGTCTCGTGACGATGGCGGCGGTGCTGCTAATGGCTCATCAGATTCTTGATCCAAACCCATCCACCCCAAGTCATCGGGATCAAACTCTGTTGGCTCGACTCTCCTCTACCCATTCTGAGGTTGGATCTATATCATCCAAGACAATGGGATCAGTATCAGGTCTTCGGTTCAACAATTGGTTGCGCCTTAACCGAAGGTTGTACTGCACAAAGACAAGATCATTCAACCGTTGTTGTTCCAAACGGTTTCTCTTCTTCGTGTGAATCCGCTCAAAGACAGACCAGTTGCGCTCGCACCCCGAAGCACTGCAAGTTTGGCTCAGGATCCTAATTGCAAACTTTTGCAATTGAGGACACTGACTACCAAACGAATCCCACCAATGTGCTGCGATAAAAAGTGTAAATGTTTAATTAGTAAACAATGACGATAAAAAGTTAAAAACACAGTTAAAAATTAAAAGTAAAACATAAACTTATAACTTAAAGGTTAAAGCGTAATTCAACAAATTAGAAAAATATTGTCTTATGCTAAAAATTCATGATTATTCATTAAAAATTTTAATCAAATGAACTTCAAAAAACTTAGAATTTCTTACCTGGTTGGTCCACATCCCTTGCAATCTTTGCAAGGTTTTTCCCAAAGGTACTGTGGCTCTGCTGAAGAAGTTGATCTGTCGGTGAACCTCAAGTTGTTGCATCTCATCAGGGACCATGCGCTCTAGGCACTCGTACAAACCATCTTTTACTTCTTTTGTTTGATCTTCTCCAAGTTGAGCTCTGTAATGATATTTCGGGTTCAAGAAATACCCAGCTACATGTATAGGTCAATGGAGTTGATTGTTCCACCTATTATCTATGATCTCCCATATAGGCCCATACTTAGTTACCCTGTCTTTGTATGTTGCCCTTATCTGCTCTTTTGCCTGATCCATAGCCTCATAAATATAGCCCATGGCTAATTTTTCCCCATCCACCAACCGCAACACCTTAACAAGAGGCTCAGCAACTTTCACAATCTCTGCTGTTTTTTTCCAAAATAAATTATCAAAAAGTTTCTTCTTTGTGTCTTTCCCATCCTGTTTCCGGCTCCACTTTGATGCATTCCATTCATCACTTGAAAACATCATTTTCAAGTTCTGTTGTTGGGAAATAAGAGATTGCAACGTGATAAAGTTCGTTGCAGAAATCTCGTGATAGCCGGCCTAACAAGTTCTCTCGCCCTCGGTGTTCTTCCTCATTAGGTTCAATAACCATGAGTGATTATAGATGTATTTGGTGATGTTCTTGCCATGCTACGGTGTTCTTGATCCAATCTTTTTCCCTATATCCTCAAGCATGAGGTCTATGCGATGTGCGCAAAGCACATGGAGTCCAAAATATTGTTTTGTGTTTAGCCTCTAATATCTTACCAAGAAGAACATAATTAGATGCATTATCTGTTATGATTTGTACAACATTTTCCACCCTCACCTCTAAAACAATCTCATCCAAAAGCTCAAACAATAAATTTCATCTTTCACCCTATCGATACATCTACTGATTTCAAAAACATTGTACCTTGTGGACAAGAGGCAAGAAAATTTATTATTGTGCGGTTCTTGCCATCACTCCACCCATCTGACATGATAGTGCATCATGTTTTGGCCCATGAAGCTTTCGAACCTTTCAAATATTCATCTATGGATGCAACTTCTTTCTTCAAAAGTGATCCTATCAAGTCATGCATACTAGGGCCTTTGAAGCCCTTACCAAAGAAAGACAACATTGGAATCAAACATCGGCTGGTAATAAGGAGAGCGGGCAGCATTGAAAGGGATATCTGCATCATACCACCATCTAGCAATGTACTCAAAAGCTGCTTCTTTGTATTGCTTCTTCCAATGGTTATCCAAGGTAGGCTGATTTTGTGTTGGCATGGAGGCACTAGCAGTGGCAGGTGTGGAAGATGGAAAAAAGCTTTGAATGTTCTTTCTTTTTTGAGGCCGGTTTTCTTGACTATGAGTGGATGGGGGAGGCATATACCGAAAGGGGTCTCTAATCCACAGAAGGGTCAGAGCAAGATCCTTCAACACTCAAGGCATGTTCCCTCCTCCCTATTTCAGCTTCCATCTCTTTTTGCCTAGCCTTCTCTTCTCTATGTTTTTCAAGCATGTTTTTCATTTCCAACCTAATGTCATCAATATCAGGTGCCTCACATGGGGTAACTTGGCCTCTTTGACCAGCCAAGTGTTGTTTCAACCTATGAATCCCCCTTGATGTGTTTCTTACAATATTTACAAAAAACTTGATCATCAATTGTGTCTGCATGGGCCCATGTAGGGTCTTTTGATTTGGGGGCCATTGCAAATGCAAACAAATCTGAAAATGTAAACAAATCTGAAAATGCAAATAAAAAATAAATAAATTTCCTATTTCTTTTTTAATAAAATTTACAAATAAGGGGCAAGTTTAAAATGTAACATACCTTTCAATGTGCACACAAATGAGGTGAGGAAATGCTCCAAGCTTGTATATGGCACCACAAAGAGCCCACACTCCAAATGTAGATGTAAATGCCACCACAAAGAGCCCACACTTGATGCCAAACAACTCCAAATGAACACTATTCAAGGCTGCCCCAATCCTCCAAATCCTTGCAAATAAGAGGTGCTCACAAATAGAGGTGAGGTGCTCACAAATGGATGCCAATATCACCACAAAGAGCCCACAAGCAATGTCAAACAAGCTCCAAGCCTCCAACTTCCAAGCTCACTACAAAAAATAAACTCTTCAATCTTATGCTCACAAATGCTTTTGCTCACAAATGCTCACAAATGCTCAATGAGAGAGGTGTGAAGTGATAGGAGGGTGGGGTGTATTTATAACACCAAATTAGGGTTTAGAGGCAATAAAAAATAAAAGAAAACAATTAAAAAAACGTTTTTTTATGTTGGCCGCCGTATACGGCAAAATAGGAATAGATCGGCCGGTTTAGGACGGAACCGGACCGGTTTGCATAGCGGTTCGAGTTTAAAAATGTTAAACCGGCCGGTTCCAGTTCCGGTTTGACCGGTTTTTAAAACCTTGCCTAGATCTAAGGGCTCCCATTGATTTAATCTAAGGGTGAGGATTTGACCCAACACTTTTAAGTTGTGTATATTTTTTATGGGATTAGATGTTTTAAAATAAAGAGCATAGGTATTTAGTTAATGGGGTCACCAAGGGTATTCTACTAATGAGTTAGGTATTCTACTAATGAGTTAGGTTGTGTTGTGACTTTCTATTATGAGTCAATAAATAATTAAATGGTATTGTGATTATGGATTAAATTACATAAATATTGTGCATGTGTATTTAAATAAAGTGTTTAAAGAGGGGTTTAAATGATTAAAACTAATTAGCTAAATGTGGGCATGGATATTGCTACTTAGGGAAACTTAACTAAAATTAATTTGGAGATATTTTAATTAACAATTTAATGTAACTTAGGAAACGGTTTTTCCTTTTAATGAATTTTAATAGAAGTTCAAGTGGACCAGATTAAACAAAAATAATATTAAATTAGGAATTAATTTAATAAACCTAATATGGATAGACGGAAGGGATTTTTAAACCGTGCTAAATTCAAGTAATAGGGAATATCAATTAAGGATGGTCATATTAAAATAAACATGCTAACACTTTAATAAACACCATACAAGTGACTAAAACAAACAAAAAAATCCCAAAATTTTCCGAAGTATTTGATGGAGTCTTGACATGGTTTTGGTGCGTCAAATTATAGGCGTTACAGAAACTATATTAATGTCCACAGATGACCAAAAATAGGTCAATAGGACTTAAGGATACAACAGTTAACAATAGAAAGTTCTACAAAGAGAGAATCCTAGAAGAAAAATAACAGAAGTACATAAGACAAATAAAGCAATGTGCCAGTAACACACATGGCAATGAAATCAATACAAATAGCAATGAAGGGCGAACAAGAGCCCCTAAAGCATGTGTCAATGAAGACTGAACGGAAACCTCATCGACTATCTTTGTTTATGCATGAAGTAGAGGAGCCATTTGGGCCATCATCGATTGTTGTGGAAGATCTAATAATATTGGTTGGGGAGTATCCAAGGTCGGAGAGGCCGGGTAGGTAGATCCTAAGATAAAACAAAGTGCTTTCTTTAGAATCTCCCCTAACATCCATGGTCAGTGCAGCTCATGTAATAGAAAAGAAAATTATTAATATGAGTCTGTTCATGTGGCCTAGGGGGCAGCTGGTAAGTAGTTGATCCATGTCACCGAGAAAGGGTTAAGCCACACCGAAGGGAGGGAGCAGAACCATGAGGTCAAGGGAGAGAAGGATGGGGGATTTGAGTAATACGAGCAGTAATGGTGCACTGAGAGTAGCATTGCCTAACTTATCTATCAGCTCTAATATGTTAAGTACCAATGTCGAAATGGCACTTACCGCTACCTATTACCTGAGTGGGCTAGAAAACGAGGTCATTGGCAAGGGGATTCTAGAGCCTCCAACCTCTCTTATAGGGATCTATACCCGGTATTGACGACCTCACGCAGACAGTTAAGTGTTAACTTAAAACATATTTAAGGGTTGTGACAGGATATAGCTGCCAGCTATATTTAGTCTAGATAAATCTGTCAGCAATAAATAAGCAGTTGGGTTAGGATAAATAATGTTCTAGAGGTGTCAAAAGTTCAGAGGCATATATTTGGGCAAATACAAGTCTTGTTGGTTCTTTCAAATGGCTAGCTTTTCAGCAAGGCAGCAGGAAGTTGTGATCTTATCTTAGAAGATAAAATATTCCACTTTGCTTCTTGTGAGGAAAATTATGGAGGTCTTCAACGTTTTTCTAACTAGTCAAACTCTAGTCTGTTTTCCGTATGATATATTTCTAGTATGTTACCGTTGTTGTTCATGAGTAAACTGTAAGTTTCATGATAGCTGAATATGTTTGATGTTAGTGTCCTTATTGGGTACCAGGGCTGCAAATTGCAGATTTGCAGTGCATATTCAAGAATTGAAGTGCAAAATATTCTATTTTTATTCATTTGTTTCTTTTTGTAGCAGCATTCTCTTAAGTTCCTAACAGATCATTTACATAAATGCATTCTTTGAATTAAGAAAAATAGAGATTGTAACAGTTAACATTATATGGATAAAATAAATTAAATTGTACAAGGGCTTCTAAGTTAAGAGATGTCAATCTAAAATATAGCAATAAAACGATCCATCAAATCACACGTACCAATGAAGGAGAATTCATGGCCAATTGCTTCAAGTGCATGATAACCCCTTCTTTAGAAGGGGAAAGAAGTTCCTGGGAAAAATATAAAGAAATACAATTAATTAAATAAAAAGCCTTCGTGACTAAAAACAGATTGGACCAAATATGTCGGCATGTAAAACAGATAAGAGTACAACTCTTACAAGACCACGAGTTGATCTGGCAAGGTTCTTCACAGCATCTGTGGCTGCTGTTGCTACACCATTGTCACTGTAAAGAGAGTAAGCAAATATCAAGTGCTAGAATAGGGAATATTGCAAACAATTGTAAAATAATGTTTCAAGTAATTGAATCTTAGCAGTAAAATTGTTATGCTGAATAACAGACAAGAAATGGTAATGTAGAAGACATGAAATATATACACCTTTGTCAAAACAAAAGTAAACTGAGAACATACATTAACATATGGCTAAACCTGCCAATGCAACTAGTGAAAATTCAACTTATTTAAAATGACCAGCTCACCCATCAGCAAGACAGGTAATGATAGACGGAAAGATGTCATTCTCGACAATGGCATGAAGTCCAATACCTTCGTCTTTGTCACTATTCTCAAGAATCCATGCAACCTACAAATATCAACAAAGAAGAATATAAATTATAAAAATTATAAAAATTAAATTTTGAACGGAATTTGCATTTGGGCAGGAAGTTAGATATTGATGCTTCAGATGAAACAGAGTTGCATTCACAATGTCAGAATCTGGGCCATACAAGGATTATATTTTTCTTGGCTTTTGGACAAGTTTTCTCGTCCTGATGATGGATCATGAGAAATGATCCGTCGTCGATAGAATAATCTCTAACACAGTTTTATCAAAAGGCTTCAATTTAGCTCATGGACTGTGAAAGCATAAAATCTCTGATCAAAGTGAATTGTTAAATGCAATTCACTCCTTACATTGTAATTTATTCAGCCTTTTCTGTTGGAATTTCTAATAGTTAATATATCGGGACAACTAATATTGAATCTACTGCAGGAAAACAATTATTCCCAAAGACCTGTTATTGACCCCTTTCTAAGTTCTTTTTTATTTTATGTCAAAAACGTAATCCACTAACATATTAAAGAATTCAAAGATGTGACAAAAATGTGATATTGTATACCACAAGATCTAAACCATGGCCAAACCTAGAATAATATGCAGCTAGAATTTTTATTTTTATTTTTAAAACATTAAAACACAGCATAATGTTAGGCATTAGAATAACAAAAATTACTTAAATATCGTCTATTTTTATGTCATAAATACAACCACACTAGAAAAATGTTAAAAGTAAAAAAACACTTATTTTTATGGGAGATTCTTTCTGCCTTCTTATTTAATTAATCAAACTCTGAGCAATGCAGTAACAACAAATTGGTATTTATCCATTAAGGTTAAAGTAATGACTATCATACCTGTCAAGGTCACTAAAAATTCGAGGACAAAAATCCAAAAGAAAATGACAGATGTGTTGTTTAAGAAAATCTGTGCAGAGCAAGCACTGTCAGCACCATCAGGTGCAGAGTCTAGATAAAGCAATGTCAGGACCGTTCCTAGCTCGCAGTGGACAATTAAGGTTAAAGTAATGACTATCATACCTGTTCAAGGTCACTGAAAAATTCGAGGACAAAAATCCAAAAGAAAATGACAGATGTACGTTTAAGAAAATTTGCGGAGCAAGCACCATCAGGTGCAGAGTCTAGATAAAGCAATGTCAGGACCGTTCCTAGCACGCAGTGGACAATAAAAGCTTGTTTGATCCAAATGCAAACCTGCTAACCCACAAGTGTACGGATACCACAAATGCCATGTGTTTTGGTGCTAAATTGTTAATTTTGATTGAAAGAGAGTGAAATTTTTTAATTCTCTGCAGCTGATAAATGGTTATGTTTTGGTCATGTCTAAATTGTATAAAATTTGTAGCCCTCAAAAGATTGAACTGTTAATTTGTCACAATAAAGAGCCCATCTCTAATCATGCTATCACCGAAAATTTTGAGAATGCCTTGATGGGAAATTTGCCATTTAATTGACATTTTTTGGGGGGTCACCAATTTTTGCCTGAAATATTGGTAAGAAAATAATGAAATTGGGAAAAATCTAATTATCCAAAATGTTAACTTTTTGGGCGACTTTTACCAATGTTTAAAACAATTGACAAATAATATTTTATCTTAACTTGGTCATTTCTCTACTTAGATTTAATAAATTTTAATCTTTCACTTTTAATATGTTTCAGACCCTTGGCAATGCCTTCTTATTCATGAGTTTGGTAACATCGATAAGTTCTGCTCATTCTCACTTTCAAAATGTTTTACAGTTCTTGGTGCCAGAAGTTCCAATAATTGGCAACAATCAAAGGTGGCGCTTTAATAGTGAGCCTGAAATCACTTTGTGCATGACATTTAGAACTGATAGCATGTGTTGACCTTTCTACTAACTGATAATCAATTATGTCCCAGGCTTTCCTCAGTTACCTTAAATTTATCAATGTTCATACATACACTACAATAGATAGATTGGAACAATCAAATGTGCTTCTCAATGATTAATCTTCAGCCCCCATTTGGTGCATGTTATGAGTGTTTAGCAAGAATGCCATGCACAAATCAATGCAGAAGTATCTGCAGCTCTAGAAACTCGCAGTTTTGTACAAACAGATATGATAATATAAAAATAAAATGTTTTAATTTCTGACAGATTTCGGCTTTTTATGGCCTTTCGGCGCAGACGTTCCAATTTTAACCCCTATTCGACTAGCAAAAATACAACTCTAGAAACTGGTAGTGTGAATTGAATATTCCCTTTTCTCTCTGGAAAGTGAGACTGATAACCGTGGCAGACAAGTAAAGGTCAAACTAAGGAATTAATCTCACAATATCTCAGGAAACGAAATGTTCAATATATTAATCACATGGTTGTGTGTATGATCCTGATATGGAGACAGATAATAATTATCAAACCCAGAAAACAAATATATTGCAACTAAGTAGTTGATTTCAAAAACCTCAAGAAACTAAATAACGAATATATCAGGAAGATATTTTTCGATGATAAAAAACACATGGTTGGTATATATCATCCCTACATGTAGACAAATAATTAGTATTATTAAAACATCCACAGAAATGTAGTAAGTAACCATCTAATATCTGCTAAATGGCCTATTTTATCAAGCCTTTCTCTGATGAATTATCAAACCCAGAAAACAAATATTTTGCAACTCAAGCTTTTAGAACAGATGACAAATGATGGAAAATAAAATGTTTCTCCACATAAACGCCCAAAAAAGGAGGAATGTTTCCTCAGTGTCATATTACTTACAGCCTTGCAAGCTAACCGCCGTGTCAATGAAGAATTTGCTTTCAGACCTTCTTTTGCATAAGGCTACAAAACAAATTAGAAACTCTCAGGATATTCACAGCAGAGTTAAATCAATAACATGCTGACAATCAATACTGGTGTACAAAGCAGTTGACTAGAACTTAAAACTTCTGATCAAGTATAGATCAATATCAATAAACTCAAATGTTGCTCTTTTTACATTACTATTTCAGATAACAATCATTCAATCCAATTGGTCCACCTTCACATGGCTGACTAAACTAAAAATGAAATTTGAAATAAGTGTTTTATGCTTGAAGATCAATTGTAATATTCATGCAACTTTATTAAAGAGATAGCTGGATTGAATGGAACCCAAAAACCAGTGTGCATGGTTCACTTCGTGTGTGTCTATCTTACGCTTTGTGAATATTGTGGAGCCTCTTCAAACAAAAAACAAACAACATTAAAAACACACTACTAATTGCTCCCGCCAGTTATTATCCTTCAGTTGTTGCAATTGGGAATCCATTTAATATGGAATCCCTTGATGATAAGGAAACAATGAAAGGAGAATGTATTACACGGCCTGTACAGAATAACATTCATCATAATTGCCTCAAACTACGTGTCCTGATCAAAAATACATTGTCTCTTTAAATAAAAAAACTATTATGTGCTCGGAACAGCTGCTAATGAGCATAGCCAGCTGCAGGGACTACCAGTCACACATTGGGTTTTGCCTCCTCAACAGTCTCTCTACAAGAAGTATCTTTGTCACCCAAACCACAGTAAAAAAATGAGCATGGGATCTCAACTAGGCGAGAATGTTTCCCGTACACAAGTCCATGATGGATGGGAAACAATTGTCCCAACTCACAAAATCACTGATTAATAGAATTTCTCATAAGCATACTTTAATTTGCATGATTACATGATTGATTGTCATGCAAACTACAAGGGAAGGAAGGTAGAGTGTGAAAGCCCCAAGCGGTGGGATTATATTCACTGTTCCTTCCCCTACTAACAAATGCTTACAAGTTTTTTTCCCTGCACAATCAACACTACAAATTCTTTGCAAAATCAAAGGCTGCATACAAGAGCTTTAGAGGAGATTCGACTCTTTTGAAGGGGGACCCGCCGACATCATTACCCAAATCAACATGCAATGTTGCATGCAAGAGCTCTCTGAAGGCTGAGATGAGAATATAAATTGATTTAATGCCTTGAATTAAAATGATGCAATCACCAAAAATAAACAGTGCAAGACAGTTGCAGGGGAACCGTCGGTCAGTTTAAGATGCCACGAAGGCAAACAACCGCCTAGTATGAAAGTATAACCGACATACCAAACCCAAAGCATAACTACATACATTAAACAATGTATTAGCCTATGCTAACACTCTCTGGTAAGGAATCAGCTTCTCCCATGAAGGATCCACTAGCAACTTTACCCAAGATAACATGCAAGGCTTCTTATGGGAATCAACCACTATAGTTAAGAGGTGCAGACAATCAATACTGGTGTCCAAAGCAGTTGACTAGAACTTAAAGCTTCTGATCAAGTATAGCTCAATATCAATACACTCAAATGTCGCTCTATTTTACAATAATATTTCAGATAACAATCATTCAATCCAGTTACCTTCACATGGCTGACTAAGCTAAAAATGAAAAGTTGAAATAAGTGTTTTATGCTTAGAGATCAATTGTAATATTCATACAACTTTATTAAAGAGATACCTGGATTGAATCGAATCTAAAAACCAGTGCGAATGGTTCACTTTTTGTGTGCCTGCCTTAAGCTTTGTGAATATTGTGGAGCCTCATTAAAACAAAACACAAACAACATTAAAAACCCACTAATAATTGCTGCTGCCAGTTTTTCAGTTATTGCAATTGGGATCCATTTAAGATAGAAACCCTTGATGATAAGGAAACAATGAAAGGGGAATGTATTACACGTCATGTACCGAATACATTCATCATGATTGACTCAAAACTACGAGTCCTCTTGATCAAAAATACATGGGCTCTTAAAATAAAAAAGTTATTACATGCTTGGAACTGCTGCTTATGAGCATAGCCAGCTGCAGGGACTACTGGCCACGGTTTTGCCTCCTCAACAGTGTCTCTACAAGAAGTATCTTTTTCACCCAAACCATAGTAAAAAAATGGACCTGGGACCTCAAATAGACATGAAGGTTACCCATACACAAATCCATGATGGATGGGAAATAATTGTCCCAACTCACAAAATTACTGATTAATAGAACTGCTCATTAGCATACTTTTATTTGCATGATTACATGATTGATTGTCATGCAAACTACAAGGAAGGAGGCCAGAGTGTGAAAAGCCCAAAGCGGTGCGATTATATTCACTGTTCCTGTCCCTACTAACAACTGCTTACAAGTTTTTTTCCCTGCACGATCAACACTAAAAGTGTTTTACAAAATCAAAGACTGCACACGAGCTTTAGAGGAGATTCAACTCTTTTGAAGGGCGACCCACCAACATCATTACCCAAGTCAACATATAATGTTGCATACAAGAGCTCTCTGGTAAGGAATCAGCTTCTCCCATGGAGAATCCACTAGCAACTTTACCCAAGATAACATGCAAGGCTTCTTATGGGAATCAACCATCACAATGTTCATCTAACTAAGTTGAGTGATGCAGACACAGTTAGGGGTCTCAATTAAGGGATGCCTTAGACCATGTACCCACAATTCTCAAAGTTAGATCCCGCCAGAGCAAGATCCTAGGACAGCTCATAAGAAATAATAAAAGCTTATTCTATGAGTATGAGGAAAAGATTACAAACTCGAGCACAATCACATTACCCACCATGCCATGGTCTTATGAAATACCTGAAATTCTCTAGGAATTTCAATCCAAGGACCTATCCTGGCTTAAGGTTGCAGACTCCACTAAGCCTCTACAGAACTAGACTCGACTCCTTAGACAATGGAGCTTTACAATGCTATCTAGACGCTTGACTTGGCAAGTTGGCCCTTCCTCTAAGGTCTAATCTAGTTCCAGCTCACTTCACCTTTGTTCTTATATAGGATCTCTCTTTCTCTTGGATGGATCTGAATGCCTACACATTCATTGCTTCTTTCCATTTAAAGAATCCAACGGGAGTATAAACATGTTTGCAAGTAAAGATTCCTCGGTTTCCTTGATCGTCGTCAATCTCACCATCTGATTTGCAAGTAACTTCTCAAGGAGTCATCTCCATCAAATCAAAGTGTATTGGGTTTCCCACTTAGTCCTTGGTCAAAAAAACAAATCAAGGCCCACGTGTGCTTGCCTAATTGTATCAATGTTAACAAGCATTCCAAAGGTTAGGTTCTGCAAAAAGCGCAAAAAGTGAACTTCCATTTTTAGGCACCAAAATGGCTAAGAACCCAAAAGAGTGATAATTCTCAAGCCGGGTGCAAATCTTCATAAAATGCATGAGTTTGTGTTTGTGCACAGTTTCTGCACAAGAGCTCTTGATTGCACAAAGCTTCTAGTTTCCCTGCCTTGTCTTCCTCTGATTCCAACAACCCATTGCACAAGGCTACACAAAATTGTGCAAGCTTTATTTCCCTACTCTCAACTCTTTTTAGTAGACCTAGGATTGCAAGTGAACTCGGATGCACTTGCATCATACACCTTAGGAAAGAAAAACTTGAGCCCTTGCTCCAATGTGTCTTTTAAGGTCTTCAATGGATCGGCCAAGTTTAGCAACCACAACTACCGAAGCTGAGACACATCCTTGTTGTCTTTGTCATGTGTTTGTCCCAAATATCTTCATTTTCTTTGTCCTCTTGTTCTGGTAGTTGGTGCCTTCAATCTATTTCTAGCAGTTTACTTCTTCACCTGTCTACACTCCAAACTATGGATACAAATCTGCAACGTTGAAGATAGGCAAAATGCATATCCCATTCGGAAGTTCTATCTTGTATGTATTAGAAGCAAAATTCTACAAGAATTTGCATGGTTTGATCTTCTTCCACTTCAACTTATCATATGTTCCCTTTGAAATCCTTTATTTGTGCAAGTGCACAAGAAACATGTCTCCAAGTTTGAATTCCATCCCTCTTCTCAAATATATGCATTCTTTCTATTGTGTTGCCCTCTCCAACCGAGTGTGCACTTTCCCATGCACCTCCTTCATATGCTACGCAAAATCTTTGGCCTCTAAGCTTTGCCCCTTTTCTTACAGCAAATCTTGCTCCTCTCCAATTGTGTGCACACTTGCTCATGCACCTTCATATCCTACGCTAATCTTCGGCCTTTGCACCTCACCCCTTTAAATGCCACAAATCTTGAAACTCTGCAACTCCCCTTAGCCATAGACCAAAAACTATCTAGAAAGATGACTTCTTGATGCTTTTGTTAATAGAGTTATTATATGCAAACTCCACCTGCACTAGGACTAAAGCCCACATCCCTACCTTCTCTCCAACCAAACATCACAATAAATTACCAAGACTCTTGTTGACAATTTATGTTTGTCAATCTGTCTACAAGTGATATGAAAAACTAAACTACTAATTTGTGTTTAGCTTCTTCCACAATGTGTGCCAATAGTGAGCCACAAATTTAGCCTCCATTCAAGTTCAACACAATATTGCACGGCAATCCATGCAGTCTCACAACTTCCCTGAAAAACAAGTTAACTATATGTGTAGCATCACTAGTCTTCTTACAAGCAATAAAATGAGCCATTTTTTAGAATCTACCAAGAACAAAAAAGTCATGACCCTTTTGCAATTTGGGAATCCCAAAGCAAAATCTATAGTTAGTTTCTCCCAAGGTTTCTCAAGTACTGATAGTGGTTGATATAACCCTACATTCTAACTCTTCCTTTTCGCCAACTAGCAATATATGTATCCCTACACATATTTGCGCATATCGATAGTCATCAACAACCAAGTAGTATCTCTCACTTATTTGTGCCAAGGTCTTATCTATCCCAAAGTGACCAACTAATCCTCCACAATGCTTCTCTTGGATCAAATTCTCTCACATTAACCCTCTAGGCATGAATAATTGTACGCCTTTGAATAACAATCCTTCCAACACAAAACAATCTAACAGTGGCGTGTGATCAACACTTGTTGATTCTCGCACATGCTCTTCATGTCTCCCTCGAAGTCCTTATCTTTGCATACAATTCCTTCATGGCATCGAACCCTAGCACTTCCACTCACATCTCATTAATCAAGATGCATCTTCTACCAAGTGCATCTACAACTCTATTTGCCTTCCCACTTACTATGCTTTGAGACATGTGCCCGAGTATGTGTGGAGGTGGATTTAATCAAAAGATCCCCTGCAAATTTTGCATCGGTTTTTGGGGTAGCGGACAATAGGTGAGTAGCATTGGGGTGTGGGGGCAAACCAAGTTTTGAATATGGTCGTCTTGCTAATGCATGCCCACATATAACATAGCTACCTAACTCTTAAGGACGGAGACACGGAGGGACAGGGTTTCCAGGACAACAAAAAAATTCTCAAAATTTGGGACGGCAGCGGGACGGCTACTAAAATAATATATAACAGTTAATATTCTAATATTTTAACTTTATTCAATAAAATTTAGGGATTTACCCCGTATTTAATGTATTTTAGGTACTCTTAATATTATAATTTAATGTTCTTGGTAAAAATAACTGTTTTAAAATTAAAAATGTTAGAAAACTTTTGAAAGATTTTAAAAATAGGTGACATCCTCCAAGTCCCCAAAACATTCAGGACATCTGGGATCTCACCAAAATCTAGGGACGCATCCCATTGTAACACCAGCATATAACGAATCGAGACCAAAAGAGGCAGAATATTATCTCTTCGATAAGGATTTTTGAGTGATGTGACGTCAACGTAAACAAAAGGCCACTTGGTGGGGGTGCTTCTAGGGAGCAATATTGTGTTGACCTAGCAATCAAGAGGAGGAAACTTTTGATGGAGATCAACCTTTTCTTTCTTCAAAAGCATCGGGACAAGTTCAAAGCATCCATGAATCGGTGGATGCAATGCGTAATGATGCAGAAAAGCAAGGTGTTTCCTTTTGAAGAAGTGCATAAAAATGGTATGAAGAGCAAATAGTAACGTAGAATTCCATCCCCTGCTCATGTTTTTCTGCCTTTGAGTTCTGAAGAGATACTGAATCACAGAATCCAATGATTCTAATGAGCTCAGGGGCAGAAAAGAAGTCTCGCACAAAAAAATTAATGTTTTATTTTACACTAATTTAGAATTTTGAATAATGTGTAAAAAGATGACATGCATGTCTTGCATGGCTTTCAATGTATATATAACAGACATGCATACTTGTATGTAATATAGCATGCATAATAAAAACATGATCATGGGTGTTCTTTTAGGAAAGTTTAATAGGTGGGATTGGAAGGTTGAAAACCAATTGTTAGCATGTTTTTAGGGGATTTTTTCTCACTTGCTAAGCAAGTACTGAAAATTGTTTTGTGACTCTTGACCTAATTGTGGGACTTGTACCCTTTTGAAAATATATTATTTACCTTTTATCAAAAACAAAATACTTAGAGATTTTTGTGTGCTTTGTGGGTCCCCTTGTCTTGTGATTATTAGCAATATACATGAGTGAAAGTCATTAAGGTAATAACTACTCATGGAAAATAGTGATTGTGGTGTCCACTTGAATATAAAAATACTCCATGTAGTAAAAAACACTCACAAAAGTACAATATCTATACAACGGAATACCCACACCCATAATATTAAGAGCATATTGGGTTTATGAAATGGCCAGCACGTGGCACACATGACCCTGTATTGGCTCAAATGGGTAAACTGAAAAACTCAATCCTTTATCCAAGCCTATTTAGTAAGTTATCCAAGCCTAATTTGTTTTATTAGTTAATGACCACCTTCCAATTGTTTGTCTCCCATACCACATTCCCATGCTATGTCTTTATCATATCAACAATTTTCATAACTAGCCTGAGTATTCTAGGTGCATGACAAAGTAAGCTATACCACTTAAAAAGAAGCAGAAAATGAAATCAATCCATAACCATATTCTAACGCTTTTGCAGGTCAGACCTTAGTTGCAAATATTAGAATTAGGTAGTTTTACAACTGAGAAAACCGTATAACTATACATCTCTTTTAAAACAACAATATTACTTTCTTGAAAAAAAAAAATTGTTAAATTTAAAAATTCTTAAACGCCTTATCTGCAGCCTTAAAATTTAATAATCAAAATACCAACAATAATGATACACATAGTCATCTCTAGAATTGTAGTTGATGATCTATATGTATTGAATTGCAAAATGAATAATGATATGTTTATCATACCATACACTGAGGCAGAAATGAAGCCCCATATGATGTTTTAAAAATTCTTTCTAGGCAGGAAACCACTGAAGCCTCAATCCCGGGAACCTCATACTCGCTTTCCAATGCACTGCAAACTCATCAATTTAGTAAATCCTATATACAGAAGTACATAATCTGAAATGTAAAAAGAAATCCAAAATAAAAAAATGGTCCAAGGAAACTAATAACAGTTAATAAAGAGTATTCCAGTTGTACAAATCAATATTAGATGTTTCAAAAGGAATTAGATTTGATTCATGGTTCTTTAAACTTGATAGAGCATATCAGGTTGAGTACTTGCATTGCATTACATTGAGTAAACTATTAAATTACACAATAGAGACAAATACAACAATTATTTTCTAGTGATGTATGGTTTCTCTTTTTGATTGTTATGTTCAGCCTAAATTATAAATTTGCAGGCCAACTTAAACTCATACCATAAAAATAATTGTAATCTAAAAAGTACTTAGGGCAATCTAGAGGACTTATGCATCCATCGAAAGATGTGCTGGTCAAATTTGAAATATTAGATGACAACTCTCAAGGATAATTCACATGTTTCATATATATATGACCTAAATGCCAAACCATTTTTCCAGAAAAAGCCATAAATCATAAATTCACAGGCCAACTAGAACTCATACCAACAAAATAACTGTCATCTAAAAAGTACTTTGGGAAATTTGGAGGACTTACACATGCATAGAAAGAAATCTTGGTTAAATTTGAAATACTAGATGAGAACTCTCTAAGGACATTTCGCGTGTTTCGAATATAACCTGAATGCCAAACCCTTTTTCTAGTAAAAGCCATAAATCTTGTGTATGAAGCCTAAGAAAAGCATTGTTTAGCAACATCTCGTGCATCACTTGTCGGGAATATGAAATGTAAAATATGTTAATGCTTAATTTCCTAGTTGTTTCTCAAACATTGGTTATTCCCTATGAAATTTTATCATTACCTATTCAAAGCCTTCAACAAGTGCTTTTCATTATTCTATTTCAATGCTTATATAAATGTTATGCATCAAACATCAGCAATAGCACTAAAGAATATAGATAGCCCTATAGAAGTCAGCACAAAAATATCAGAGGCAATTTCTAATTCACCGTCACCTTCCTTGAAGTTAAACGAGCAGAAAAATTGTACTATTAATTGTTGATCAAAACACAATCAACAAGACTACTAATAACATTGATTCATCACATGCCATGTCCCTTTTTCGAGATAATTCCGTTTGAAGACCTTGACCCATTTTTCTTCCTCGTGGGTCCAAGGGAACAAGCTAGAGGAAGCCAACAATGTCATCATGTGCTTAATTTTGTGTTTGTTTCTCTTATTGGCATCATATTTGTTGGTGAGCCTAGTGCCCAACAATAAATTAAAAATAAAAAGATATTAGTGAGCATGTAGGCTCCAAAAAGTAAAAAGAAAATAATAATAAAACAAGTCTAATTGTGGTTGGCCTCATTTGAGAGCCCCAAGACTTGGCGCCACCCTCTTGTTATAAATAGAGGTTGTTGGCATTAGTTTGGCTTATGTTTTGGTGAATTTTCATATCTTGGTAAAGGTTTGCTTGTGAAGCACCTTTCCTACCTTTCTCAAGGACGAAAACCCTTGATTGAGGGCTTGTGGAGGATGAAAACCCTCCCACAAGGATTTATGTATGCAAGCTGGTTTGGAGAGCAATAAATTATCATTTTCTTGCATGATTTATCTCTTTTGGATCAATAATCTATTTATTTGAAGTGGAGCGACCCACTTGGGAGAACTATTTAGTATGTGTTGATGATAAGTTGATCAATCTGAATTTATTATCTTATTCTCCATATTTTTAAAAGCCAAGATCTCAAGTTTCGTGAATTTTGGAGGTGATTTACTATTTTTCCAAGCTTGTTGAAGTTCATTGGTTAAGGGTTTCCAAAATTAATTATTTCCAAGCTCAATTCTGATTTCTAACAGCTGATTGTGTTTTCGAGGGTTTTATAATATTTTTGGCATAAGAATCGAAGTGTGTTAACAAGGTTTAACCCACCTTTGAAGGGTTTAACTTTTCCAAGGAGGTCGCTGCCCTAGGAAGGGCATAATTTGCAGGTTGCAGAGCTGATATCAGTCATCTACAGCAGCTCACTAATCTGATTTTTAAGTTTTACATCTCAGCTCCTTGGTCATTTCCGAGTCCCCCTAAAAAGGGACATTACATCACGGGAGTACCTTAGGCATCACACGAGTCTAAAGCATACAATCTAAAAACAAAAGAAATTGTGGGCGATTTTTTTATAATTGACTGCATTTTACATTTTCCAACTCTTGAATTCAGAAATATTTTGAGATTTTGGGTAGAGTTCAATTTTCTCCATGTGGGTAGGATAACATACATAATACACACATTCCATCCTACATACACATCACGCACGCACATTCCATCTTGCACGATGAAATATCCCTTGTGGGATACCACTTGAAAATGCACAAATTATATGAAAATTGCAGCAAAGTAAAATTTCTGATTTTTACAGAAAATGACCAGCTAGGGCAGCGAATGGTATTTAATTGATATCTCACAAAATATTTGCCCAAAGTGCATGAAATTTTGAGGGAAGCTTGCAATAATAATAATAAACACTAGAAAAATATTTTTGGAATTTTTGGAATAATATATTGCTGCCAGAAAATTACAGAATGCCCTAGGCGGCTAGGAAACTTTCGAGGTTCGTGACTCTCTAAATAAAAATTAAGGGTCTTTGGAAATAACATTAACAGATATAGGAAATAATATTTCCACCTTCAAATCTGAAAATGGCCGACTGGAAAACCCCCAAATAAAGGTTGCAAGTCGCCTAGCTGGGAAAAGGGTTGGAAATTGATGAAGATGCCTTCAACGTGCTGCCACGCCCTGCCCAAATGGCTGCCGTGAATCTGATCTAGAAGCCCTCGATTATCTTCCCCAAATGCCCCCAAAAATCCTCAAACCCTTCCTCTGAACCCTCTGATAATATCTCTGTAACACACCTAAAAGCGGCTCCAAAAATGACAGACTAGGGTAGATCTCTCACTACCGAAGAATGCCCTGCTAGCTAGGGACAGTCTCTCACCACCGAAGCTAGGGTCCCTGTGGGATTTTACTCCACAAGTTGTAGATGCGCAAAAAGCGTTGCACGTGAAGGGTCAATAAAATGTATGCCAAAAGTTTCTTTCCTTTCTCCCCAGCTCCTTATATACTTCTCCAAGGCAAAAGAGCCCCAACAGACCCTAGACACATTTCATTCCATGGAGGGGCCAATAAAAATAAAAGTAACTTAAGTTACTTTTCCCCTTTAAGTCGCCATGGTCCAAAAGTGACCCTCAACGCAAAATTAGAATATTAGAACCATGTGGCCCCTTCCCAATAGCTCCCAGCGTCCACACCCCTTGGGTCTGACCACGGCTTGGACTCGACTTGGCCCTTAGGCCTTTGGCGCAAGAAAAGGGGACATTACACACGAATCACACATTAGCATTGTGGTATAAGTAACTTACACAAAGAAAAAGATACAAGAAATGGATTCTTCTCTATTAATCACATCAAAATGACGGTACTTACGCCATCAATATGATTGATGAATGATAAGATGCAATGAGGTATGATCCTCGGATCCTATGCAATATGTAGAAGTCTATCATATGAGTCATTAGGAGGACGGATGCAACCTGTTGGGAGAAACCCACCCCGTAACTACCTATAGAATAAACATTACATGAGGAGTGATACTCCTAACAACTCTCAATTATTGTACATCACAATAATAATTATTCCTTTATTCATTTATTACAACAATTTATTGCAAAATATGGTCTGCACTCGAATACATGTAGGAGTCTATGTCATATGCGCCATTATGAGGACAGTGCGGTGGTTGAGAGTAACCCACCCTATTGAACTACCCGTAAGATATACATTAATAACACTACTCCTAACAACTCTCAATTATTGTACATCACAATCACAATTATTCCTTTATTCATTTATTACAACAATTCATTACAAAATATGGTCTACATTCTAAATACTTGCTCTAATGAATCATAGAATATGGCATCAATTCTAGTATCCACATATCTACTTATCTCTCATGTTTTCATTATTGCAACATAGTTATCAATGTTTCCTGTTATAGTAAACAGTTTCACATGTCATTTGTCATAACTTTTGGTTACTTGGTGCGAATTATAATCTGCTGTGTTGTCCTTGTCAAATTAGTATCAATCATGATTGAACTGAAACAAAACAAACTGAAGGCTTGCATCAAATTTGACCTGAATGGTAGCTGTATACTTCTATATACCCTTTAACTTGCAAACAGTGCAAAGAAAACAGAACAAATCATAGCAAGACTGTAACTTAAAGAACAACTACACCCTTTGTTTCAGTCACTCATAACCCTAAATAAGAATTATGGCAATAAAACAGCTAGCTTGCTTATTAACTTCAACCTAAACAATCTTGAAGGGTGTTAGTTTGGGAGTAACATAGCTGCTTCTCACACAAACAAGTAAATTAAGTAGGTAAGTATGGCTTCAACAATGCTGTCCTGCGTTCAAGTACTACAAACACCTGCCACATACCAGTACTTTATGTAAGTTTGATTTAGTTATGAAACAAGCCCTAAGTACCCTAAAAGTACACTATCTCAACCTGTTCAAAATTTCATCTACTCGTGACGGCCATGTGTTTTGTAACACTGTTATTACACGCTCAAATGCTGAACCAGCAGTGGCACCCTTGAAGGCGCCACGTGTCACCATGGGTTGAGCAGCATAGAGGGTCATGGTTAAAGTTGTGTGCTGTTACACAGATACCTTATATTTTAACATAATGGGAAGCGATGGTATCGCCCTTCATTATCGGCAAGAGATATTTGGTATTAAATTTTGTTACAAAGAGTGATTATAAGCCAAGATCTTCTTTCTTCGTGATGGCGGTGTAACCATTGTATTTCATTCTTGAGAAAAAAATCAAAAGAGAATATGGATGTCATCCGCAGGTGGAAAGGTTTTCAACATATAAAAGACATTGGCATACTAAAACATATCCTTCAACCAAAAATGTAACAGATGTGGCAGAAGAACATATGTCGTATTACATAAACACTAATAAGCCTTTTTGAAATAAAGCCCACTCTGTTTATGCCATAGATTTAGGCAAATGGGCCTTATCATTTTACTTCATTCTTTTCCTACTCTTATGGATATGTAAAGAAAGAAAAATCTAGCAAACTAAACCTAAAATATTAGAAGTCAAACACAAAAATATATGGAATGAAATGATTGTAAACGCCTCTTCAACTTGCAAAGAGAGTCCAATTTATCCTCGGGTTTCCTACAAAAAAAAAACAGATTAAATAGTAGTTGAAATCAAATAAAAGAGGTTAGGAGTAGGACTATATCAAAGAATCGTCTTGTATTATGCAACCTTTACAAAATGCAAACAATAAAGCAAAGTTTAAGAACCAAAACATACAAATCAAAACTACGATGCCTTTTGAGTTTAAGTTTGTCCCTAGAAAAGCTTTTCTAATTTGTTTTTGAGGAAGCATGGCTCTTGTGTAAAAGGCAAAACAAGCTCTTGCATCTTCTTCCTTGAGTTTTCATGAAGCTCAACAAGAACACCCCTTCCACTAGTGACTAGCTATCTTAAATCAATTCTAGGAAATCAAAGCTAACAATTATCAGCCTTTGAAGAAGGGAAAGGGCATATATTTGAAAATTTAATGCACTATTTGAGAGTGTGCATCAATACTTATCAGCATACAAAGAGGCTTATATAATAGCCTCTTGAGAGAAATTCTAAAAGGTGTTAAAGTAGCAAATATTCAAAGATTCAATTTTATCCACTCAACACAATCATGTACAAGGTTTTTAGGATTATAATAGCTTAAAATTATTTCCCATTAAACATCACACTTGATGCATACAAACATGCCATCTGTGCGCAATAAGTACATAAAATTAATTTTGTAATAATTGGGTTGTTGTCCAACCTATGTAAGTGCTAAAGTCAGAAGATACTTGTCACTTTTGAAAAAAAAAAAAAAAAAAATGTTTCATGTTTCATGTATAAGGTTTTTAGGATTAAAATAACTAAAAATTGTTTCCCATTAAACATCACACTTGATGCATACAAACATGCCATTTGTGCACAACAAGTGCATAAAATTAATTTTGTAATCAGGTTGTTGTCTAACATATGTAAGTGCTAAAGTCAGAAGATACTTGTCACTTTTGAAAAAAAAAATTGTTTCGCGTATCCTACGGTATTGCATTTACTACATTCTCAATTACAAGCACATAATGATTCCATTAGAAATATCATTTTGAAAATTATTCAAAGAAGGAGAATGCAATTTATTCAAATATGTTGCATCCCAATGTCCATAAATAAATGATGGTGATAGAAGTGATGATTTACAAGTTGAACCTTGTGCTTTTTTAAAATTCTTCAATGGTTGTTGATCACTTACAAACACCGATAAACTTCGTCAAATTTTACAAAACTATTAACATAATAAACTCACTTTATATTATTCAATGTAGAACTATTACATTTATAGGCAATAAATCTCCTATTAACAAGGAATATACCTTATCACAAATCCTCAAGATCACACAAACAATCCTATCTACTCTCTCTCAATCATACATACACTCGTATTAATCTAATATTGAGTTGTTTCTCAACAATTTGATACTAACGTATAAATATGTTTTCATCAAATACTAACTCAATATAGTAATGTGAGTACTAACACGATATTCCCAACAAACATTAATTTATAATTTGGGAGTTCCACTTTAAAATGTTATCTCATGGCTACCATTTATGTTTTGATGTTGCTCGTTTACTAAGAAAAAGAAATTGAGATGAAGCCATCTGTCAAGCCACCATATATCACGGGATCCAGCAAGTACCACATGAAA
Source organism: Taxus wallichiana var. yunnanensis (assembly GCA_018340775.1). Taxonomy (NCBI): domain Eukaryota; kingdom Viridiplantae; phylum Streptophyta; class Pinopsida; order Cupressales; family Taxaceae; genus Taxus; species Taxus wallichiana. Next base: position 1,004,622,650 of record CM031239.1, read on the forward strand.
TATTATAAAGATAAACACATTAAAAAATGGCATAAGCTGCACAAGATTCTTCAAGAAAGTGCAATGCCAAGCTCCAAAGTGGTCGTATGCCCCAACAATAACCCATGAAATCCTCCCAAGCCTATTGTTGAACAAATTCATGGGAATTCGCACCCTCCTAGTTATGACTTTGGCACAAACTCTACGCTTGAGCCTTTATCTTCCTTGCATGTGTAGTGTGCGCGCACTCGGCCCTCATCTTTAGCAAATTCTCGGCGTGCAAGGTCGGCTTCTCTTTCTAATCATTTGGCCTTTGTTCGGTCCTTTAAGGGAGCCCTTGTCAGGCAAACAAAGTGACAACTTTTAGGTCATCACGTGATGGCATCTTTTTGGTTACATCTGATTCAACCGCCGTCATTGAGCTAGGGCAAGAACTTAGAAGTCGGGGATCAAGAGTTATTTTACAAAGATCATGGGCTTATCTTGGGCCTAAGTTGGTCGACCTTCACAAGTGGGTTTCCTCTTCCTAGAAACCCTTTTGCCTCTTCCTATAAACCCTTCTCTTGAGAAATCTACATTTACCCAAGTGATCAAGGTTTATTTAAAGTGGAATGTGATGTTGCGGTGGACGAAATCTAATCCTCAAAACTAGACCTTGGCTTTGCTTAGCGGGTGGGGCGAGGGAGAGTTTTGGGCTCTATATGAAGCCTTGGAACCTCTTTGATCCCTCCAAGAATAAAATTTCTTTTGGGCTTGTTTGTATCATTTCTGTTTTTATGAAACACATCAGGCATTCCACTACCTTTGCCAAAAATTGTGTGGAAGTTGACCTGCAAAGAGTCTACCTAACAATATTTGAATAAAGATAGTGAAATGGGTCCAAAAGCAAAAGTTGTGCCATGTACAAGTTGTGTTCAGGTGTCAAACTTGCTTCCCCCGTGGTCACCTAGTTGTTGACTGCACAAAGAAGGCTGCCAAAAAAGCGTATGGTCCAAGAGAAACAAAAATTATATGCAGAAGGCTTATTCCTACTTAGTGACAATATGCGGAAGAATGTCAACATTTGGTGGCCCCAAATCCTGCTACATCCTTGGAAAAGGTTGAACCCTCCGCTCTAAGAAGATGGAAAACCCCTCTTCGTCTCAAGAGGTTTCAGCTTCTCCTACATAAGGAATTCTCCTTCTAAGGAACAACAACATATTTCCCCGTCTTGAAGACCCGCCTTTGGGGCTTCTCTCACCCCCCAAACTGCGGATTATTCTCCCCATCTCCAGATTTCGGATCATGGAGTTTCTTCTCCTCCACAGAGTGTTGCCTCGGCTACTAGCCCCTCTTGATTGGTGCCCGCTTTGTGGCCCAACTCTCTAGAAACCACTTTCGCAAGTTTTTACGCCCAAGGATGGACAAAGGTTAAGAGAAGAAAAGAGCTTGGCAATTCTTCATGCCATATGAAACTAAGATCAAAGAAGAAACTTTGATCCATGGTCATCTATCTATGGTTTTTTTGTAAATTCTTACCCTTTTCCTCTTGCTCTCTTTTTTTTCCTCCTCTCTCCTCTCCCTTCTCATTCTTCTCCTTTTTCTTCTATCTCGATTTATATTATTAGTATTCTATTTATTCCAAGGGTGAGGGCCCCAATAGAAAACCTCAATTTACCAATCAAAATAGAAGCGGCATAAGTTCTAAGATAGACTTGATAGACTCTAGTAGGGCTAAATCAATCGTAGTCTTGATCCTAGAAGAACATCGATATATGTAGCACATGACAATATTAATCCTTTCATTAACCTTCAATCCAGAAGACACCTTATTCAAGCCACCGCATACAAGAAAATTAAACCTAAGCAGCTCATCTATTTAAGTAGTCATGTTTTCTTCTCTATAAATGGCACAAAATTCATCGAGAGGATAATATTATCCATAATATCTTAGGTGCATAGTAAATTTTCTTTTGTTGGCGGGATCTTCATTCGAGTCGAAGAACCAACATGCATACCATGGAGCTCTTGGTGATACCGCAACACCGAGATCCAAATACCGGTGTTACGTGGGGACACCTCCCGGCCCCAAAAAAATGTTAAGTCTGGGGACGTCTCGGACGTTTTGGGACGTCGGGCGTGGGAAAACGTTTCCCCACGTTTCCACAAAGGCGGGGCAAAGGAAACGTCCTCGGGCGTTTGGCGAGCAAGGGGGTGTCTCGGGGACATGGGGGACAGTTCGGGGACGGCGAGGACATTTGGACGTCCCCGAAACATTTCGGGGACTTCTGCTCTTTTTTTTTTAATTTTAATTTTTTTTAAATTAATTCGTTTATTGTTTTCTCTTTATTAATGTTTACTTGTTAACCTTAACCCGACTATATTGTATTACAAAGACATATTAAGAAACAAGAGTGATATATGAATATAGAAATTTTGAGCACAAATGCACATGGACTGTAACAACATACTATGAAAACCAGCAGCATACATATTAATATTAAAAGTTATATCGACATATAACATTAGCAGAGAAATAAGTATGCTGCGAGTTTTTAATATGGACGTCTGAATGTGGACTGTATGCACATGGTGGACTGATATATAAATATGAATTACTATTCATAAAAAATTTAAAATTTATCCGTATATTTTTTATATTTATAGTTTTATATATTATTTTAATAGTCATTCCCCTGCCGTCCCGAAATTTTGGAAATTTTTTGCCATCCCGGAGTCTTAGGTGACTATACCAAATACAAATTGTTAGTTTTAACGTTTCCAGCCTACGACTTTTACAAACAGTCACAAATTGATAGTTTTAACCGTTTCCAACCTACGACTTTTACAAACAGACACAGCAGATCAGGTCAACTCAGATTTGTTGAGGACATGCCCATGTCCATTTGTATTTGACCTCTATTGAGGTGTTGTATATGCCATTGTATTGCATTGAGATAGATGCATAGCATGAGATTGAGAAGAGATAAACAATATGAGATATCATATATGAAATAGAGATTGTGATGGCGGAATGCAATGAACATTGAGATCGGATAAAGGCAAATAAGTTTAGTAAGAAATACTATGACATGTTCATGTGTGATGATTTATATGCAATATAATTAAAAATCAACTTCAAACTTTGTAATGGAATAAGTGGTTAATAGTTAAATAGTTAATGACAATATTTTCCCTTTTGTGTGTTAGCTCTTACTAGTGCTGATCTCATAACTTAGTATATTCGGTTACCATTAGCTTGTACCAACATATCCCACATGAGCATAAGTGGTTGAAATGTAAAAAGCATTGTAATATATTACCTCTGCATTTAATTGTTTCACTCCTTTGATTGTCCATAGACAAATTAAGGTACAAATGTATATCCCATGATATGGCTCGAATCTTTTATATAAAACAATGCACCCAAAAACTAGCCTGGCAAACAACGATGTCCGGATACTTGCACTTATGAACAATGCATTATTTTTTTATTTTGAGTTGGTGAAGCTCAAAGCTAAGTTGCAGAAATATTCGCATGCTTATTAGGATGCCCATGTTCAGAGATCAGCAGCAGAGTTATTCCCAGGCAATTCTGGTGACCAAAGGATTTGCCCTAATTGCAAAAGGAATCTTCCGGTCCTGCAATTGGTAAAATTCCAATAATCTCCCTTCCGCATACTCTACAAGATGGTTTACGCAGCTCGATTGGTCAAAGGCATGGCAACAATGCGTCCACACTAAATGGTAACATCCCAGGCGAATTACTAATGACTTTCACACCCAAAACCTGATCAATGAAGAAGGAAACTAGGTGATGAGACTATTATGCTACAACCCTAAATTAAAACCAAAACTAGGGATTGGAAAGGGTCCATCATTTAAAGCAACCACAATAGCAATGAAACTAAAATTAATTATTGCTTGTTGCACTAGAATAATTAAACTCTCGTAGCCTGGATTCAAGTCCACTTGAGCAGGTATGTGAACAGAGATACCTATAGCAAAATGTCTCACAATGAAAGTTGTGATGGGGTCGGACTGCCACCCACAAATATGATAAATTCCAGCGCAAACCCCAAAACCGGTTAAATCATGTGTCATTAGGCTTTTATTTAATGTTGAAAACATATCATTCTGCAAGAATTGGGGTTTATAACAATTTAGTTTTAACATTAGGGTTCAAAACTGTACCTGAAAAGTAAAGGAAGCGGATAACGATCCAGGAACTCCTTGGTAGCGGCGTCAGTTTGAGGTCCTTCAAACAAATTCCACAATAAAGCACAAGCATAAGCAATTCATCCCACCATTGTATAACTTTGTTTGGGAGCCAAAAATGCACTCTTAAATTAGGGTTAGTTCGAAAAAAACATATGACAGTTTAAACTGATGTTTGATGATAAGGCAACAATATAAGATACCGACCCGGATATGATGCAAAATTCGAACATGCTGCAGCGATCAACGCTGGATCCTCCATGGGTTGCATAGATTCAATGTAGGTTAAGCTTTAAAGAGAGAAACAAACAGAACACAGAGGGAAGTATACACATCAACAGCTGATAAGAATATCGATTTAAAAAGCGTATGCGACGATGAGTATATATACAGAGCTCTGAATGAAAACAGCCGTGGATGTCGACTACCGATGTTGATACACGTGTTTTTTTTTAAACATTTTATATGTTCATACACCGACACTGATAAAATGGAATGATTTTAATGACGTCCATGAGACCAAAGAGTTTATGGGACCAAAGCCGCAGCTCTTTAATATTTTCAGATTTTTTCATATCAGACCTCCTACAATGGATCTTGATCAAAAAAACTCGCAGTCTTGTTAAGTCTTGCTTCTTCAAATAACTCGCTTAGGTTGTCCACTTTCAAGTTGTTTTCGTACTAGATACGAATATCTTCATAAGCCGTACATTCCATGATGAAGTGTCATTCGTCTCCACCACCCCCTTACTACAAAAAGACAGGTTCTCCTCTCCCAATCCTCCTTAGGAATAGTCCATCTACCGGTCTCACACCGAAGATGATGTGATCCAATCCTCAATTGTGCAACTAACATCCTTGCTTTGCCCTTGATGGTCGCACCTAGATATGTTTTTTCATCATGTTCCCAAGAGGAATTGAATTATTTGATGTAATGAGCTTTCTTTCGGCCAATATTAGTCCTAAATTTGTCTATCACAAAAGATTTTATTTCTTCATTGGTGTTAGGACACTCTTGCAAGTCGATGCCCCATTTGTTCATCCACTTCTTGTTCTGCTTCATCCAAGTTTTCTTCCTACATCCTAATTTCTCCTCCACAACCGTTTTGGGCCAACGATGGTTATCCATGCTTTCAACCTTTTTCACATAGCTTAGCATCGAGTTATTGTTGATGCCTCCATCGGAAACATCCCTACTTCAACCAGTAAAATCTCGTATGGGACCGTTGTTTTGACTTTGAGGGTGCTTGTGATTAGATGCTTTTGGATTCTTTCTAACTGCCTCCATCTGTGATTAGACACACTACTTCCCCAAACCTCACAACCATACAGGGCAAAAGGGTTTTCTTGGTTTTCTAATCCCATAGCTCAGCTTTCCTGCACCTGTTTTGAAGTAAGTAAGATGCTTCCAACCTCCCTGTATCCTTTTCACTCTACACGTCTCCCAACTGAGTTTGTTGTGAAAATCAATCCCAAGGTATTTGTACTCTTTCACTATTTCCAACGGGCTCCCTTCAAAGAGAAAGTTATCTTGAGTCTCTTTCCTTTTAACGAAAAATTATTACTTTGGTCTTGTCAATGTTCACTTGCATCCCGACTTCTTGGCAAAATAGTTCTAAGACTTTCAACTGTTCCATCAACCCATGAGTTGTTTTTGAGATTAGGACAAGATCATCGGCATATAAGAGTAATTTCACCACGTATCCTAGCCATTGGATACCCCCTCCCCATCAGTTTTACTTAACCATTCTTCAAGTTTGTCAATGTATAAACCAAACAAAGTGGGGAAAGAGGGCAGCCTTGCTTGACACCAATGTCACTACCAAAACATTCGGACATACCCTCTTTAGTTTTGATTTTAGCTTTGACATGCTCATATAATCTATGCACTTCTACTTTATACTCGTCCGAGAATACCAAGTTCTTCCATCATTTTCCAAAGTTTGTCTTTGGGCACCGTGTCAAAGGCTTTTTTAAAATCCACAAAGCAACAGAAAGCTTCCTCTCCACAAGTGTCCCATATCTTTTCAATTAAGTGTCTAAGGGTGATACAATGGTCGATGGTCGAGTGCCTCACCTAAAGCCTGCCTGCCCTTTTGCTCTTTTACCCTCTCTTTCGGCCCAACTGCTGATTTTGTGTTCTATCATGCTCCCAAAAAGTTTACTTAGAAGAGGATTTACCATAATAGTGTGGTAATTGGATGGATTATTGATATCACCACTTTTATAGAGAGGAATAACTACACTAGTTGTCCAATCCGTAGGGAAGTCACCTTGGTTGATGTTATTGAACATTCTTTTGATGTGTGGAGCAAGGGCCTCAGCTCCCCATTTTAAAAATTCAGCATGCAACCCATCTATGTCTTGTGCTTTACCACTTGCCAAGTTCTTTATGCCATGTTTGATATCTTCCACCGAGAAGAGCTCGGTTGATGTGTTGATTATGGGAGGAGTGTCCTTTTTGGTCGCTCATAGAGGAGCCTCGCATATTCTAACCAATGGGCATCTGTGATATTATTCTCTGTGTTTTTCTTTTGTTGTAACTCCTTCCAAAAACCTTTGGGATTGTGTTTTCTGAGGAAAATTAATTCTTTCCTTCTAGTGTTCACATAACTTTCTTTTTGGATTGCACCAATTTCTCATAGTTCTTCTTGTTTTCTTTGTTCATCCCACTTTCTTTCAAGAGTCTTTTGGTAGCCTTGCACTCTTTTTCATACCATGGGTTCATCAGAAAGTATTTGCTTCTCCCTTCCTAGACCGAGATCTTTTGCAAGCACTTAATGCCTTGTGGATTAAAGGGATCAACAAATTACTAGAAACACAGCCACTTCCTCCTTGGTTACCTTGTTTCTTATGTTATTCCTTATCACTTGGAGGTGTTGTTCAAGGGTTGCAGTAAATATTTCTTGATTTTTCTAGTTCAAGATGATTTTACCCGAGGTTGAGTCTTCTTTTGCATGTGGTAGACTTGTTTTTTTGTTGTTTATTTGATATAGTGCCAAGTTTGATGAGGAGAGGTTTATGATCATATTTTAGCCCAATAGGACAGTCCCAATTTCAAACTCCAATATCCTAGAGATAGATCCTTGGGAGCAGATTACATAGTCCACTACACTTTGACCATTGTATGTTTTGTAAGTAGTACTTCCTGAATTTGGTCATACTCTCATGCCATTACAAATAACCATGTTTCAAGGTTTCATTGAGACACCATTAATCTAATTACATTATTGTTTTTTTTTTTTCTTTTGTTTTTTTTGTTTTTTAAACTATCGATTGTGTTTTTGGTTAGTATTTCAATGATTTTTAGTATTTTTAGTGGGGACTCTAATATGATAGCAAATTAATTATGGGATTAGTATTTTGTTTGCCGACTTCATAATATCAAGAAGAAGAAAAACTATTCAATGGATGGCCTCTAAATACATGTTTTATTACCCTAAGTTTATTATACTTCTTGATTGCATCTTGGAATTGCATCTACGGTTCCAAAATCATCACTAAACTAAAAATAATACACATTGGTTAGTTGGCTTGGTCAACAATAACATATAAAGTTCAATATACCATGATCATTGTGCTAATAGAATTGACACCAAAATAGAAGTGGTCTTCTTACTAACATGATGGTTGATTGGTTACAAGATTAGTATGTTTATTTGTTTGACCTTCCCTTTCCTCCGTTTTGGTGATGTCATAATGGAAGTAGCCCTCCTATTAACATAATGGTTGATTGATTACATGATTAGTATGTTTGTTCACTCAGTGTTTACTCTTCTCCCTCGAGGCTTTATAATACCAAAATTAAAAAATCCCATTCAATTTGATGGCCTATAAATATATGTCTTACTATCCTAAATCACATATACTTCTTCGAGTGTATCTTGGAATTCTATCTATGACTCCAAAAATCATCATTGAATTAAAAATAATCCCATGTTCGTTGGTTGACTTGGTCCATAGTAATATATAAACTCCAATATATCGTGATTATTATGTTAATAAGAGTGGCACCACAATGGAAATGGCCCTCTTACTATCGTAATGCTTATTTGGTTGTAGTATTAGTAAGCTTTCTTGCTTAGTCTTCCCTCTCCTCCTTTTTGGCTTCATAATACCCCAAAAAAAGCATTTAGTTGTTGACCTCTAAATAGATGTCGACCACCACAAGTCAAATATGCATATTTAGTACATCTTGGAATTTCTTCTATGACTCTAAAAATCATCCTTCGATGAAAAAAATATCCCACATTGGTTGCCTTCGCTTGGTCTACAACAACATATAGACAACATTATATCATGATTCTTATGCCAATAAAGGTGACACCGCAATAGAAGTGGTCCTCTAGCTAACATAATGGTTTTCTTGGTTGTGGGATTAGTATGTTTGCATGTTTACCCTTCTCTTTCTTCCTCCATATCTTCATAATACCCAAAAAAATCCATTCAATCAAATACATAATTTCGTATTTGGTTTCCTTGGACCACAAAACATATAAACCTCGATACAATGTGATCCTTATCTAAATAAGAGTGACACTATAATAGAAGTGACCTTCTTACTAACATAATGGTTTATTGGTTATGGGCTTGGTATGTTTGTTTTCTTGTCCCAATAGGGGTGACACCACAATGGAAGTGGTCCTCTTACTAATATAGTGGTTGATTGGTTATGGGATCAATGTGTTTGTTTGTTCATCCTTGCTTCTCCTCCTTTGTGGATCTATAATACTGAAGGTAAAAATATCCCATTTAATTTTTGTTGGCCTCTAAATACATGCTTTACTACACCAATTCAAATATGCCTCTTCAATGCAACTTGGAATTGCTTCTACAACTCTAAAAATCATCATTCAATCAAAAACTAATCCCACAAGGGTTGGTCGGATTGGTCCATAGTAACATATAAACCCCTACATATTATGATCCTTATGTTAATAAGGGTGATGCCACAATTATGGATGTGCTCTCTTAGTAACATGATAGTTGATTTGTTGTGGGATAAGTTTGTTTGTTTGCTCAGTCTTCCCTATCCTCATTTGTTACTTCATAATATCGAGGGAAATCTCATTCAATTGGTGGCCTTTAAATGTGTGCCTCTTCAATGTATTTTGGAATTACTTTCATAACTTTGAAAACCATCATTCATTTATGAGTTAAAATTATGTCTCGAGGGATGTCGATGTTTAATTTGCTATTTTATTTAGTTTGATGTTAGTTGATTTTTCCGTAGTTGTTATATACATCTATTTGATTTCCCATAATTGTATCTGTATTATACATATAGATACAAAAAAATTATATTGACATGGGTGGTGGTTATTTGTTATGGTCTTGTTATTTCTAAGTTCTTATAGAAGGTTAAGTTCTTATATTACGTGGAAAAGTTTTGGTCATGTGATCCAAATTATATTGACATGGCTAGTTTTTTAGTAGTTAGTACGTAAAAAGCGTGATCCAAATTATACTAGTTTTTTTACAAATTAAAGTCATAAAGTAGTGGTTTATGTCATGGAATTGTTGTTTCTTATGGTATTTTTGTTTGTGTTATAAATATTAAGTTAGATGGTGTCAATATGTTATATTGACATGGGTGGTGGTTATTTGTTATGGTCTTGTTATTTCTAGAGAAGGTTAAGTTCTTATATTACGTAAAGTTTTCGGGTCATGTGATCCAAATTATATTGCTAGTTTTTTAGTAGTTAGTCAAAGCGTACAACTACCTTTACAAATTAAAGTCGCAAAGTGACTGGTTTATGTCATGGAATTGTTGTTTCTTATGGTATTTTTGTTTGTGTTATAAATATTAAGTTAGATGGTGTCGATATGCGCAAAGTGGTTAGTTTGTTTCTTTACTATTTGTACATAGTACATTTTAACAAGAGTAATAATTTATTGAATATGGTTCTCTTGTGTAAATATCAACAAGTAAGATAAACCCCTAGAATACGAGGTTAGGATTTATCCATCTAGCCAATAGTGTAACACATTTGAAAATATTTATTTGATTAAAAAGGATGAAACTCTTGATTTGCATTATGATTACTTCTCGTAGTACCCAAAATTTGGTCCTAAGGAACATGACAATAATCATTTGACATTTATTCCATCATAAGCCCATTTACACATTTATTGACTTAATCCAAAGGTATCTCGCTTAATTCCCGCACTCTTAATCCACTATGTCACCACTTGTTCTTCAACTTAGCACCTTTAAAACCAATGCACCCTATACAAAACACAACTTCAGTCCTAGTTATTTTCCTCGTATATTTGATTAGGTTCTAATGTAATCATGATAGAATCGTCAATAGAGGATTAAATCGACCAATGTTTATGTCCAAAGCCAACAATTTTGTCCATTATAGATGGTCATATTTTCAAATGCACAGGTACCTCAATCAACTTAGGATCAATTGAGAAGGAAATTGTTCACAAAAGTAAACTATAAAAGAATAAGCACTCTAACTTATTAGGGGTGTCCAAGGATCTTACATTCAAGCACACTTTAAGAAGTAATTTGGTCCCTAATCATTTAAGCATCAATTCTTTATAACACTACAGAAAGTTACAAGTTTAAATGCATCAATATTTGATGCCCTAGATCACTCACATGTGCCACAATTAAATCCAATGTTCATTACCAAGCGTTTAAGGCCTTATTAAAGTCTTGTCAAAACCATTGTCTATGCATATATTATGGGAGGAAGAACTACATGGGTGTGAGGCCTCTTTAGAGTATGGTTATGTAAGCATCGTTGTGGTAACTTGACTCAAATTCGAATGAACCCATTTTTAGGTCACAAGAGGGAAGCGATGATTTGAAGACAAGAAGAATATATTTGCAAGCACATGTGTGTGATTGCTAGACTTCAATTATATATCTCATATCCAAATAAATAGGTGCAACATGTGCCACAGTTGAGTCATATATCACAAGCATGCCTGGGGACAAAATTAACCATTAGAGAATGAAATCACCTAATGATTTCATTTAGCATAGGATATCATGTCCAAAGCTTATCCATCGGTCTCGGTAATTCACCGACATAATTATGGAACTCCACAACCCATCCTCACAATTTCATATCACTATCACATCGCTAAACCTCACATAATGGTGTAATCTTTTTAAACCCTAACCCTAATTGTGTATTTTACTTTCGGAAGTTGTGTTGATCAAATATTTATCCTCGCGTGATTTATAAATATTGTATTTATGATTTTGAATCATAATATAACATTTTAGTTATGGTCTTAATTATATTAGCCCTAATTTTGACATTACATTGTTGGCGAACCCGCTTTATTTTGTTGAGCACATTAACTTAAGACTTTGTTTCTCACCCCTAGTAATTCAAATTTCTATATCTAATATGTGATACCATATCTTTCCTTTGGGTTTTTTTGAAAAAAACCTAAAATATTTTGGCCCTTTTACATCACTATAGTGATTGATATTGACACATAATCTTCCATAGACCTACCTAGTCATACATCTCGTGATGAAAAAATGATCAAGGAGTTAAAACATTACATAACAGATAACCCTTCTCAAATACCTCAATTATTACATGCGATAGTCAAAAGATAAAGGCAATCCTTAATAAAGCCAAGAAAGGGGAAACTTCATTTGAACCCTCAATCGATGCAAAACACCTTCTAGAGTCTATACATCCTCTTTCAAGGATATTATTCATATGTTTTCCCAAGCTATACCTACACCTAACATTCTAACTATGGAAGTGTCACACATGGTCCCTTGAGTTACTATGCATATTCCTACGTAGTATGTGGCTTGAGAAGAAGGACCTAACACTACGTATATACTATAAAATCTTATTTTTAATATATATATATATATATATATATATATATATCCAATAGCTCCAAACCATGTAATAAAAATAACCCTTCTCATGCGAGGTAAATCACAAGTCACGATGAGTTCCATTAGGTTACTTAATAACCTATTAGCCCCCGAGGTCCTTAGTTATTTGTTAACACCTAGATTTTCTCCATGTAGTTTCTCATTTAATGATGGTAAGGTCGATCTACTGATAACATTTGTGTGCCTTCATGGCCTCTTGTATGGGATATGCGGGTAATGATATTTTATTAGCCAATATTTTTCCACATAGTCTCTAAGAGAGTGAGTTAGATTGGTTCCATATAATCATTTTTGGATTACTAAGGTCATTCCTCGCTTTATTTGATAGCTTCCTTACTTATTTCCCAATCAACATTCATCAACATCTCTCATTTTCCTATATTAGTCGATTCAAACAACAATCTAATGAAATGGTCACAGAGTATGTCTTACGTTATAAGGTTTTGATTTCTCAAGGGGAAAAACAAATTAATGAGGTTAAGTTAATGGAGGTATTCATTGTTTGCCTTACCCCAAAGCTAAAGGAAAATTTGTGTTCACCAAATTCACATCCTTTACAAACATGTGTCACATAGTCAAGATTTATGAGATTAAGCTCCGATGGATAATATGTTAACAAATGAAAGCATGCATTCATCAAATAGTAATAAATACCAAGAAAAGTCATCACACAAAAGAAAACTAGTTAATAGAGAGAAATTTAAAATGGTGACGTTGCATAATAAGAGCTTGCGAAGTAGTCTTTACAACACCTCCGATGAAGTAATAGGCATATTTATTATAGCATCTTTGCACGATTCTACAAATAATTCTAGAATGAAATATGATTTAGCTACCTCCACCCACTATCATTGATATGAAAAAAGTACAACATGCAAGGTGTAAAATGGTCCAAGAGCTCATTGACAATATTACCATTTATCTGCGCAAGACCTAGATCCTCCCACCAAAGCAATAATAGTCTAACCTAATGCTCGGTTAAAAATATCGGTGACCCATTACAACAAAATATGGAGACTTATAAGGCCAATGAAGTCCATGTGGCTTATCACATAATGCCTCTTCTATCAAATTATGCATTTGATGTTCATCCCATTAATAACATCGTCAAGGTGACTCAAGGAATATCATAGGACACGCCATCCATCACCTTTTATAATTCATAGATTCCTTCATATGATCAAGAAGTGTCAGAATTATGTTCATTCACACACACGTTGACTCTTATCCAATCCAAAATGCCATAGTAGACAATGTACCTATTAAAAAACTTTACATTGTGGCACTCCTTACATATATAGGCTATATTATACAAGATATTTTGGGTATTGCAAAGATAGTTTAGGGATTTGGTGGCTAATGATAAAACCCATTTGGGGGCATAATATTATTCATATAAGTTAGACCAAAGAGGATGATCACTTGGTTTCTTATAGTCCCTTCGATGACATAGTCAATATGTTTCTTAGATGCCCATTGATCTTTGAGATGTAAATTTTTCTATCCAAATTACATAGATATTGAAAGAATGTACACAATAACATGGTATTGACCATTACGAGTGTCCCCTATGAGAACCTAATTCAACATATCCCAATACCCACTTCTATTATGGCCTAATAACATTCCATATTATGACACAACCTTCGTAACCTATTAGAAAAGGTATGGACCATATTTCTAGACATATCATGTACGATCCACAATAATATTTGTGTGCCTTCATGGCCTTTTGTATGGACTATAAGTGATGATATCTTGTTAACTAGAAAAATTCCACTTAGTCTCGATGTGCATGCAATAGATTAGTTCTATACACTCCTTGTGGATCAGTAAGGTCATTCCACACTTTAATCAATAGCTTCCTTACTCATTTCTCAATCAACATAGGTCAACATGTCTCATTTTCCAAGATTACTCAAGTCAAGTAATAATCTAATGAAAGGGTCATAGATTATGTCTTACGTTATAAGATTCTACTTTCTCGAGGGGACAAAACACATTGTTCAGGGAAAGTTAACTCAAGAATTCATTGTTAGCCTCACCCAAAGCTAAAGGGAAAATCCATGTTTTCTAACTTTACATCCTTAAAATACTTGTTGTGAACAACACTCCCCATGTTTTTTAATAAAGAATGGGGACCCTTTGATGAATTTAACATAAGATTCAAGGACCAATTTGCCTTTTGTTTAAATGATTGTGTTATTGGGTTACAATTTTGATAAAATGTTTTGTTAAAATTTAGTTTTATGGACTAAAATTTCCTTAACAAAATTGTGGTTTTAAGTGTGAAGTTGCGAGGCCTTAAACTTATAAGGCAAATATGCATTTTGGGTTTGTGATTTTTGTAGATTTTCAAGGAATATCACCCAAGTATTGATCAAACCAAGTCAATATTTATAGCAACAGATCTTACATGTTCTAGTATTTCTAAAGCAACACGGAGGCTATTTATTCATTTGCTATTACATCAACAAATAATCTCATAGGTTTGGTGGGTTTTAACATTTTCAAGGTGATGTGGAGTTTTTTAATTTATTTGTCATTCAAAAATTAATTGGGCAAGTATTCTTGGGTATTTTTGGTTCTGAATTTTCTAAAGAAATTACACTACACGACGGTTACTCATTCATGCACATATTTAATAATGTCACACCTTTTGTTAGAGACCGACATTGCAAAATGTGAAACAACATGGAGTTTTCTCATTGGCTCACCACTGACAACCGACAAGGTTTAGAAAAGGGTGTCATTGCGAAATGTGAAGCAACGTGGAGTTCCCTTATTGGTTAGCCACTTACAACAACGATTGACATGGTCTAGCTAAAGATTAACATTGCAATATATGAGGTGACATGGGGATTTCCCTTTGGATCACACCTTGGGCTTGGATATGTTTGTGTTGTCGTGCAAATGTGCAACATGGAAATTGACAATTTCCAAGCACGACAACTATACCCCTATGCCAAATTTTTCATGTCCTATCATTCTAGGCACACCAAGTCCACCCAATTAGTCCAATGACCTCCTGATTGATGTTATCTCATCCCCTAGGTGATTTAGGAAATTCCATTTACCGCCCCCTAGGTTATTTTAGGATTTCATTAAAAGTTGCAAGCTTCAGGCAGTTGTGGGAAGGGCTATCATTGGCCTTCCTAGGACTGGAGCAACCCATGGAGCGGAGTAGAAAATCCAAAATAGACGTGGAGGTAATTCAAAGGACTTGGGACATCATGGAAGTGATTTAGGAAGATTCTGGAAGGACTTGGAGAAGTTGGGGTAGTTTCACAAAAATTAGGGTTCATAGGCCTAGGCAGTGCACATGCCAAAACAACTGTTGAACTTTCGAAGGTGATTCCGAGAGCTCTGGATGGAGTTAGGAGAAAAATACATCTTCGAAAAGGGAATTCCAATCCCTACAATATAGTAAAATTATTTTTTTCACAACACTTTGGCGCATTGGGTCTACAAGCAGTTTTCTCATGCACATGTGGAGTATCAAATAAAAATATGAATTTTTAGGGATCAAATGGAGGAATAAAGACATGATAACCCCACCATTGGATTAAAAAGGTTATTTTCAGTCAGTATAATATAAAATTTCATTAAGTAAAGTTCGTCGGGAGCTCAAGTTATCGTCATTTCAAGTTGTCCTCTTGGAGTGAGTTTGAGAGTTAGTCAAATTTTGGGAGGACACGTGTCAGCTCCAGGAGCCTAGTGGGATTTTGTGTCCCTCATGTCCCTCAAGGTCAGGGACATCACACATGTAAAAATGTTCCCATCCCCTAAGGATACTTTTGGTCACCCATATGACCAACTTCCAACCCCTCAGTGCTTTAAAGTTGATTTTTAGCCTTCATTCCCTATCATCGGATCTCTGCCACATGTCGTCGCCTTGCTCGCCATGGAATTTGATGTCCCTCATGTCCCTTTGAGGTGAGGGATGTCAGGGACATGAAAATGCACCCAACTCAAACTCAAAAATTTGAAAAAATTTCTAATTGTTTGTCGCTTCTCACTGTCAGAAGAAAAGTTGCAGAGAACACCTCAGTCCACCATTGTTGCTCCGAACCAGCTCTACCATAGCAACCAAACCTTCCACTCCATGAATATGCACATGTTTCAAAGAAAATATTGATTGAAAGAGCCAAAGGAATGAATAATGAAAGAGAAGAGCGAAGGAATTCTTCAGAAACCTCCATTGTCGTGAGATGAAGATTCGAACATATCTTGCAAACCAGTGCACGAAACAAAGAACCATCTATGCTGAGTTCTTCACTATCAAAGGCCATTAAAAATCACCTTCAAACCTCCCATTCTTAGCAAGGAATTCTCACAGTGAAGAAATTTCACTTCCGGCTCCACGAAGAACAAAGCTCAATTTCTCGTCAAACCGGCAACCAGATCGAAGAGAAATTTCACCAGTGAGACAAGAAGCAAAACCTATCGCAATGGAGTTGATTTCATCACAAAAGAAGAAAAAAACCAGACCTACAAATTTTAAGCTCCATTAATGGCTGCCATGACACAAGTAGTGGAAAAAATCAGTGAGCTACCTCTCTACTTCTCAGGGTTCAGTTGGCGAAATCACGCAAAAATTGGAGGGAATGATCGTTGAAAAATCTAGTTTCACATGAACTAGTTTTTGCACCATGAAGTCCCTATTTTTAGGGATATGGAGGACTGAGTTTTCATCAGATTTTTGTCCTGTCACATGAAGAACATCTGTGAAAAGGGCAGCGAGCTACCTCTTCACTTCTCAGGGTTCCAGTGGGCGAAATCACACGAAAATTGGAGCGAATGATCGTTGAAAAATCTAGTTTCTGTGAACTAATTTTCATGCCATTTCCCTATTTTTTAGGGATATGGAAGGCTATGTTTTTTTAGTATTATGCCCCCACCAATGAAAATCTCATTTTCCCACTTAATCAGACGAATGAATTACTCAAAATGCAGAGCGTGGAATCCCGAGAATAAGACCTCGATTTTCAAAACTCGTTTTGTCGCAATCTGACATCCACGGTGCACTTAATAAAAATAACATGCCTTACTACATAGGGGTTGTTGCTTCGGGTAAGCCACCATTTGAAGAGGCTACGAAGAAGGAAGTGAACACAGGGAGTATCGCAGGAAAAGTCATCAAAAAATTCATCTCGACTCACTATTAACACTTACTAAAAATAGTAAGTGGTTCCACAAGCCCTTGCTATAAATAGCCAATTGGTCCAAAAGGCGAGAGGAACACAGTAAGAAGAAATAATTCAAGCTACCATATCCGGTTGAGGTTGGGAAAAGCTAAACTACGACACTTACTAAAAATAGTAAGTTTCCCCATCGTACTTACTAAAAATAGTAGGTTATTCTCAAAGGGAAAGTTTGGCACAATGGGACATAGAGGGATGATCATTCAGGTCAACAGAGTCATTATGGATCATCCATGAGCATTGATCATAGGGAATTTGAGCTCCATCTCAGGGAATTAGACAATGTTTTTCAACACTCACTACATAGTTCGGGTCACATGTATATCATACACAGGTTGAGAGTTACGGTCATCGTGGAATAGTTCATTCAACTTAGCAAGAATTCATGAACTAATTTGAAGGAGTTTCTCAGGGTGCAAGGAGTTCAAATATTCAGAGTCTCACTACACTTGAGTTTTCAATCAACAAGGATCTATAGACTTCATTAGGGGAGACATCCTTTCTTTTCCTCCTCCTTCCGCCCCCAACATTCTCTCTCCTCTATGTTCTAATTTTGCGTTGAGGGTTTGCACTTTTTGATATGTCTTAAAGTGACTTTAGAGACATGATGTAAAATTTAAGTCACCTTATTTTTATAAAAGGGACTTAATATTCAAATAGGAATATGAATAGTTTAAAGTCAAAATGAGGAATATGAAAGAGCATCAGGAAGACGAGGAGTCAAGTTTAGCACTATAAATTGTAATGACCTCTTCATTCCAAGGGGTTATAATTCTAAAATTCTTCTGGCTGGTTGTATTCTTGAAAGTTCATGGGAGATATTTTGCTCACTTGTGAGTGAAAAGAGTTAGCCACTTTCCCCTATTCTCGATGTCTTCCATCCTCATACTATGTACAATTTCTGCTTGGGCATCAATACAAGAAGAAGGAGTTTCAAGCCTTTTTGACTAAGGGGTTTACTGATACTTTGTGTTCATTAAATTCTAATTGGTCTTGTTATTGTTTGCAGTATTGTTTCTTCCTAATTTTAGTGCATGTGATGAAATTTCTAACTAGTGTGTGCAAGAATTTGATTTTCTACCTGACATTAGTTCTCCTACCTCTTTTCTCACTCCCCTTTCCCACTCTTCAAACAAAGTCTTCCCTAGAAGGAGATTGCTAACTTTGTCGCGAGGTCGAGTAGAGTGCCCATGTTGGATCCCTAGCCACAAGGCCACCAAGAAAATCCACCTTTGCTCGTGCATGCATATACGACAGCTGCACCGGTTAAGTAGAGGGACTTAGATTCCCATAGCATTTGTAAGAAATCCACAAGTTTGTCCACCCGAAAAATTTTCTTGCCAACAATTTGACAAAGAGAGCTAAACAATATTAATAGTACGAAAGTTGTACATACAAATATTTTTCATTGGTCCACTCTTTGAATTTCGACATTGTCGTTGCAAAAGAAAAAAATCCAAAGCTCTCAAACCTCACCATGTGGCAGTAACAAGATTTAAAAGTGGCGGGACCGACACAATACATGGGAAGACGTGGAAAATCACAAAAAGGATCATTAAAGCCACATCGGTTGTAAAAGACATGAATATCTCAAATTCAATGTTAAATTACATGACGACCAAGTAGACTTTAATGTTCGCAATGGTATACCACCATTTTAGCACATATAGGCAAGATTCTAATAAAAATGAAGATTTCATAATATATATATTGCATTCGAGCCAATACAAAACATCTAGAACTAAAAATTGAGCAACTTTGAGAACGAACAAAGTATTTTTACTTTCAGATATTGAGAGCTTTGTATGCATACTGATCGTTTAAACATTTCTTGAACTAGTTACTAATGGAGACCAATTCACATATCTTCCCCTCAAACCAGCTCCTCGGTGACACAATTTTTATAAACAAGTTGTAGGTGCGAGTCCATTACATGGCCTTAAAGATGGAAGTCAAAGAATTTAGGTTGATAGATGATGATGCTAAGGCATATCAAAACATGGTGTTGTATATAGATGACTTGGTAGTAATTTAGAAGACAAGACTAAATGTTTTAGTAAGTAAACCTAAGGTAATTCCTTGTATTGATTTACTTTAGGGATTTCAAGGCCTAAGCATAGAATGAAAAGGGAAATCTTAATATCATAAGGAGGAAATATAATTGGAAATGTCACTAAAAATGATTTCTTTGTTATTCTTATCATCTCTTGCCGAGTGAACATTAAGTTTGATCAAGATTTACCATGGAGAAATGAGGACAAAAGAAAAAAGTTAGAGGCGATACTCAAGGATTAGGTAGAAGACCAAACTAACTTCAAGTTAAATGTCTCTACTAATAAGATGGCAATCGGATCATTCGGATGAGGGGTTAGCATTGGCATGGATTTGATGAACACGGGGTAAATTTAAAGAACCCTTACCAAAATCTAAATTATAAATTCTTTAGTTAATTGTAAAAAATGGATTTCGTGTTGATGGCGAATATGGAAAAAATGCATATAGTGATAAAGGCAAAAAAGGTATTTGATCTTCCATATGGTTATCAATACAGATGGGCATTGTATTAGTTATGTATGCAACGGTGGTTATATATGAAGTCGGGCAAGGTTTGGATTTGTAGTCGCGACAACATATGTAATTGGGCGACAATCGGGCGCGCATATACATGGCGGATTTGAAATTACATTGATTTCAGACTATAATGAAGACAACACAACTGAGATTTATACCATGTATAGATGAAAAAGAATGCTAACGAGTTTGATTAAAACCCTGCATTTTCTACACTTGAAATTCAAGTTAAGAAAATGAAGGGTTTAAAGTAAAATGGTTATCCTTGAATGCCTCCACACTTGTATGTGCATGCACGCCACCCGGTTGGTGGTTGTATACATACAACTTCTTTATAACCCAAAAACCCTATCCTTGATTTTCAAACTATAACCCTAACTACGGTTAAGTGGTGAGTCACATAGGCATCCGAATTACATATCAACACCAATATAGTTGGGTGGCAATAATAATGGTCAATCTTGTCCATATTAATGCAATCGGGCGTCAACAACAATGCGATCAAGTGTTAACAAAAATGCATTTAGGCGTTAGTAATAATGCAATCAGTCATATGGCATGCATGTATTTTTATTCTTTATAGGGGTAAGTGCAGGAAGTTGATGGACAAATATAGGGTCATCCGTGGACGTCATATTGCAAAAAATAGCGAAATCTCAACTTGTAGGGATTATTAGCAATACGCACACTCAAAATTAGAAAAATTTATATAAATATGAATCGTAGCATTCAAAATCTAGTTTCTAAAATACTTTTTTTTTTTAAAACGGACAAGTTTAGCTATATTAAACACTTAAAATTATATGACTTGGTTTTTTTGAAAAAACTTATAAGATTGTAGTCCGTTTGCCCGCATTTTGGATGACCAAATCTTGTTTTTTTTTTTCCTTTGGTGAAACGTTAGATGTAGTTGTCTATCTTGGGATGGATTTTATTTTTGTATTTTTTGAGCAATATTTTTTTAATGTTTTTTTAGTGAAAGTGGTGAAAATATTTAGAAAACGGAGCGCTTTCCGTTTTGCCCGCCATAACTATATCAAAAATATCGAAATCAATTTTTATTTTTTTAACGTGTATAGAATTTGTCCATGCTTGGGATGGTATAAGTTTTATTACATTTTGATAAGCGAAACAAAAGTTACTGATCTTAAACGTAGACATGAACATTCACGGGAAAAAATGTCTTAAAGACCTATCGTTCGTAAAAAATTATAAAATGATATTTATCTTATTCTATTCATTTTAAAATCAATATTTCTACGAAGCTACTTGATCTCCCCTACGCGATGGCACCATTTTTTTGAAATGTTTTCTATTTTTTAGAATGGTTCAAGTGTTTGGAAGAGCAAATTTGAGGTTTTTTGACCTTTTACACTTCATAATGACCTTCCATAGCTTTGGTTGGGGAAAAACAAAGATTTCCCAAGGCTTAGGTTCGGCAGATAGATCCGTGCTCATGGTTTATAAAGTGTGATCGCAGTTTTTTTAACACAAACCGCGAGCGTGCTTTATAAACCGCGCTCGTAGTTCATAAATCATATTTACACACATCCCAATGTTTGAATTACCATGTGATTTTTACTCTCGACCTTACCGCATTTAATTACTACAAAATTATTTCTTTTTCGCACGTTTTCTTGTCAGGAAGCAAAACATCATGGGAGACAAGAAAGAAAGTCAAAAATGAAGTCATTAAGTAAAAAAACACCAAACAAATTAGAGGCCAACAAAATTTAAAATGTTGAGTGAATGTGGAATCTTCGTGAATCAAGAAGATGTTCATCTTCAACCCCAACTATTGAAGCAATGAAGAACCAGGTAATGTTTCTACCATCGATGTTGAAGTTGAATTAAATACTCGTGATGAAGATGTTTTTCTTTGGCATCGATGTTGAAGAAGAATTAAATACTCATGATGTAGCAAATGTTGAAATTGAAGGAGACAATGAAAATGTGAATAAGGAAATTCATGTTGAAAGCTGTACACTGAGTAAAATTTGACAAAAACACCTCCTAGGATTTTACGTAAGAAACCTAATTTTTTTATTGAAATTGATGAAAACATTTTGAAACCAATGTCCGACAAACTTTACGGCAACGACAAATCGGAAGAAAAGTCATTGAAATTTGGGATAATCATTTTGAAATTTTAAATGATTCCCAAAGATGTAAGTTGTTGGTTAGTTTGATGAAATTGATTAAAATGAGACCTACATTAAACACCTTAGGATTGACATGACATCTAATATACGTGGTCAAACCTCTACAATTGTTGAAAACCTTCATGATGCATATCACATTGTCGGTGTCAAGAGACACACTAGGGATAGTAATATTGTGCGTCGTGTACTTGCTACTAGTGTTGTAAGTGAATCAATAAAAAAATAATGTTTGATTACACAAACAAGTCGAATGTTGCAAGTTAATCAAAAACTCTAATGAAAGCAATTGTGACGTAATATCCTTCAATCACTCAATAACACCGATTTTTGGGCATTTTCTACTAGTGCACCGCGTAAGGACAAAAATAATTCTCGATGCTATAAGAGAAGTTATTAAATTTTAGCATGATAACACTAGAGTTTCACCTAATATAAGAGATGTTATAAAATGGAGAGTTATTTCTACTAATCGTGAACCACATCCAAAGCATTTCTTAGACATGACTCAAACTCAATTTTTTCGTAAGTTTGAACAAGAGAATCGGAAATTAAAATTAGTCAACGTTTTTGAAATGTTGAAGCCATTCTATGTGAAAATCAACCACGCTCGCACCACTTGTTGTTGTAGGCAACATGTTGAATTTGCGATGCATTATGCTAAATTTTTACATATTCGTTCTATTTTTCATTCTGAAACTATGTTATCGGAATGTGGTGTTCAAGTTCCACAAATATCTTCCAGGATTTCATTCCTACTATAGTTTGTGAAAAAGAAGTTGGACAATTTTTTTATAGTCAAGATTGTTTAGATGGAAGTTGTAGTACATGTGGCGGATTACCTAAATTGGAAAGTTACATCCATGAACAAATTGAAAGTACAATAGAACATAATTTAGTTGAGTTTGATAAATATAAATCGTTGCATACCGGTTGAAAGATGGAAAAGAGTCTAAACGGTGTGAGCTAGTTCTGAGAACAAATGTTTGTTTTCTAATTTTTGAGAAAATTTAAGGTTGAAATTGTTTATGAGTATGTTAGGCATACACATAGAGCTCAATGGTTGGATGAATAGTTCAGCTATGCAAGGACACATTTCCTATTGTACTTATTGTTTAAGTGGTTGATTTTGTAGAGAATTACACATTGCGACCACAAATGGAGATTCAATCGCAATATTACAACTTAGTACAAGTTGTCATTTTTGTGCATATAACATTTCTACATTCTCCTAACAGAAGACGAGAGAATGATCATTTTTTTAAGAAATTACCACTTTTATATCGGTGATGATCATACTCATTCTCTTTCGAATTTGTGCAAGGGTGCTTCCAGGTTATTTTATGGAAACTTGTGCGATAGGGACATCCACTTCAAACAACATTATATATAGTCAAATAATTGCACGTCTCGGTTTAAGAATGCACGAATGTTTTATTTGATGAGTAAAATGCACATCAAGATGGGTGTGCTGACATATTTGGAGTTTCACCGAGGCTAGACATGGAAAAGGAGAGCATGACAATGCGAGGGCATGTGTGAAAAAAGCTTTTATAAGAGAAGAGTTGAAGTACAAAGATGGTGCTAAATTAAAAGATGCAAAGAGCATAGTGGAATGGTGTATTGACAACATGGCCCGAGGTTCTCAAGAAAATTTCACAGTTCGCAAATATTTTTGGTTGATAGAGGAACAACAAATTGCTAACTACGAGGATTGTATGACACTCACTGGGTCCAGTGATATGCACTCATTTTGTAGCTCAGACGCTACTTTGTGGGCCATATGGACAAGAAAGTTGACATGTTTTTGTGTATCTTGTATCGAATTTGTCACTGCTGAGTGTGATTCACAAGAATGGGTGGATGGATGGATTTGTAGGCCTCTAACTCTGCTTCCTAGTTATCAACCTCCACAAGCATTATGACTTGTTTCTGCAGATGAAGTTGCAACATCCAAGGACTTTGACGAAATTTTAATTTTGGTGCGACAAGGTATTTATGGTTATTTATTTAATTTTTGTATTGAGTTATGTCCATTGAAATTTTAATATGTAATTTAAATTTGAGTTGTTCAACCTTTATTTTTTTGTAGGACATGTGTTTGCAGTTATTGCTGACAGAAGACAATGAAGAAGGAACAAACTATTTATTATGTCGTTGCATTGAGGAAAGAAAGAAGTTGACTTCTCTTATTATAGATGGCGAAGATATTGAGTATCCTACAGGGTTAGTGGTAGTTACTGGAACTTGGCTTGACGGTATCCATTAAAAACTCCTCTGTTTGGGTGTTTGAAGACTTTGAGATGCACGGGAAAATACTCTTATATTCGCATCTAGTTCTAGCAACAAATATTCATTTGTATAGATATCGAGGAAGGCTTAATAACAAGATTCTTTGGAAGGTTCAAGAGTTAAATCATGAAGCAATCTTGTCTTCTATTATTGAGTAGATCTGATCACGATGGTTCATTGGAATGAATTTACAATGCTCATGTATCGATATATATAATTTCTTTGATATATATAAATTTTTAGTTAGATCTAGATTTAAGTTCATATATTTCATTATAAATTTGTGTATTTTGTATATATCTAGTATGGTTTTGATTTGAAACTTAAATTTCTTTGACTAACATTTTTATGTTCGAGTTAGTGGTGCCGGAAAAGCTTCCACCTTCACGTGGTTAGCTTTGTTAGTAGAGAATTTTAAATTCTCGAAGTTAAGAGAAGCTTTCATTGTTTGAAAAATGTGTAAATTTTGAAAATGGCTCCTCCCAAGTGTTTACAAGACCATACCTACGGGTGTGCACAATCGGTTTGGTGCCTAACCCACCGTTTGCAAAATATAGCATTTGACAACCTTACACTGGCTCAAACTGCACTATTTCGTGCATTTGCAAACAGAGTGGCTATTATAGAGGGTCTCTACACTAAGGTGTTAGATCATACGAGATGTCTCAGGTGTCGGAGTCCGAGTAGTAACCGTCGAAGTTGAACGATATTTTGGTCTCAGGGCTCTTAAGGGACTACGCCCGAACAAAGTAGACTGGAAGAAACGACCTTATTGCACACCGAAACACTGCCTCCTCTAGCATTCACTTGGCCACCTAGATGTGTCAGCGTAGTCAATTCGGTGCCATGTCTATCGTTCTGAAATATAGCGTTTGCACAACCTTATACTAGCTCAAATTGCACTATTTCGTGCGTTTACAAACAATAGGGCAGCGAGAGCATCAATATGAGAAGGAAAAAATATAGAGAGACTATTGTAGAGGGTCCCTACGCTGAGGTGTCGAGATCAGACGAGATGTCTCTAGGTGCCACGGAGTCCGAGTAGTCACCCGTCGAAGTTGAACGATATTTTGGTCTCAAGGCTCTTAAGGGACTACGCCCGAATGAAGTAGCCTGGAAGCAACGACCTTGTCGCGCATTGAAACACTACCTCCTCTAGCGTTCACCTAGCCACCCAAATGTGTCGGCATAATCGAGTTCGGTGCCACGACCCACCGTTTGTAAAATATAGCGTTTAACCTTACTTCGGCAAGCTCAATTGCACTATTTCGCGTTTGCAAACAATAGGGCAGCGAGAGCACCGATTTGGGAAGGAAAAAATTGAGAGAGGCTATTATAGAGGGTCCCTATACCAAGGTGTCAGATTAGACGAGACATCTCTAGGTTCCACTTGAGTCCGAGTAGTCACCCGTCGAAGTTGAACGATATTTTGGTCTAAGGGCTCTTAAGGGACTGCGCGCTGAAGAAGTAGCCCGGAAGCAATGACCTTGTCACGCACCAAAACACCACCTCCGCTAGTATTCACCTGGCCACCTAGACGTGTTGGCACATTCGGTTGGGTGCCACGACCCACCGTTTACAAAATATAGCGTTTGACAACCTTACACTAGCTTCAACTGCACTATTTCACACGTTTGCAAATAATAAGGTAGCGAGAGCACCGATCTGGGAAGGAAAAAACCGAGAGAGGCTATTGTAGAGGGTCCCTACACCAAGGTTTTGGATTAGACGAGGCATCTCTAGGTGCCATGGAGTCTGAATAGTCACCCATCGAAGTTGAACGATATTTTGGTCTCAGGGCTCTAAAGGGACTACGCCCGAACGAAGTAGCCCGAAAGCAACAACCTTGTCGCGCACCGAAACACCACCTCCTGTAGCATTCATTTGGCCACCTAGATGTGTCAATGCATTCGGTTCGGTGCCACGACCCACCGTTTGCAAAATATAGCATTTGTGACCTTACACTAGCTCCAATTCGCACCATTTCACGCATTTGCAAACAATAGGGCAATGAGAGCAACGATCGGGAAGGAAAAAACCGAGAGTGGCTATTGTAGAGGTCCCTACACTTTGAGGTTTTAGATTAGACGAGGTGTCTCTAGGTGCCACTTGAGTCCGAGTAGTCACCCGTCGAAGTTGAAGCGATATTTTGGTCTCAGGGCTCTTAAGGGACTATGTCCGAACGAAGTAGCCGAAGCAACGACCTTGTCGCACACCGAAACACTACCTCCTTTAGTGTTCACTGGCCACCCAGATGTGTCGAAAGCGATCGATTCGGTGCCACGACTCACCATTTACAAAATATAGCGTTTGATAACCTTACACTGGCTCGAATTGCACTATTTCATGCGTTTGCAAACAATAGGGCAGCGAGAGCACCGATCTGGGAAACAGAAAACCGAGAGAGGCTATTGTAGAGGGTCCCTATGCCGAGGTTTTGGATCAGATGAGGTGTCTTTAGGTGCTACGGAGTCCGAGTAGTCACCCGTCGAAGTTGAAGGATATTTTGGTCTCAGGGCTCTTAAGGGACTATGCTCGAACGGAAGAAGTAGCCGGAAGCAACAACCTTGTCGCGCACGAAAAACCACCTCCTCTAGTGTTCACCTGGTCACCCGGACGTGTCGGCGTAGTCAGTTTGGTGTCATGACCCACCGTTTGCAAAATATAGTGTTTGACAACCTTTGCTCGGCTCAAAACTGTTACACTATTTCACGCGTTTGCAAACAATAGGGCAGTGAGAGCACCGATATGAGAAGAAAAAAAAACTAAGAGAGATTATTGTAGAGGGTCCCTATCTTTGAGGTGTCGATTAAATGAGACATCTCTAGGTGCCACGGAGTCCGAGTAGTCACTCGTCGAAGTTGAACAATATTTTGGTCTCAGGGCTCTTAAGGGACTACACTCGAATGAAGTAGCCGGAAGCAACGACCTTGTCGCTGCACCGAAACACCACCTCCTCTAGCATTCACCTGGCCACCCAGACATGTCGGCATAGTCGGTTTGGTGCCACGACCCACCGTTTGCAAAATATAGCATTTGACAACCTTACTGGCTCTAACTACACTATTTCGAGTGTTTGCAAACAATAGGGCAGCGAGAGCACCGATCTGGGAAGGAAAAAAAGCGAGAGAGGCTATTGTAGAGGGTCCCTACACCAAGGTTTTGGATTAGATGAGGAATCTCTAGGTGCCACAGAGTCCGAATAATCACCCGTCGAAGTTGAACAATATTTTGGTCTCAGGGCTCTTAAGGGACTACGCCCTAACGAAGTAGCCTAAGCAATGACCTTGTCACGGACCGAAACAACGACTCCTCTAGTATTCACCGGCCACTTAGATGTGTCAAGGCACGATCGATTTGGTGCCACGACCCACGCTTTGTTTGCAAAATATAGCATTTGACAACCTTACACCGGCTCTAATCTTGCACTATTTCATGCGTTTGCAAACAGTAGGGCAACGAGAGCACCGATATGAGAAGGAAAAAAGCGAGAGAGGCTATTGTAGAGGGTCCCTACGCAAGGTTTCAGATCAGACGAGGTGTATCTAGGTGCCATGGAGTCTCGAGTAGTCACTGTCGAAGTTGAGCGATATTTTAGTCTTAGGGCTCTTAAGGGACTACGCCCGAACGAAATAACTCGGAAGCAATGACCTTATCGCGCACTAAAACAACGCCTCCTCTACCATTCACCGACCACCTAGACGTGTTGACGCATTTGGTTCAAAGTGCCATGACGTCCTAAGGCATGACTTCTCACTCCTTTCCTCCGTTCATTTCTAGGACTCAAAACATTTAATGTCACTTGTTTACCTTCCATCTCTTTTGTTCTCTTTGGACTTGCCTCTGTCCTCTTAGGTGCTTCATCACTGTCCTTGCTTTGCTCTCTTGAGCTATGTTGTTGTGGTGATCTCTCTCCATCCTCTGCTACCCCAGCTATGTGCTTACATGCTCATTATGTTTGCATTGTAATATGGTCATGCTCTTGGCTACCTTGAAACTTTTACATACTTTTCATCCCTTAATAAGTATCTAATACCCTAATTATAATGATTTGAAGATTCACAAGAATAAAAGTGCAATCATTTATTGCATGAGATTAATCATCTCTACCTCAAATTAAAGCAATGTCTCCCATCTGAAACTTCAACCCCCTAGTCCATCAAGCAAGATCAAGCATTCATACTGCAAAGAAGGACATGTGACCATTAGGTGAGCATGATCCTTGAAAAAGGGAATGATCTATTTCTTGAGATTATCTCTTTGTTTAGATTGTTCTTGGTCATATATTTGAAAATCAATAGGAATAGAGTTGAGATCAAGAAAGAGAAATTCCATTAGGAAAATAATCTCCCATTTGCGAGTGAGATGAATAATTTTGATTCTCATTCCTTGGTGAGCTCAGGTGTGTTTTCATCTGACTCAAAGAACTTGTATGACATTTTGTCCCATACCGTCACCTAGAGGTTTGATGCTCTAAAAGAATCCATTTTTGATTTTGAATCCCATGAGGAGAATGTATCAATTTTTTTGGAAGATCTTGGCACAAGAATGCATGAGCTTGGTACTCCTCTCAAGGAGAATAATTCCATGAAGAATCTTCAGGATTCATTTCAAGAATTGGTTCAGGAAAATATTTGTGACCCTTTCCTTCAATAGTGATACTTTAGAAGCCCTTATAGAGATCATAGGTTATATCTCTAATCCTATGAAGAGTTATGAAAAATATTTTAGTCAATGTGGAAATATCAATGCCATTCCTGAGAATTGACTCAACACATTGGAGCATGTGAACATCTTGGAAGATGAGAAAGTTTCATTTGTAGTTTCCAGATTCAACAAGATGGTCTATGGAAAAACCTCATCATTCAAGATCTTCCATGGAGGAAGACATGAGTTGATTCTTCATTAGAGGAGGATTCTTCATGATGGGTGGAACCTAAGAATACTAATAAGGGATTACTATCAAATTTTCACCCTTTTCAAAGGGACGTGGGGGACATCAGAATGCACCACCACATGAAATCTCTCCCTTTCGTCACTTAAGGCTTGTAACATTCTCACTATGTATGATTCCACAACACCCCAACTTGATTATGTTGCCCCCTCTCATGAATACTTAACCCCTTCACACATTATCACCCCTTTAAGTCCCTTTGTCCCTTAATAAATGTGGTAAGGGAAATGGGGAAAACCAAAACCCATTTAGAAACTTTTAACCCTACCCTGTCATGCCATGTAACCCGGGTTAATCCAGAATGGTCAAGGATGAGTTAGAAGGTGAGTTAGCTAGGTTAATGTTAAGAGGTGAGTATAAACAAACACTTAGCCATTTTTTTAATCCCTTTTTAATATTTCCTTTTACTTCATTGTTCTTTAGTATTTAGTTATGCTACTAAATTTTCAAGAAACCCTATTGCAAAAATCACATTTTTGCTCATATCTCCTTCATTTTTGCTCCATTTCCCCTGCAATTTTTCCCGTAACTTCTACTCATGAACTCCTTGAAGATGATCTAAAAATATTTTCCATTGGTACCCTAAATTTTTATAGCATCCCATTTAAAATTTCAGAGAAAAAACTTGCCTTTTTAGATCTTTCGCAACTCGGAGATCGAAAACACTTGAAATTTGGAGCAGGAAACCATATGAAAATACCTAATCTAATGAAAAAAATCATCTCAATCCAAATAAAAGAAGACATGATTAAATATTTATTATTAAATTCGCATACGAGCCTTACTAAAAATAATAAGTTTTGATAACAAAGAAAAAAATTTGAAACCTCTGTGTAATCTTCAATTCTAGAAATATGAAAATTGTAAAACTTGAAAATCGAGAAAATTGTAAAATCTTCAATGTTGCACCATAAGTAACGTTATATTCATATAGTTCAAGATGAACTCTACCTTGCTTATTTCTATCAATATTCGCATTAGTTGATATCATGCACAGATGAGTGTTAGCTTTTTTAAAAAAGTAATTGTACATATTGCCCTTTTGTAGTTCACCCAAGCATGGTTTTGCTTAATGGAATAGGTTTGCTTAACAATTGTACCACATGTAGTGCTGCTGGGACATGGTTTTTTTAATTTTAAATCAAACATACATATCTAGAACTAATAAATGGTTATGAAAACATACATAAAAGGATATCATACATGCAATGAAATTGATTCAAACATATAGTTCAGTAATATCATTATGAAAACCAACACACATGGATATATAAGGATCAAACAAAGTGTGCTCTAGACACACATCTCTGAAAATATGTAAGTTCATAACATGTGTACATCTCAAACTAAGTGTGTCATAATGTATATAGGACCACATGCGGTCGCAAAGGCTATATATATACAATGGACTATATGAAGAAACATGTTCACTAAGACCAGATGGCCCATATATATATCTATGTACATCCAGGTGGACTATGAATCTACTCATGAAACATCTTCCCTCTCTTTGTCTCGCTAGAAGTAGCATGTCCACGACTGGGTATGTAGTGGAGGGAGATGCCTCTACGGATTTCATCCGTGTGGTTCTAGTGTCTCAAGCGGGCACGTAACCTAACTCGCACATTCATAAACAACAAGTTTTTAACACCCAAAATTTTAAAATACATTCAAAATTTAAAAACTTGTACAATTTAGTTAAAATGCATGTGAAATCTTATCGCAATGTCATGATCCCTATCAATTTGTTGTTGACGCATCGCAGGGACAACAATAGACTCACGAGGGGTAAGCTACATACAAATAATTAATTTTCAAATTAAATATTTCACATACATACAAAATTTGATATTGTAGATTTAAGTAATAAGAAATAATGAACCTCCAAAATTTAACAAATTTGAAAAATTGTACCTCAGTTAGTGGATCTGTAGATGTTATGGCAATATCTACAACAACCTCCACAATCTGCATATATGGAGGAGTCTCTTTGGCAGTCATAAGCTATACAAAAAACATGTACAAATCAATATTAAAATCTACATGACTGTGCACCACATAACAGAGGTCCAAAGCATGTAATCCACGTGAACTTCCACAATTAGAAACAAAGTGTAAAGAGAAACTAACCTGTGTAAAACTCATGTGAGGCGTGCCAGTAGCCTTAGTTCCCAGAGCAGATGATGACCCGCCAAGCTCCTGTGTATAAAAGACAAACATATTAATATGTACAACATACACGTGAAACATTATAATAATAATCTAGTGCAATCAAATGAAATTAAAAATGTAAGTTTGTACAACTTGAAACTTACGTTTGAAACATGCCTGATTACAGTATATGCTTAAGCATGTGACGTCGGATGTTTCCTTCATTAGCTCTTGCTATTTAAAATAAAATTAAAAAATAGTTTTTACATGTATGTACATGACGTACAATCAAATACATATATATTAAAATTGTAAACATGTGAATTAAACTATTGTATATAAATGTATATATATTATTTATATTTATTTGAAATTTACCGTGAAAGACCAATATCAATGACACCATTTCCAAAAACATCCCCCAACATCTCATCTATAGAAAAGAAATCATGTGAACCAGCAAATGATGTCTCGCCCACGGTGCATACCGCACCACATGATTCACAGTGGTGTGGTGCGCTAGAACCAGCACCTCCACCAACATCACCGGATGCAATCGGGTCACTATCTTGGGTCAGTGTCGGTGAGCTCCTCAATGCATGCGGTGTGTCAATCTCCACAACCTCCTTCACTTGTAGGAGGGATAAATCAAGGCGAGTGGGGTTTTGGGGCATGGGGATCCTTGGTTGACCTATGCGTGCACCGGAGTCTACTCTGTGCAGAGCCACCTCCTCGACCAAAAAAAGTCGAGAAAAGTCAAAATAATTCGGGAGCTCATTAAGTGCATTTAACTCGCAATATAATTTCTTCAAAAATAAAGAGGAACCTCATTTTTGTTGCATGGTGGATAATAAAAAACCATCCACCATCAGTCCCAAAAATTGTTTTGATTCGGTCATCGTGGCACCAATGGATTGGGAACCGTTTGCAAGTAACTGCGGGGGCATTGGTTCTCGGGTCAGTAAATAATGCACAAATGAGGTCTTTTCCATTTTTTTTGTCTTTTACGGCCGCATGGGATAATTTATCCGCATACCACCGCCTACAATCACCTCTAAAGGTATTCCATCTATGTATTTGGTTGGTTATGAGTCGACTTTGCCAATCAATGTTTGCAATGTATTGGCTAAAGTCATGCGGGATGGATTTGTGGCATGATTTTGTCTTATAGTCTGAATAAGGTTCTCAATGACAATTTTATTTTCTCAAATTCTTCCAATGATATTATCTTGTGTTCCTGCTGGTTTAGTGGGGACAAAAGGAGCCACAAGAGGCAGATCTATGTTTGGAGGAGGGTTTTGAGGAATGTTCGGAGGGTTTTGAGGAATGTTTTGATGGTTTGCATGATTTCGAGCTTACCGTCCAACCGACAAAAAACAAGAAAATTGTATATATAAACAAACATTTCAAAGAACCCATGAAAATGCAAAAAAACCTAAAATTCAAAAAAATTGATTAAAATCGGGGGTTTACCTCCTCGTCTTGTGGCGTGGTTGAATCTATCGCGATCCAAGTCGATGAGAAATTTTGAGGTGGTATTCAAAGCTCGAGTGAAAAACGTCTAGGAGAAATTGCGGTTTGAAATGAAAAATGGGGAAAATAAGGACTCGCGGGAATGCTAATTTTTGTCTCAGAGTTCCGCGATCGTGGTTTTAGGTTCGGTAATTGCGAACACTGAAATTTAGGAACGCGATTGCAGTTTAAAACCACGATCGCGGTTCCTGAATTTCAGGTTTTTATGTCCACGGAATTGTCCACCAACTTCGTGCACTTACCCATAGATTGACGAATGTACTCAATTTGTGCTTGAGGCATAGAATATGATTCATGCTTTGGCTAGAGTTTTGTCATGTAATATCTCTGATAGCCTTATAGAGGTTAAGAAAAATGGAGCTCAATTTTTATATGATGTCTTATTTACTAGATGTAGTATGTGCAGGGCAACAATTTTACGGGTTTCCTAATAAGATGCCCTAACATCCACATATAGTTTTTAGGGTTTTTTGTAATATGCACATGCATAATTACATAAAAAAACATTAAGGTAGCTTGCAACCATTATTACCCTGTAATTTTCAATGTCATATATGATACTCCCATGTGAGTCAAAGGATAATTAATACATTAACGCCATAGGGATTTTTCTGGTGGTATTCATATTACATGGTGTATAGGGTAGAGGGTATCCACTCTATCCCATTCAAATTGCCAAAGTTTGTTCTAGAAAAACTCACATAATAAGAGATTGCTTACTAGTTTGTTCATGGCATCATCCATGTGTCAAGGGAGGAAGAATCAGAAAGCCACTTATCTCACTCTAACTTTTCTAGTTGGTTCTATAATTATCAATGATTGGAAAAAGGTGAAAAGGATGGCTTTACACTGGTCATCATTTCATTAAGTTTGCCATATACCAAGGAATTTTTATCAAACAAGAAGAGTTATAAAGTTCTCGCAAAGGTACCCCGACATGGATAATTATAATTACAAGGACCAAACACACAAGGAAGACTTGGTATGTATGAATGAGACCATTAACCGAATTGTATCCCTCAACATGAGAAATCATAATGTCTCTTATACACCTATAGGGCAACCAATTAGAATTGGTGGAATAGAGCTCAAAGTAGGGCAAGAAGTGGAAGAAAAAGAAGAAGAAGATTCGTATGAACATGGTAATAGCCCTAGGTTGTTAAAGAAGTTTATTATTGGAGTCCCTCCTATATTAAAAGAAAGAGTTGGTCCTTCTCATCATGGATATTATCCAAGCATGCAACTTCTAAACCCAAGTACTTCAATGGTCACCACAGTTGTTTCTTGATTACACAATTGGATAGCACTCATGTATGTTCACTCTTGGTTAGTATCTTGTTATAACATTGGTTTCTTTGTCTTCTCCTACTTATTTTGTTTCTTCAATATTTGTTAGTTATGTGGGGCTTTTATCTTCCAAATCATCTTCTTCTTGAGGCCTTCTTTAACCAATATCATTATTTATTCTACTTATTCTTCTAAAGGTAAGGCAAGAGACGATCAAGAGACATTAGATCCCGGTGATTTTCAAGCTCCTCATTCTTCCCTTGTTTTAATAAGTCCTATTGTTTCTCCTTCTCTTTTAGCCATAATTTTAGCACAAGTTCTTATCCTTCCATCTATCTCTTCTACACCTATTTCATCAACTATTTCACCTTCCTTTCTCCCAATTCAATGTCTTCATCATTGTTTACACCATCATAGTTTCCCTTCCTTAGTCTTCTCCTTAGACCACAATGGCAGCCATTCAACCAATTTTTTATATTACAACAACATTAGGACGAAATTATTCTGACCCCTACAACTATTGTTCCTGCTCCTTTGGCTAGTGCATCCTCTTCAATTCCAACTTCTTCGACATCATTGTTAGAAGGTCCTCTCAAGCCAAATTAAAGGCACCTATGTATCCTTCTCTATATTTCCAATCCCTTCGTCCAATGCCTCCACCATCTAATTAGTTCCTCAATCCACCTTTTCTCCCTTATGTCACTTGATATGTTTCCTATTATTTTCTACCTTGCATTCCTATGCCACTTCTTCTAATCCCTTCTTATACTCCTATTTTCTCTGTCCCTACCCCTAAGGTTGCTCAAAGATTCATGAGTCATCTCTTAGCCGTTGGAACCTACTCATCCTCAAGCTACATTGCTTTAGACTCTAAAATATTTTCCACAAGTGATAATGATCCTAGTTTACCTTTCCCTCTATAACTACAATTACACTTGCTACCTCGGGGAAATATGGAATGCTCCCAAATGAAAACAAGCAATGGCCTCTACCATGGTGTAAGCTGAAGACCCTAAAGTGGTCATGAAATATGACTCTCATATGGACACTTTGAAAGGGTAACTAAAAGAAAATTTGCCCAAGGGACATCCTATGTCTATATGGAGACTCGAGGAAGATATTTGTAGATATCTAAGAGAGATCACACATGAGAGGAATTCATAGAAAGCAGACCCTCATTCTATCATTGATACTAATTAGTAGATGGCAACTAAATTGATTAGTAGAATGCAGGCTAGGTTGGATGTCCTCAAAGGTCAAAAATAGCTAGTTGCACCCAAAAGTACTTTGCATAATGTTAAAATAACCCTATTGAACTTGTATGAGCTTCGCTAACAATAAAAATCATAAGGATATATCGAGCAAGGGTTTAATCGGGTTAGAATTCAAAGACAAGCGTATGACTAGGATGCATTACATTATGGATAAGTTGTTGGCAACCATACATGTAAATCTCTTCTTGAATGTACTTCATGTCAAGAATCAAGATCTAAATACAAAAAGATTTATATGAGGCATATTTTGAAGGAATTGACTAGTTAAATGAGTGTTATAGAGGGTGATGAATTACTTAGAAGGTACATATAAAGAAGGCCACTTTGGGATTTTAGATGAAGCTAATCTTACTTCAATATACTAACCAAATGCAAGGTTAATTCAAAAGGTTTTCTTTTATTGACTTAATGAAATTAAATCTCAATTCAGAGGATAAAGATCATTATGATAAATATAGAAATACACGAGATCTAACATGTAATAGCAAACAAGTGCAAGTAATGAGAGAATAGGAGTGGCTTAACTTGTATCTCATTTTCTAAAGTGATTTTGGCTTGGAATATTGGTGAAACATGTTGGATATGAGTTGTATGTGCTTCATCTAGATAACAAAGATATAAAAGTCTTCGGAAAGTAGCACCTATAAGAGGACAAGACTCGCTTGGGAATTAGTGTCTATATTGGGTGCTAGTGTGTCATGACAATGAGTCTGGATCTGATAATATTGCCTTAACTTCACTCTTTGTCACTTTGAAATCACTTTAGGGTTTTAATTTTACATGTGTACCTACAAAACAATCCTTATCTACATACACAAGGCTCAAGAACACATTAGATGGAATAAAATATGCATATGTTTGAGTCAAACTAACCTTGATGGTAACCCTAATGTGATTGTCATTGAGTGGTGCACTACATTTTAGACTCAAGTGTAGCCCCTGTGTGTGTGTGTGTGTGATATATATATATATATATATATATATATAATTGTGTCCCTTGAAGCTAGGTTGCCCTAGTGTTAGTCACACTAAGGTAGTGAGACTACAACTTCTTTTCCCAAGATGAATGTGTGAGATGGAATTCAAAATTTTCCCTCCTTATGCAGCGAATGATGCAACCCAAATGCAGTTCTTTAATATTGCTCTTTACCTAAAGTGGTAGATAGGAAGCAATAGCTCAAATTGCCCATCCCCTTAGAATAGTGAGTAATTTATGTGTATATTTGATTACCTTATTTGAATTTCATCATTAACAATTGAACAACTGACCCATAGTGATAAGTAAAAGATTTATAAAAGATAACAACTAATGTGGTACTTTAAACATGAGAAAAGAGGAGAAAATGACAGAAGTGCCCAAAATGGGAAGCTTGCAACTCTTGGGTGCTCTTGTCCCTATTAGGCGCTAGTGTCTGAGAGGCTCCAAATATAAGTCAAAAAATACTGAGTTGGGCCACATGTTGTGCAATGTCCAAAAGTAAAAGTGTAGTTTTAAGAAAGCAAAGGATGAAAGTATACAAAGATAAAACAATCTAAACATAAAGCAAAATACATGTTGTTAATGTATAGTTTTTTTGCTTAGGAATCATGCATACAATGACATACTAGATGTATGATGTAATAGTAAGTGCATGATTTCATGTTTACATTTTCCCCACTTTATGTTGATGAATGAATATTTGGTAGCATAAAGTAAATAATAAGAGCATACCTTAGAGAGCTAAAATAGGTTGTAACCAATAGTGTGTCAAATAGAGATTGTAGCTAATAACGTGTTGCATGGATATCATAGTATTTGTATTGTGCAATCTAAGAGGGGATGAGAACCCTAGGCGTGACCTTATGTGCAAAGTGGAAATGAATTATGTGTTTGTAACTTGGCTATTACCTTTTCTGAGCTTCTTATGATTAATATTGTTCTTTGTTCCATTTATGTTTCCCTTTTCAAGATAGGGACAAACCTGCGCAAAAGAATAATAGTGTAGTGAATACTCATGGTATATGCAATTAAAGCGTATCTTAGAGAAATAAACATAGAAGTAATAATGAAAAGCAAGTGAGCCAAGGATAAAATACACTTAAATGTCATGAGAGAAGAGATAAAATTGTTCATGTTTGTTTGTTTCTTTGGAGATGGTTGGAAGAGTCGAGAGTGATCAATTCCTAAATTAGTTTGAATATATTGAGGATTTAGGCATCTTGTCGCCACACTAAGGATTTAGGCATCCTGTCGCTAAGGGAAAAGTGTTGGGAGAGTTTTATGATTTTCCCTCCACCTAGTGATGCTTCCTCATAGATAATTTTCACTGCAAATGTTCACAAACCCAATAGAAACTAACCACAAATGACACATTGTTCCAAGCATATGGTTGTCCTACATATGCCCTTCGCTTGCTACTCCTTTTTGATATTTATAGAGAATATATAATCTCGAGAAAGAATAGTAATTAGTTCCCTTGCTCAAAGTATGAAATTTTCCATTAATTTTGTTCAGGTTGTACTAAATAGTAACTGTAACTAAGTGTATGTTCTTTGGAATTTGATAAAATTGTCACGGAGAACCTATTTAACTTGTTTTTCCCCTAGGACATAACTACCCAAGTAGGACACTAATTCCCATAATTCTTGTTTGCACTAAGCATTTCTATCCTGGTACTAATTTTTCTCATGTCTAATTCTGAACCATTTTATTAGCTCCTATTTGGTTAGATTTTTGTTGTGTACCATTCTATGTCTGGTTGTTGGACTGTTGAGAGGCTGAAATAATCACCCGATGATTGCCCCCACTCATTTGGGGTGCGTGAGATGAAACAACACGAGTGTAACCCAAACGAGGAAAGTTGAAACTTATGTGCACATATGAAGAAAGGATCTTGTAGGGGAATAGGGAATGTGCATGGTAACAACCATGACACATGTAAAATAATGGAAAACGATAGCATAAAGAGTTAGTGACAAACAAACATGACATGATGTAAATATAAACTAGGAAAAACATGTAGTAATACAAAAATAATTAGTGTAGTAGCTGGTGGAATACATGGGACACCACTCAGGATGTCACAAGACAATCAAAGCCTTAAGGCGATACAAAAACAATTAATCAAACATAGGGCATAGCCCACAAACATTGTCAATTGAGACAAAAAATAAACAAGATACAAACAAATCAGATAACCACAATTGGGAGTAGGCACGGGATAAAAGTGTTAGACATGAAGCACCTGTTAGCATGTTAGGAAAATTGATAATATGTCATAATGTATATATCTAAAAATATGAATGAAAGTAGTAGATATTATAACGGTAGAACATGAATATAGAGAAATAGGAAAGGTAGATGCCCCCTAGGAGCCTCAGTGGGAAAGTAGGTGAAATCAATGTCAAACATCATGCATCATGTGATAAGCGGTAGATAGCCTACATTCACATCAATGTTAAACATCATGCATCATGTGATAACTTGTAGATAGCCTACATTCACCTCAAAGTACCATGTGAATGTGCATGTGTATATGTAAAAGGATAGAACATATTATTAATCAAAGGAATATGTTAGGCGCAACACAACATAGAATAATATAAGCAAGTAAGGATACATTCAACCAAGATCTAAGCTAGTGTTTTTGTATTTTTTCTAATATTTTAATGTTTTGTATTATTAGAATATGAAATGCTATGACTATGAGGAGAAAATTTTCCACCGGTGTATGCGTGCAAAGTGAGATTCATATAGGTGATTGTTCCCTTAACAGTCATGTTTGAACCTAGATCAAGAGTGCGTCATCGGGTAGAAAAGAGGGTAGCATGAGAAATAACCCAAAATAATATCAAAATAGTGAGGGGATAACCCTATATAGTCCAAGATCCTATTTTGTGTGAGTAGGAAATGTATAAACAATAAGAGTGTTTCAGAAGGAGACACTAGAATGGAGTGGAACACTTGAGATTGATGGTAATAGTGGAAAGATTAAGTGAAAACAAAAGGATCAATGTGTGAGTCAAAATATGTGTAACATATGTAGTGTTAGAAGGCTTTCTAGTATCAACCTAAAGAAATGGGTGGAGAAGCACAAGACTCATCATAAATAATAGGCACAATTTGGGAAGATTGGAAACATTAAAGTTGTATGTAGTAGCCCATATGATCATAGACATAAATTTGGAAAGAGGGGAATTGATTGGCCCTATAGATTCAACAAGGTGAGGTGTAACCATAATATATGATTCATGCATAGAATTTTGGAAAGTGTGTGAGGGAAAAGCATACGGGATCATTAGAAATCCATCACACTTTATTCTTACTTTTGGTGAGGAGTTTGCAACAAGTAATGTAATAGTGGAATCAACAAGAATATGATCATTAGAATTGCATCCTTGTTTATGGTGACATTGCGCAAAGGGGATTTGAGTGTCAATAAACAATTCATCATGTAAATTAGTAGCATTATAGTCCATCACAAGAGGATAATGATGTGTAATGTAAGTAGTGTCTTCATTATCATATATGAGAGGGATATCACAAAGAGTAGTAACATGAGGTGTGGAGTCTATTGTATCATTATCCATGGAAAAAGGTGTGTAAAGGGCATTATATACTATGGCATGGGTAAAAGGGATTACATGCATATTATGTAATCAAGGAAGAACTAAAATGATATAATAATTGAGATTATTAGGCATACCATCACATATAACATTAAGGGTGCATGATCCTACAATAATAGGTAGAAATATTTCTCCCAACACTCGCTTAGGTGTGTTATCAAATCCACAAATACATATAGTAGATGGAGTTAGATCAACAACATAAAGTCCTATTTGATGGAGATGTTAGGAATATCTATGTTGTAGTGTGAACATAGAATATTATGTAAGTGATTATATTATCTAGGATAATATAATATGTGTTGTAATAATTAATTACATTATTGTAAATGTAATTATGAGTGGGTGAGTAAATATTGTTATGAGTTGTTGAGTAAACAAATCATTAACAATATTAGTTTTGTGAGAAAACAAAATCACACGTATAATAGCATGGAGTTGTTTTAGGAGTTATGTGTGGAGATATTTATGGAGATTATATCTCCTTAAATATAGGAACAACATCTCCTATTTAAATGGATGTAATAATTCCTATATATTGAGCAAGAATAAAGAGTAAGATTTGAATTTTCTTTATGTAATTATGATATTAACTTTTCAGGAGAAAGGAAATGTTGCATATATTAAGACCAAATACATTATCAACTAAAACACACTTGATAAGCACATTATGAGTGTGAACCTGAATATACAATGAAGGTTGATTGTCAAAATTGTGTAGGAATGAATAATAGACTCAAGAGCTTGTGTGTTAGGTGAAGATGAATTGGAGCTATGATAGCCGAGAGATGTGGGAAAGCTAGCTAGATATTGATAATGGTCCCTGGGATTTGGCATGATGAATGAAAGATATTGAAATCCACAACCAAAGAAATAAATCTCGAGGTTACTAGAGTTAGGGATACTGATGAAGTAAACAAAAGGAGGGATCTATGACAATTTAGGGTTTGATCAATGAGTGAGTTTACCAAATGATTTAATGAAATTAAATCTTAAGTAAGAGGACCGAGATCAATCATATAAATATAAAAATACACAAGATCTAACACATGATAGCAAACAAGTGCAAGAAATGAGAGGATAAGAGTGACTTAACTTGTATCTCGTTGTCTTGAGTGATTTTGGGCTGAAATCTTGGTGAAATTTTTGGATATGAGTTGTATGTGCTTTGTTTAGAGAACAAAGATATGAAAGTCTTCGGCCAACAATGTCAGAAGAGGACAAGACCGCCTGAGTCTTTAGTGTTTTAGTAGTGCATCGGATATGATCATTTCAAGATTTGATAAGCTCACCTTAACTTCTCTCTTTGTCTCTTAGACTTAAATTTAGGGTTTCCATGTCACATATATACCTACAAAACAAACGTTAGTTACATACACAAGGCTCAAACACACATTATATGTAATAAAATATGCATATTCTTGAGTCGAGTTGACCTCGAAAGTCATCCCAATGTGGACATGTTACCAAGTGTTGTACTACATTTCAGAATTAATGTAGTTCTTGTGTGTGTGTGTGTGTGATAGAATTGTGTCCCTTGAAGCTAGGTTTCCCTTGTGCCAGTCGCACCAAGATAGCGGGATACAACTACTTTTCCCCCAAGATGAATGTGTGAGATGGAATTCATAATTTGTCTTCCCTATGCACGAGTGAATTATGCAGCCCAAAACAATTATTGAATATTGCTCTTTTCCCAAAGTGGTAGATAGGAAGTAATAGCCCAAATTGCCCAACCCCTTAGAATAGTGAGTAAGTCATGTGTGTGTGTGTGTGTCTACACACACATGATTCTTATTTGAATTTTGTCATTAACAACTAAAAGCGAAACCCATAGTGATAAGTAAAATATTTAAAAAGATAACAATCGATGTGGCACTTTAAACATGAGAAAAGAGGGAAAAGGATAGAAGTTCCCAAAGTGGACAGTAGCACTTGAGCACTCCTATCCCTACTAGGCGTTAGTTTTTGGGAGGCTCCAAAGATACGACATAAAATCTTTTGAGTTAGGTCACATGTTGTGCAATGTCCAAAAGTAAAGGTGTAGTTCCAGGAAAGTAAAGGACAAAAGTATATGAAGATAAAACAATGTAAACACAAAGCAAAATATGTGTTGTTAATGTCTAGTTTTCTTGCTTAGGAATCATGCATATAATGATGTACTAGAGGCATGTTATAATAGTAAGTGCATGATTTCGTGTCTACATTGATTAACATCTGCGCAAACCATCATATCCCCTCTGTTTGTAGACACCAATTTTTGGTATGCTTATCCCCCATCCCGCGTCCTCTCCATCACCTTCTCGCATGTTCATACCTCTCGCACTATTCAAATTTATATTTCCCTCCTAAATACTTATTTCCCTCTTAAACCCCATTTACCCCTCTCAAT
This sequence comes from Taxus wallichiana var. yunnanensis, assembly GCA_018340775.1. NCBI lineage: Eukaryota > Viridiplantae > Streptophyta > Pinopsida > Cupressales > Taxaceae > Taxus > Taxus wallichiana. The sequence goes on from CM031239.1 coordinate 1,004,665,139, forward strand.
TCCTATTACCATATCCTAATCCCATTTTAATCCTATCATTATCCATCCCCCTTAATCCATCCCTAATCCCATTTAATTACCCATTAACCCATCCATTATCCTAATTACTCCCATAAATACCCCCATTTATGGTCCCTAGGATTCCCCTTACACCCATTTAATATCCCCTTATCCTCCCACTACCATTTATTCCCCTCCATGCATCATTAACTCACCCAAAATAGATAACCCCCAATTTTATCCCATTTAAAGCCCCCATTTTTGAGGTTCTCATCACCCCACCTCCCGAGTGGAGTGTCTTTTGCAGTCACCGGCAACCCATCTGGGTCACCGTCAACCTTATTAATATGTCTCCACCCCTCCTCTCAAAAGGTTAAAAAATCTTGGGTGTTTTCGTGATCTTGCGAGCTTGTTGTGTTCCTTCACTTCTTAGGAGCTACACCCATCAACTTAGAGTTTTCATAGAATCCTCACATACCATCCATGGAGGTTTTAAGATTTGAAGTTCTCTCAGAGTCCTTATGTTTCATCATCTCCTTCTTACATGTCTATAACTTATCTTGGAGATTTATCATCTCATTATCCTTTCTTTAAGCCTCTTTATATCTCTTAGCTCATCAAAATCCGAAACCCTACCCCGGTAGCGTCGAACCACTCCGGTCCTGACGACCCAATTAATATATTTATCGGTCCTACTTTATTTTGTACCCTCTCTATTTCTCTACCATCCCCAACATCGGATCCAACCTCTTAAAGTAGGTTTCATGTGTGTTTTCTACTTATCTTTTACCAAACTTTGCGGTGGTCACCATCAACCCGAACAGGTTTGATTTTGTTTATCGATATTTACATTATCGGATATTTATTTTAACATCTCTAGAATGTCTTAGATCTTTGTTTCAGATTTTTATCTCGCATCCTCTCATCTATCCACCTACCTTCTTCTTCTTCATCATCATCATCATCATCATCATCACATATCGGAGGTAACCTTAAACTTTCCCATAGTTTCAAGTTTCTTTAATTCTTGTTTCCTTTTCATTAACTTATAACAGGAGTGGGAAATCTCATCAAACATTCTAGCATGCCCAGTGGGACACACCCTTTCTCTTTGGGGAGTTCTTTATATTCTTCATTTCATTTCATATTCCACTTCTTTCCTTCCCCTAACCCTGCAGGTGGGAGCTTCACTTGCTTGTGTGCGTGGTGGATTGCTTGCTTGAATCAACGAACCGTCTACTAAAATTAAAAATTGTAAAAAAGGAAAATAGCGTTATTAGGTATTCCTCATTTTCTCCTTATGTTCCCTTTTGCATCTTCTCTCCCTTCTTTGTCATGCTTCCACTCATCGAATATAACACTTCGTTTGGATTTAAAAAGAACACCTTCATATTTGCTTTCTCACCTAGTCTAAGTAGGAGGTAATCTATTGCATCCACTTCTTTCACACACATCCAAAATCACAAATCAATTTACACATCTTAAACATCTTCTACTGGTGGAACTATTGGGATTTCATCACCCAATAGGAAAGCCACCACGATGTTAGGAAACATTATAATTCTTTTAACTATCAAAGTATATCGACTAAGCGCTTGACATACTTATCATTGTGATGCATGAAGTATGGGGGTAGGCCCCTATATCAAGCCACATACTGGTAGTCATCACATATTTTTGCCTCACGTACCTTCAGGTATATCAAGGACATCATCCTAAACATCCTGAAACCATCCTTAGATTGGCCATTTCTTAGGTTCCCTTTGAGCCTTTCTTTTTCTTCTTCACACTTTTTTAAATAAACAAGATAATTAACACTTTTTGTGTGATTTTACTGTCATAGTAATAATCAACATAAGTTCTTGTTTTTATTTCATGCCCATTCTTACTTGATCTCAAATTAGAAAAATGGAAAAAGCTACCTCATCAACATCACCATCTCCAACAATCTATCCCAACAAACATTCGCTCTTGCCATTGCTTCTTCCACTCCTTTTATTACTTCCTCTACAGTCTCCCAACTCATCATTGCCATGACCCCTTTTAGTGAGCCTCTATGGTCCAAACCCATTCCCAAGTTGAAACCAATCCTTTAATCTACCATCATTATATTCCTTCTAGACCATCTACACCCCATCTTCCACTTCCGTGGAGACCTTTGGGCCTCCCATTATCCCTCGCAGATGCTTGGAGTTTTAGGAACTCTTGAACGCTAACCCTGTTTCCCTTCACAACTATCTTATCCATAAATCCACCAATCTTCCTATCGATGGACCCCCTCTTCAACAAATCTATGCTTATCACTCTCAACCTAAATCCACTCAAGTCCTCACCTCTCAACTTGTTGTTTTCTTTCCTAGAGCCATGAATGAGCTTTCCATGGCCCAACATGAACATGGCTCCCACGAATCTTCCACTATGATCCCCCAAGCTCATCAATCCACTCAATTGGTGGTTCCCATTCTGCCTAACCTAGCTTGCATCAACGTCATCCCCACTTCTTCCATCCCCATTGCTTCTTCATCCATTATTGTCATTAAAGTCCATACCCAAAATTTACAAGAATCCCATGAACTTCCTCCACCACCCAAACAACATGATCAAAATTTGGTTCTATCGATGTCATGCAATGTGCAATAAGGAAATTGTCAATTTCCAAGCATGACAACTATACCCATGTGCCAAATTTTTCATGTTTTACCCTTACGAGGCACCCCAGGTCTACTAAGTCAGTTCTAATGACCTCCCAATTGATGTTAACACATCCCCATAGGTGAATTAGGAAATTCAAGTCAATCCCCCTAGGTGATTTTAGGAGTTCTTGAAAAATGCTATCTTTGGGCAGTGTTGGGAAGGGCTATCATTGGCCTTCCTAGGACTAGATCAACCCCTGGAGTGGAACGGAGGATCAAAATCCAACATGAAGGTGAATTGAATGCCTATAAACATCATGGAAGTGATTTTGGAAGATTCAGGGAAGATTTGGAGATTTTGGAGCAGTTTGATAAAAATCAGGGTTTAGAAGCCTAGGTAGTGCATAGGCCAAAACAATTGTTGAGCTTCCAAAGGTGATTTTGGGAGCTTCGGATGGAGTTAGGAGAAAAAAAAACATATTTGGAAATGGAATTCCAATCCCTACAAGATGGTGGAATTAGTTTTTCACAACACTTTGGCACAATGGGTTTGAAAGCAATTTTCTCATGGATAAGTAGAGTACCGGATAAACAATACTATTTTTCAAGAATAAAATGGATGAATCAAGACATAATACCCCAACCATTAGATGTAAAAGGAAATTTCTAGAAAATATCATATAAAATTTTATCAAAAAAGTCCATCGGGAGCTCAAGTTATCGTTGTTTCAAGTTTCCCTCTTAGAGCGAGTTCGGGAGTTAGTCAAATTTTGGAAGGACACGTGTCAGCTCCAGGATCTGACAAGATTTTGTGTCCCTCACGTATCTCAAGGTTGGAAAAATTCACCTAGTCCCCATAAGACCTCTGGACCCTCATGCAACCTCAGATCGTCGGTTTAGCCCCTATTTGCTTTGTCGAGCCTTCATTCTCAACCGTCGGAGCTCCACCACGTGTCATCACCTTGCTTGCCGTGGAATTTGATGTCCCTCATGTCCCTTTGAGGTGAGGGACATAAAACATGGAAAAATGCACCTAGCCCCTAAGGATACTTCTGGTCACCCATGTGACCAGACTTCAACCCCTTAGTGCTTTAAAGTTGTTTTTTTGGCTTTAATCCCCTACCGTCGGATCTCCGCCACATGTCACCACCTTGATTGCCATGGAATTTTATGTCCCTCACATCCCTTTGAGGTGAGGGATGCTAGGGACATGAAAATGCACCTATCTCCCATCTGTGCTTTATTTCAAAATTTTAAAAAACCCGCATGCTTCCTGCTTCTAACATCTAACATTCTCGTGCACAACCATATCTGCAAACTTCCTCTGCAACTTCCTACCACCACTCCGCCATTGCCAAAGCTCAAACCAGCTCCAAAAAATCAATAAAATCCCTTTCCCATGGTGATATGTAGGTCTCAGAAGAAGATTTCATCGAGCTAAGGAGAAGAAACGAAGAACAGAGAAGAAGAACAATGGAAATCCCCATTGTCGTGAAATCAAAATTTGAAGAAATCTTGCAAATAGATGCACGGATTGATGAACCATTTTTTATATTCATTCCTATATCCAAAAACATCAGAAAAATACCTTCATACCCTCCTCTTGCACCATAAAACATTCACAACGAAGAAATCCTCTTTCCGGCCCAACGGAGAAAAAGCTTGATTTCCCATCAAACCGACAGTCGGATCGAAACAAGATTTCACGGAAGCACAAGAAGAAAAAACCCATATCAAAAATATAATTTTTGTGAACAAAGGATAAAACCAAACTGTAATTTTCAAGGTCCATCAATGGTTTCCGTGCCCAAAAGCATTGCCAAGTAAAAAATTAAAAGTTTAAAATCTCCTAAACTATTGATCGAGTAAGCACAAAATTTCAGAGGGGTGATATTAGGAAAAAAAAACATATCGGAAAACTTCATTCCACATCAATCCAACCTCTAGAAGCCCACTTTCTAAAAGTATTAGGTCTTATGCATAGGGGACTACTATTTTGGGAAAGTCATCAAAGGAGACACATGTACACAAAAGATGCATTGCGGTGAGAGTTCATAAGAATGAGCATTTTGGTCCAAATTCGACACTTACTAAAAATACAAAGTGGTCTTGCGAGCACTTGCCAAAAAAAAGGTCCAAAAGTGGGAGGAACATAGAAGGAAGGAGATTCTCGGATTATCATAACTAGTCGAGGATCAAAGGGCCGATTTTTCACCGCTAAAAATATTCGTAGGATACAGGAAGAAGATTCACCATCAGAGAACAACATCAAGAGATTTTTTATTAGTGCTCAATCACTTCAAAGGTAGGATTTTTCCTACGAAGAGTTCAACCAAGGATATTGCGAAAGCGAAAAGATTGGCCATTGAACTTGATGATGATCTCATCCTATCTAGAAAGATCAAGAATCCCTCAAAGGGTAAATCTCAACATCCTGGAGATGAAAGAACCAATCCATCACTACAAAAATTGGCAAATGAGATGGCATATTTGAAGAGGGAATTCTTTGAACTAGTATATTATCCAAGAAACAATACAAATAAAATTATAGGAGCACCCTGAAGGCTTGCCTTGGAGGCCCCACCCGTGAATGCAAATTACATGATTAAGGAAAGTGAAGAAGATCTTGAGCAAGAAAGTGAAGGTGATGATATCCTAGAAGTTGATGAGCTTGAGAATGATACACAAATCAGATTCTGTGAGTATTGGAGGTGATGAAGATGGTGAAGAAGATGCACCTAGCTTCTCATGTGTGGTATTCACTCATTCTCAGTATGAGAAAGGAGCCTCTTCCTCCTGTAGCTAAAAACAAGAAGATTGATGATCCTCCTGTGGTGACTCGCAAAATAAAATAATCAGTCGAGGATCTTCGCTCCCACCCTCCATGGAGTTTGCATTGTTGAAGCCTGATCCTGTAGCAAGTAAGAAGGCTCCGTAATTCCAAGTAAGTCTTCTGATGCCTCTTCCAATTCTAAATCTAAACCTACTCTGTTAAAACTAACGCTTCAAAATTTCCTAATGTACCATTCAAAATTCCCTCCATTCCCCAAGCATCAAACCACGCTTCCAAACCTACCCAACACCAAAATAAATCCCTTCATTTCCTTGTCCACATATGCTCCCTTTGACTTCATAGAATATGCGAACAAAACCAAGGTGCAGATTCTGGCCCGAATATCTACAGACTCACCCCAAACAATTTGAGAGATTTGTTCAATACATTAGGAGTGGTAGTTTAACACCCGAAATCTTGTAGCTCCTAGTTCAAAGGAATACTACCAAACCCACCTACACCCCCATCACCGAACATGCTTTCATTGAGTGCATCCAAGAATGATAAGGTTGAACCTTTTATGTCTCTCTTCTTGATGGAGATTATGTATTGAATGACATAATAGATTCTGGTGCCTCCGATAATATAATTCATGAAAAGGTCTGCAAGGCTCTCAAACTCACCATGACTCCACCTGGTGGCCCTTGTTATTCCATGGAGTCAAAAGAGGTCCCACTTGTAGGGAAGGTCAAAGATGCACAGGTGGCTCTCACTAGATTTCTAGACAATAAATTTTTAGTGATGATTTTGGTAGCAGACATTCCGGCTTCATTTTGAATGTTACCAGTGAAGGGAGACATGGAGAAATTACTTTCGGAGAAAAAGATGAAGTACATGGTGTGAAATTCCGAAAGCCCAGAAACCAACATCTTGTATCAAGATAACAGATGGATGAATTACTTTGTGACAACCGAGGAGGAAGAGAATATTCCCATCTTGATAGGGCTAGGCATGCCTTCCGGAGAGGCATGGACCTTGAAGAAGCATTGAGGAGATTTAAGTTACAAGAGGGCAGCCCTAAATTATCGGACGATGCAAACCATGAAGAAGAGGAAATGGTTCTTGATGATTTTCAAATAGAAAAATCAGCTTATGTGCTTATCCGTGATGAAGATATATTCTCATTCCCATTCGAAGATGAGGACTCCCTTGATCATGTCACCCAGGAAGAGACCAAGCCAATCTGCAATGAGCCCTCAAAAACGGTGGAAAAGAACCATCATGCAAGAAGCTGCTAAGAAGCGGTGAAAGAAATAGAAGACCCTGAGCTTAGTCTCAAACTCTTGATGCAAGCCATGAATCTGCAAAAGACAAGCGTGAATCTGATTTGAAAGCCTTAACCCTTGTGAAGACCCGACCATGTTGAAATAAAGCAAGAGGAGAAATATGATGCCCCTCTGAGCCAATGGTTGATGGATGAAATCAAGGTATTTTCTTTCCCATTTGAAGAGGAAGAATCTTTCCATGATGAAGAAATTGAAGCAAGGAGTTTTGAGGCCTTTGAAGCTAAAGCTCCTCTTGTGAAGGAGTGATAGAATGCGAGAGATTCCCAAGATGATGAAGTAATCCCTTTGGATAGTTGCCTTAAGTGTAAAATAAATAATCTTCGAAAACGTCACAAAGATGAACTACGAAGTAACAAAGGAGATCTTTGTGCAACAACTATTGGATGCGTAAAAGTTGTGGAAGACCCCGAGCTGATTCTTGATCTCTTAACTCATGCCATGGCCATATAAGACAAGTGCGAGTTTGCCTTTGATCGTTCGGCCGGTACTCAAATGCCTCACAGTGGAGTAGAGATAAATGATGAATCTAAGGTTTCTCATGGAGAAGATATCAATGAGCATAGACAGGAAAGAAAGTAACTCATAATATTCAAGAAATTTGAATGAAAATCAGCTTTGGGGTAGTGATGAGATGCTCAATGAAGAATCAACTATGTGGATAAATATGGAAGGCAACTGACACTATGAAACCGATTTCAAAGAACATGAAGGCAATGGAATTTCTAAGCGAAGTTCGACAAGAGCATCAAGAAGCTCATGTAGACTCACTCCTACCAAGTACACAGACAATCATGGAAGCACTTGGATTTCATAAACATAATTAAGGAAAGGAGGCTACTTTCTGGAACTAGTCAATGGATTTCACAGAACAACATCACTCAGTGTTTCCCACTTAGGGGTAACTTTTGAGGAATGAAAAGTGCTTTAGTGAAAGTGGGTTGTCCCCTACCTTGTACCATAGGTGATTGCTAGGTGTGTTTCCCTTTTTATTGTGTGTGTCATTTCCTTTCCATGTGTGTTTTGTGTTTCCTTTCGTTGTTTTTGGTGTTTGTGTGTTTCCTTCTTCGCTCTCTCTCTCTCTCTCTTGTTGTAAGTTGTACATGACTCGTAGGGCCCAATGGATAAGGCATTGGTCAATGGATCATATGGTCTAAAGTTGAGATTCTGGATTCTCCATGTCATGTCTTCTCTATTTCATTCCATGTCATGTCCCCAAGCTAGAGCCAACTATTGTCATGCAAATGTGCAACAAGGAAATTGTCGATTTCAAGCATAACAACCATACCTATGTGCCAATTTTATGTTTTACCTTTTTGAGGCACCCCAGTCTACTCGGTCAATTCGATGACCTCCCGGTTGATGTTAACACAACCTCTTAGGTGAATTAGGAAAGTCAAGTCAATCCCCTAGGTGATTTTAGGAGTTCTTGAAAAATGCTATCTTTGGGCAGTGTTGGGAAGGGCTATCTTTGGCCTTCAAAGGAATGGAGCAACCCCACGGAGAAAAATAGAGGAGAAAATCCAACATGAAGGTGAATTGAAGTCCTAGAAACATCATGGAAGTGATTTTGGAAGATTTAGGAAGATTTGGAGAGTTTGGAGCAGTTTGATCAAAATCAGGGTTTACAAGCCTAGGCGTTGTGCATAGGCCAAAATAAGCTTCATTGAGATTCGAAGGTGATTTGGGAGCTCGGATGGAGTTAGGAGAAAAAAAAACATCTTGGAAAGGTAATTCCAAGCCCTACAAGATGGTGAAATTAGTTTTTTCACAACACTTTGGCACAATGGGTTTGCAAGCATTTTTCTCATCATGGATAAGTAGAGTACCGATAAAAATACTATTTTTTCAAGGGAATAAAATGGATGAATCAAGACCTATACCCACACCATTGGATTTATAAGGAAATTTCTAGAAAATATCATATAAAATTTTATCAAAAAAGTCCATTGGGAGCTCAAGTTATCATTGTTTCAAGTTTCCCTCTTGGAGCGAGTTCAGGAGTTAGTCAAATTTTGGAAGGACACGTGTCAGCTCCGGATCCTGACTGGCGGGATTTTGTGTCCCTCACGTCCCTCAAGGTCAGGGACATCAAGGTTGGAAAAATTTTCCTAGCCCCCATAAGACCTTTGGACCCTCATGCAACCTCCAAGATCGTCAGTTTAGCCCCTAGGTGTTTGTCAAGCCTTCATTCTCAACGTCGGATCTCCACCACGTGTCATCACCTTGTTCACCATGGAATTTGATGTCCCTCATGTCCCTTTGAGGTGAGGGACATAAACATGGAAAAATGCACCTAGCCCCTAAGGATACTTCTGGTCACCCATGTGACCCAGCCTTCCACCCCTTAGTGCTTTAAAGTTGCTTTTTGGCTTTAATCCCCTGTCGTCGGATCTCCGCCACATGTCACCACCTTGCTCGCCATGGAATTTTATGTCCCTCACGTCCCTTTGAGGTGAGGGATGTTAGGGACATGAAAATTCACCTATCTCCCATCTGTGCTTTATTTCAAAATTTTAAAAAACCCACCTGCTTCCTGCTTCTAACATTTAACATTCTCGTGCACAACCATATCTGCAAACTCCCTCTGCAACTTCCTACCACCACTCCGCCATTGCCAAAGCTCAAACCAGCTCCAAAATCAATAAAATCCCTTTCCCATGGTGATATGTAGGTCTTAGAAGAATATTTCATCAAGCTAAGGAGAAGAAACGAAGAACAGAGAAGAAGAACAATGGAAATCCCCATTGCCATGAAATCAAAATTTGAAGAAATCTTGCAAATAGATGCATGGATTGATGAACCATTTAATTTATATTCATTCCTACATCAAAAACATCAAAAATACCTTCAAATCCTCCTCTCATGCCATAAAACATTCATAGTGAAGAAATCCTCTTTCCGCCCAACGGAGAAAAAAGCTTGATTTCCCATCAAACCAGTAGTTGGATCGAAACAAGATTTCACCGGAAGCACAAGAAGAAAAACCCATATCAAAATATTTTTTTTGTGAACAAAGGATAAAACCAAACTGTAATTTTCAAGGTCCATCAATGGTTTGTCGTGCTCAAAAGCATTTCCAGTAAAAAAATTAAAAGTTTAAAATCTCCTAAACTGTTGATCGAGTAAGCACAAAATTTCAGAGGGGTGATATTGGGGAAAAAACCATATCGGAAAACTTCATTCCACATCAATCCAACCTCTAGAAGCCCACTTTCTAAAAATATTAGGTCTTCTGCGACAGGGACTACTATTTTGGGAAAGTCATCAAAGAGACACACTGTACACAAAAGATGCATTGCATACTGATGAGAGTTCATAAGAATGAGCATTTTGGTCCAAATTCGACACTTACTAAAAATAGTAAGTGGTCTTGAGACACTTGCCAAAAAAAAAGGTCCAAAAGTGGGAGGAACATAGAAGGAAGGAGATTCTCAGTTATCATAACTAGTCAAGGATCAAAGGGGCCGATTTTTCACACTTTCGCTAAAAATATTCGTAGGATACCTGGGAAGAAGATTCACCATCAGAGAACAACATCAAGAGATTATTTATTAGTGCTCAATCACCGGAGGTAGGATTTTTCCTACGAAGAGTTCAACAAGGATATTGCAGAAGCAAAAAGATTGGCCATTGAACTTGATGATGATCTCATCCTATCTAGAAAGATCAAGAATCCCTCAAAGGGTAAATCTCAACGTCCTGGAGATGAAAGAACCAATCAACACTACAAAAATTGGCAAATGAGATGGCATATTTGAAGAGGGAATTCTTTGAACTAGTATATTATCCAAGAAACAATACAAATAAAATTACAGGAACACCCCGAAGGCTTGCCTTGGAGGCCCCACTCGTGAATGCAAATTACATGATTAAGGAAAGTGGAGCAGATCTTGAGCAAGAAAGTGAAGGTGATGATCTCCTAGAAGTTGATGAGCTTGAGAATGATACACAAATCAGATTCTGTGAGTATTCGGAGAGGTGATGAAGATGGTGAAGAAGATGCACCTAGCTTCTCATGTGTGGTATTCACTCATTCTCAGTATGAGAAAGGAGCCTCTTCCTCCACTGTTGCTAAAAACAAGAAGACTGATGATCCTCTGTGGTGACTCCGCAAAATAAAATAATCAGTCGAGGATCTTCGCCCACCCTCCATGGAGTTTGCATTGTTGAAGCCTGATCCTAGCAAGTAAGAAGGCTCCCGTAATTCCAAGTAAGTCTTCCGATGCCTCTTCCAATTCTAAATCTAAATCTACTCCTGTAAAAACTAGCGCTTCAAAATTTCCTAATGTACCATTCAAAATTCCCTCCATTCCCCAAGCATCAAACCCTGCTTCCAAACCTACCCCAACTCCAAAATAAATCCCTTCATTTCCCTTGTCCACATATGCTCCCTTTGACTTCATAGAATATGCGAACAAAACCAAGGTGCAGACATCAAGGCGAATATCTACTAACTCACCCCAAACAATTTGAGAGATTTGTTCAATACATTAGGAGTGGTAGTTTAACACCCGATACTGTAGCTCCTAGTTCTAAAGGAATACTACCAAACCCACCTACACCCCCATCACCGAACATGCTTTCATTGAGTGCATCCAAGAATGATAAGGTTGAACCTTTTTATGTCTCTCTTCTTGATGGAGATTATGTATTGAATGACATAATAGATTCGGTGCCTCCGATAATATAATTCATGAAAAGGTCTGCAAGGCTCTCAAAATCACCATGACTCCACCTGGTGGCCCTCTTATTCCATGGAGTCAAAAGAGGTCCCACTTGTAGGGAAGGTCAAAGATGCATAGGTGGCTCTCACTAGATTTCTAGACAATAAATTTTTAGTGATGATTTTGGTAGCAGACATTCCGGCTTCATTTTGAATGTTACGGTGAAGGGAGACATGGAGAAATTACTTTCGGAGAAAAGATGAAGTACATGGTGTGAAATTCAAAGCCCGAAACCAACATCTTGTATCAAGATAATGAGATGGATGAATTACTTTGTGACAACCGAGGAGGAAGAGGATATTCCCATCTTGATAGGGCTAGACATGCCTTCCCAGAGAGGCATGGACCTTGAAGAAGCATTGAGGAGATTTGAGTTACAAGAGGGCAGCCCTAAATTTTCGGACGATGCAAACCATGAAGAAGAGGAAATGGTTCTTGATGATTTTCAAATAGAAAAATCAGCTTATGTGCTTATCCGTGATGAAGATATATTCTCATTCCCATTCGAAGATGAGGACTCCCTTGATCATGTCACCCAGGAAGAGACCAAGCCAGTCTGCAATGAGCCCTCAAACAGTGGGAAAGAACCATCTGTACAAGAACTGCTAAGAGCCGTGAAAGAAACAGAAGACCAGAGCTTAGTCTCAAACTCTTGATGCAAGCCATGAATCTGCAAGACAAGCGTGAATCTGATTTGAAAGCCTTAACCAGTGTGAAGATCGACCATGTTGAAATAAAGCAAGAGGAGAAATATGATGCCCCTCCTGAGCCAATGGTTGATGGATGAAATCAAGGTATTTTCTTTCCCATTTGAAGAGGAAGAATCTTTCCATGATGAAGAAATTGAAGCAAGGAGTTTTGAGGCCTTTGAAGCTAAAGCTCCTCTTGACGAAGGAGTGATAGAATGCAGTGATTCCCAAGATGATGAAGTAATCCCTTTGGATAGTTGCCTTAAGTCAGAAATAAATAATCTTCAAAACGCATAAAGATGAACTACAAGAAGTAACAAAGGAGATCTTTGTGCAAGAACTATTGGATGCAGTAGAAGTTGTGGAAGACCCCGAGCTGATTCTTGATCTCTTAACTCATGCCATGGCCATATAAGACAAGTACGAGTTTGCCTTTGATCGTCAAACAAGTACTCAAATGCCTCACAGTGGAGTAGAGATAAAGGATGAATTTAAGGTTTCTCATAGAGAAGATATCAATGAGCATAGACCGGGAAAGAAAGTAACTCATAATATTCAAGAAATTTGAATGAAAATCAGCTTTGGGGAAGTGATGAGATGCTCAATCAAGAATCAACGATGTGGATAAATATGGAAGGAAATTGACATTATGAAACCGATTTCAAAGAACATGAACACAATGGAATTTCTAAGCGAAGTTCTGAGCATTAAGAAGCTCATATAGAATCACTCTTACCAAGTACACATAAAATCATGGAAGCACTTGGATTTCATAAACAGTTAAGGAAAGGAGGCTACTTTCTGGAACTAGTCAATGGATTTGCAGAACAACATCACTCAGGGTTTCCCACTTAGGGGTAACTTTTGAGGAATGAAAAGTGCTTTAGTGAAAGTGGGTTCTCCCTACCTTGTACCATAGGTGATTGCTAGGTGTGTTTCCCTTTTTATTGTGTGTGTCATTTCCTTTCCATGTGTTTTTGTGTTTCCTTTCGTTGTTTTTGGTGTTTGTGTGTTTCCTTCTTCGCTCTCTCTCTCTCTCTCTTGTTGTAAGTTGTACATGACTCCGTAGGGCCCAATGGATAAGGCATTGGTCAATGGATCATATGGTCTAAAGTTGAGATTTTGGATTCTCCATGTCATGTCTTCACTATTTTATTCCATGTCATGTCCCCAAGCTAGAGCCAACTATTGTCATGCAAATGTGCAACAAGGAAATTGTCAATTTCCAAGCATGACAACTATACCCATGTGCCAATTTTTTCATGTTTTACCTTTTGAGGCACCCCAGGTCTACCCAGTCAATTCGATGACCTCCCAGTTGATGTTAACACAGCCTCTTAGGTGAATTAGGAAAGTCAAGTCAATCCCCTAGGTGATTTTAGGAGTTCTTGAAAAATGCTATCTTTGGCAGCAGTGTTGGGAAGGGCTATCACTGGCCTTCACAGGACTGGAGCAACCCCCTGGAGAAAAATAGAGGAGAAAAATCCAACATGAAGGTGAATTGAATTCCTAAAAACATCATGGAAGTGATTTTGGAAGATTTAGGGAAGATTTGGAGAGTTTGGAGCAGTTTGATCAAAATCAGGGTTTACAAGCCTAGGCAGTGCATAGGCCAAAATAGCTGCTGAGATTCCGAAGGTGATTCCGGAGCTCCGGATGGAGTTAGGAGAAAAAAAAACATCTTCAAAAAGGTAATTCCAAGCCCTACAAGATGGTGAAATTATTTTTTCACAATACTTTGGCACAATGGGTTTGAAAGCATTTTTTTCTCATGTACATGTGGAGTACCAAATCAAAAATTCACTTTTTCAGGGAAAAATGGAGGAATCAAGACCTATACCCACACCATTGGATTCATAAGGCCATTTCCAGTTAATATCATATATAATTTTATCAAAAAGTCCATTGGGAGCTCAAGTTATCATCGTTTCAAGTTGCCCTCTTGGAGCGAGTTCGAGAGTTAGTCAAATTTTAGGACACGTGTCAGCTCCAAGAGCTTGGCGGGATTTTGTGTCCCTCACGTCCCTCAAGGTCAGGGACATCAAGGTTGGAAAATTTTTCCTAGCCCCCATAATACCCTCTCGACCCTCATGCACCTCCGGGATCGCGGATTCAACCCCCAGGTGCTTGCCAAGCCTTCATTCTCAACAGTTGGATCTACGCCACATGTCATCAACTTTCTCATCATGGAATTTGATATCTCTCACGTCCCTTTGAGGTGAGGGACATAAACATGGAAAAATTTTCCCAGCCCTTAAGGAGACTTCTGGTCACCCATGTGACCGACTTCCAAATTTCTCCTCGGTGCTTTAAAGCTGATTTTTGGCTTTAATCCTTGTCGTTGGATCTCCGCCACATGTCACCTTCTTGCTCTTAGTGAAATTTTATGTCCCTCACGTCCCTTTGAGGTGAGGGATGTTAGGGACATGAAAATTCACCTATCTCCCATCTGTGCTTTATTTCAAAATTTTAAAAACCCACCTGCTTCCCGCTTCTAACATTTAACATTCTTATGCACAACCATATCTACAAACTCCCTTTCGCAACATCCCACCACCACTCCGCCATTGCCAAAGATAAAAAAAACTCCACCAAAAAAATAAAATCCCTTTCCCATGGTGATATGCAAGTCTTAGAAGAATATTTCATCAAGCTAAGGAGAAGAAACGAAGAATAGAGAAGAAGAACAATGGAAATCCCCATTGTCATGAAATCAAAATTTGAAGAAATATTAAAGCAGATGATGCATGAATCGACGAACCATTTTTCTGTTCATTCCTCTATCCAAAACCATCATAAAAATACCTTCATACCCTCCTCTTATGCCATAAAACATTCATAGCGAAGAAATCTTTTTTTCGCCCAACAGAGAAAAAAGCTTGATTTCCACAAACCGATAGTCGATCGAAACAAGATTTCACCAGAAGCACAAGAAGAAAAATCATATCAATTTTTTTTTTTTTTTGCGAATGGAGGATAAAACCAAACCCTGTAATTATCAAGGTCCATCAATGGTTGTCATGCTCAAAATCATTTCCGAGGTAAAAAAATTAAAAGTTTAAAATCTCTTAAACTATTGGTCGGAGTAAGCACAAAATTCGAGAGGGGCGATATTGGGAAAAAAATCGTATCGAAAAATTCTTCCCACATAATCGACCTCCGAAGCCCACTTTATAAAAGTAGTAGGTCTTCTACCAAGGGGATTGTTATTTTGGGAAATTCATCAACAAGAGAACCTGCGAAGGAGACATTGTATACAAAAAGATGCACTACGGTGAGAGTTCATCAAAATGAGCATTTTGGTCCAAATTCAACACTTACTACAAATAGTAAGTGGTCTTGCGAGAACATGCCAAAAATATAAAATTGGTCCAAAAGTGGAAGGAGCATGAAGGAAGTAGATTCTCGATGAATCACAACCAGTCAAGGATCAAAGAGGCCGATTTTTCACACTGCTAAAAATAATAAGTTGGTTTTTAGCGCTTACTAAAAATAACAAGTCATCCCAAAAGGGTAAATTTCACAGAGGGAGCATATTGGGAGTTGAACATTCATCTTTGCCATCAACGGGTTGTAGACCAGGGAGGGAAAATATCGACACTTGCCAAAAATAGTTGCCCTTTCCAAATACGAGTAAGTGTCAAGAAACAATGAAGTTCAGATTCGCGAAGGGGGAACCAATGAAGTCTTTATCTTTATGGATCTCAATAGTGTCCTTTGACACTCATTTCATGCTTCAATTAGTATGTACGAGGTGGAATTCACAATCAAACATCGTCAGATTATTCATGAGGATCATGTCTAAATCAACTAAGCAGTGTGGCAGTGTTGCGAGGATCAAGACAGGTTTGTTCCAAAGCTTCAGTATTTCTTGAAGGGATCTCCAAGTTTGAAGCTCACTGTCACCAATGGAATCATTCGAAAACACTTAGCTCCTAGGGTTCGTGTGCCATCTAAGAGAAGCCTCTTGTGGTATAAGTCGTTTGAGGATCCAGGTTCCACTACATTGGATTATTGCATGGTTCGAGTTATAGGTATATCACATGAAGGGTGGAATTTGCGGTCATCGGTGAAACAATCCCATTCAACCTGACATGATTGGTTCTGAGCTCCTATCTCTTTAGAGTTGGTGTTCATGGTCATCAGTGAAGTCATTTGACAAGTGTTTTTAAACACTCATTCCAAGGCTTCCATAAGCCAATTTGAAGAAGTTTCTCAGGAGGTGGCAGATTCAGAGATTCAGAGTCTCACTGCACTTGAGTTTTTAATCAACAAGGATCTGTAGACTTCATCAAGGGTGACATCCTTTCTTTTCCTCCTCCTTCCCCCAACATTCTCTCTCCTCCATGTTCTAATTTTGTGTTGGGGTTGCACTTTTTCATATGTATTAATGTTCCTAATGTAATAAGTCACCTTTATGTTATAAAAAGGGACTTAAAAGTTTCCTAGGAAGTTGAAAAGTTTTAAGTTGTGCGAGGACATATGAAAAGGAATTAGGGGGTAAATGAAGATTCGTCTCTCATTCTATATATTTTAAAGCCATTCCCATTTCAAAGGGTGGGTAATTGATTTTGTAAACTCAAGAGTTTTGGTACTTTGAGAGAACAAAGGTGATAGCCATTTTATTCCATTTTCTCCCTCATCAATTTTCCTCCATGCCCACACTATGTACAATTTTTGTTTAAGAAATCAATACAAGAAGGAGTTTCTAGCTTTCTTTGACTAAGGGGTTTCTTGATACTTTGTGATCATGAATTCTATTTGGTCTTATTGCTATTTACATATTTATTTCTTCTCATAAATGCATGTGTTGAAATTTCTAACTAGTGTGTGCAGGCATATGATTTTCTACCTGCAACATTAGTTCTCCTATCTCATTTCTTATTCCCTTTCCGATTTGAGACAAAGTCCTCTCTAGAAAGAAATTCCTAGCTTTGTCTCGGTGTCGGTGGAGTGCCCTTGTTGGATCCCCGACCGTAAGACCACTAGGAAAATACACCTTTTTCACTCGCGCACGCATATACGGAAGGCACCTAGGTTAAGTATAGGGACTTAGAGTCCCAAATCGTTGGTGAGAAATCCACCTGATTTTTCCCTGAAATTTTTTCTTGCTAACACTATCTTTACATCCCAAGTCCAAGCAAATGTAATCATCTCACAACCCCAACCTTCGAAATTGACCCAAACTCATTAACCTCCTCTTGGAGTGCCTTCCGCCATATGTTTCCTAATCATTCTACACAAAAATCTCGACCACCCCATACCTACATTCCAACTCATGCCATGTAAAACAAATCCAATGTCCCCACCTCTCAATAACAAATGAAACCATATGCATCTAATTATGTCCCCATCTCTCAACAATATCCTATCTCCCAACATGTTCAATTAAAACCCTTAAAATATATTCCCCTTATGAACAACCCTTGAAAACACCTAATTACCCTCAACACTATAAATCTTACTCTCAACCCATCCCATCCACTTCCTACAATCCCAAACCTCATCCATCACTTCTCATCCCCAAACTTGCAATGACCCCATGCAAGTTTTGCTAAATAGGTTCACAAACCTAGAAGCCACCACCTTAGGTCCTAAAAGCTCATTCACTTACGAATAAATTTGTAATGAGCCCATCCATCCACCGATTCTTGTCGGGCATTATCCTCCACACCAGGAACTCCTAAGTTTTATAAATTCAACAATAAAGAGGACCCTAAAAACACCTTTGTGCCTTTAGGCGAGACATGTTATCTCATCACCCACGATTAGGATCTCATGCTCCACACTTTTCACATGTTGTTGGCCGAACCCAATTTGGAATGGTACAATGACATCCCTCAACACTCCCTCTTTTCATTCACCCAACTCGCACAATTGTTCTTAGAACATTTCTCCATTAATATTGCACACGTAAAATCACCATCACCGACCTTTATGGCACTAAAAAAATTGACGATGAATCCATCTTAGATTTCATCGCTAGGTGGTGTTCAACATTAATCATCTATCCTTCTCCCTTCCCCAAACCGAGCTTATCGAGCTTTTCTCTCGATCATGTGCAAATCATATCTCATCAACTCTTCAAATCCAATCTTTCCAAACCTTCGAGGAGGCATTCACCATGGCTCATAAATTGGAAATCCAAGGTAGAAACCTGAATCTAAAATCCTTACATAACCAAACTTAAAACTTAGGGACCTAATTCCAAGCATACTGATGGAAGATGTTGTGCAAAATGAGGAAGAGGCATAAGAAACAAAAAAGGATACGAAAAACACAAAAATGGGGTAGAGAACCCAAAGGAGGAGGTGGATCTAAAAGTAGAAATTGTGGATGATGATTCACATAATATAGTGGAGATAACTTCACAAAACATAAAGGATGTTGAAGGAGGACCTAATTCAGAATCATCGGATGATGAGGTGGTAAAGAGGTTCAAGAATATTAAGGGAATGGTAGATGGATTCTTTGGAATAAAATGGAAACACTATTAAAAATATCCTCAACATGAAATATCAAACATTGTCTTGAGGTGTAAAAATAAGATGGATGAAATTTACTCAACAAGAAGACCAAACAAAGGATTGCATATTTAGAATCCAAAGAAGTTGGATACTAAATAGTTACACTTGATGATCATAAGGGTTATAACTGATTTTCTATCCAAGTATGAGCTAAAGGATGAAGAAATGTGTATTACCATCACAAATTTGGAGGAGGAGAGGGGAAAGATAAGATAGGATAAGGGAAAATTCAAACAATGGACAAGAAGTTTACATAATTCTATGCTAGAATTGAGTAGAGGATCCTAGGGATTTTAAAAGGAGAAAATGTGGATAAGCTAGGGCCCTTAGATAAATTAAGGCTAGCTATAGACCAACTCACAAGATATCTTTCACCTACAAAATTATTTGAATAATAAGCACAAATTGATTTAGAAAAGGTGAATAAGGAAGTTATGGGTGAGTTAGATAATTTGAACATGATGAAGGATGTGAGATTGATAAGAGCTATACATTTTAGTGTAGAGGTGATTTTGTTGAGGAAATATTTAAGAATGAGAAAAATGCACTAAATAATTTGAAGACAAAAGTATTCAATGAATCATATGAACATTGACATAAAAATTGAAATAGGAAGAAGCGAGACAAAATGAGTGATGCGATTAACGATAAGATAGAGGAAGTGGAAAAACTATTTGATGATTTCTAATTAAGAGCCTCTAAAAATCTGAAAGAGGTTCATGAAAGGGACTTATAACGTGTGAAGGGTCGGAGAGGGGTAGATAAAAGAACTCCACAACTAAAAGGGGTAGAGTTAGTTACTTATATGATAGAGGAGATGAAAAAGACAACAATGATGGTGATGAGAAGATTTTGTGAAGGAATCGTAGGAATAAGTAAAAATGTATTAGTCTACGTGAGCATGATAATAAGGAATTGGATAGGATTCATAGGAAGTATACTAGGTTATATGAGGACAAACAAGATATTAAGTGTGGGGAAATGTTTACGGAAATTTCACTTCTTGTGATTAAGTATGAAAGATGCACAATAAGAAATATATTATCAAACAATAACCAAAAGTGAGAAAATATTGGTGACGACCATGCATAATTATTCAAAGGATATACCCACATATGGAAAGAAAGAGATTGCATGAGATGACATGTAGGTTGCAGAAATGAATAAGGACGAGGATGGTATAGGACTATGTGTACGAGCGTAAGGATTAAAGGGAATCTTCCAAAAACTAAGACGTGCTTTTTGATAAAGGGGCAATAAGTTATCTTTGAGAAATACATGAAAGAATTTAATTTATATTTTCATAACAAATAGATATGTTAGGTTGTCATGAAAATTCTATAAAATACTCATTTCAATCTAATTTGGAATTATTATTGAAACTCTTGAGAAATATTGAACCTTTTTGTAACTATTATAGACTAAATATATATTTCTAAGAGGTTTGAAGAGAGAAATATGTAGTATCTTAGGGTTTTGTGAAGGTTTAGGTGTATAATGCACACATATATGATGTATTTATGCTTTATACTTTGAATATGTTGACATTAGGTGCTCATATTGGTGTAATTTGTAATGTCCCTGCAATGTGCAATGAAAGATTCATGTTCTTTACATATTGGAAGGATCTTTAAGTGAATTATGAAAAATAATGCTTCTATAATCTACTAATTAAAAATGTGGGATTTCTTGCTTTGAACAAAATTGCATATATAGGAGAGTCCTCCTAAAGTATAGGAAGTGGCTATAACCACTCCTATAACAACTCCTAATTATGTGAGTTGGTTTGAACAACTCAACTCACATACAAACCATATAATAAACATTATTGTTTATAAAACAATAATGTAACAACCTATTTACGTGGGTTGTTAATTCTAACAACTCACCCACATTTACATTACATTTACCATACTTACTATTTAGTATACGGTAAATGTTATCTAATTACCCCAGGTAAAATAAACAACTTGGGAGGATGGGTTTGAACATTGGAAAAGGATTCAAGGAGCAATATGGAATGATACATGAGTATTCAAGTGCTAGGAACACTAAGGAACTAATTTTGGAAGATTCAAGGAAGTTTTAGAGGTTTTGGAGTTGATTCATCAGAAGTAGGCTTTCGGGCCTAAAGGAGCATGCACCATGAAAGAGGACCTGAGCTTCAAAGAAATATTATGAGAGTTGCGTGAGGAATTTTAAGTCCAACAAAGTTCCTATGGAAGTAATTTTCCATGCCCTACATGATGGAAAAGACAAGACATCTTGAAACATCATACAATTCCGAGGCAACTAATTCTTCTAGCACACAACTAGCCATCCCGAGAAAGAAGGATCCATTTGGAGGTTTTAAAGTCAAAATTGGATCTTGATACCATGACCATTGGATTCATTGGGTTGTTTTTATGTGAAATCATATAAAATTTCACCCCAAAACTCATCCAGAGCTTGAGATATCGCCTTCGCAAGTTGGCCTCTAGGGTTGGATGACCGTCCAACCCAGGGGTTAGACGCCGTACGGAAACCCAAGTTGTATGTGTCATGGGGTTGGATGGCCCGGACAGTTGTACACACAGAGGTTGGATAGGTACCCAAGTTAGATGGCTTGAAAATTATACGGAGAGACGATATCAACCATCCAACCCAGGTTGGACGACACATAAGAAAATGACCCAATATAGTTTTTGGCACCAACCAAGGGGTTGGGACGGGTCACTGGTCATAGGCTAGATGAAGGTAGGTGGGCGAATGATAGCTCAACAACTAACATTAATGCAATATGGCACCCATGTATTTTCTAATGAAGGTACCCTCGGGAAGAGATTTGTATGGTTGCCCATACCTCTTTAATGAGGGTAGGTGAGATAATTTCCTATATAATGTAATCAACCCCCTCATTTTTGAGAGACATTCTGGGAGTTGGGGAAACTCTTGCAAGTTTTTTCCTCAACTCTAATGAGTTGTAAGCCTTATCCTGCACTGACAAGCGTATTTATGCCTCTATGCATCAATGTAAATGGTCTATGCATGTTTTGAAGCAATAAATTCATGTTTTTGTGGTGTTTTTCAACCCTTTCTCATGTTTTATTGTGCCTCCTTGCCTCTCTATTTTGTTGTTGTTTTTCTATGCATGTATTTCACATTTATAGGTGTAGGGTGTTGTGTTTCATGGAGATTTGATGGTGAGTGGAGATTTGGGTTTGTGTCACTATTGTTTTGACCTCTCCCAACTCTATTTTTCCCTCTTCTTTCTCCCTCAAAGCAAAATATCTCACCCCATTTCTTGGTGCTATCACCACCCTTAGTGTAGGATTTCCCTTTTCATGTACTTTCTCTCTCCTGTCTCCTTGGAATTGTTAGGATAGGTGTAGTTAGGTGTTCTTTCTTGCATTATGGTAGGATTAGATTAGTTTTCCATTTCTGCACTATGGAGAAGTTGGCACTAGATTAGGAAGAGGAATCGGCCTTCTCTCGGAGGGTTATCCTACTTACAAGGTCCCACACTACAATATAATCCCATGTTAGTAAAATCACATTGATTTCCCCACACACTTGACAAAAAATCGGGGAAGTGCTTTATAATTTTGTGATAACAATTTTGGCATGCTCGGTGGGAAAGTAGGTGAAAGCTCTACATTTCACAAGTGTTCCACTAAAGATATTAATCAAAATATCTTTTACAGGTATACAGTTCAAAATTTAGAGAAAACTTCATTTCGGTAAGTTGGTGTGTTCGTATTAGAATTTCAGCCTTTGAAGGCATACGCTCAAACACGTCTGGCGACTCCATCTAGTCAATAACCCATTCTCTGAGTTATAGACCTTCCTCCATTCCATCCATTTCCATTTTTCTTTCCACCTCTCTCCATTTTATTTTGTTCCATGAAGTTGTGTAATCATGACTTCATTCCCATAATGGAATTCACACATGCAACAATAACAATGTCATTCAGACATACCTCCACACTTGCTACATATATTTTCGATTGCTATCAACCACCTCTGGAAGCATATTGCGATGAAAGTTAGCAATGGGCATACCCCTATGAGAAGAATGCAAATCAGTTTGGTTACCCACCAAAATATGGAGATTTTCAAGAGCATGGGTACACAAATTTTAAAAGAGATCTAGTGCCTGAGGATATTGAGTTGCAAAGGTAGGTTAAAGAGTTGGAGTATCGCATGGACCAAATCAGGATTAAGGAGATGGAAAAGGCAGCCCAAATCAGCTTCAGAATTCCATACCCTTGGAATGGCCTCATACCATGTGAGTTGGACCCCTAGCAAGATTTATGAAGGACATAATGCTTTGGGTTGAAGAATGGATCAAAATGAGGGAGGCCTATGAATGTAACACTAGTCATTCCTCTCAACAAGAAACCTTTCAACATTACCATCTACCAAAGACCTCTCCCTTTGTCTCAAACCATGCCCTTCCATCCCGAACCAAAATTCAAGTCTCCCACCTGCTACACCTATTGTGGAATCCACTTCTTCATCTTCCACTCTCCCATCCCATCTCATTTTCTCTACCCTTTTCCCTTCCAAACCCAAGTCCCCACCATAAGAGAAAAATGAAATATCTTCCTCCACCACCTCAAACAATGTAAAAATTAGTTGTACCCCAACCCATCCCTCCTCTTGCATTCCCGAGTCCATGTCGGGAAGAAATCCAAAAAACTAGTCAAGAGGCACAACAAGAGAAGGATCCCAACAGAAAAGAAATGACAACAATTTTTGAGGAGTTGGGCTACGAAATTAGGAATAGAAAAGATCCCCTTGCTGGTCAGACCTACGGAGGAGGTCAAGGTTGGAGAGAAGAACAAGTGATTAAAGCCAACCTTGCAACAGAAACAAAGCAAGAAGAAGCAGATGATGATCAACACTATGTGTGTTCAGCGAAAGTGTAGTATTCGTGTAGGCACTCTATTTTTAGAAAGTGTTGATCAGCCACAAGCTGCAAAATCAACGAAGTAAGAGGAGAAAGCAAGTACAAATCCATAAGGAGAGGAGCAACATGGGAGACTAATTCAAATTCAGAGACCCTAAATGAATATGACATCATTAAGAGGTTTTTGTTCTCATTTGTAGGGTCTAATTCAGTTGATGAACCCGTGATGGAGGAGGATGTTCAAGAAGACCTCACTACCCAGGATAGTCCTCAAGAGCAATAAGAGAAAAATGTGCATATAGTCTTGGTCCTCAAGCGAAGGAGGAGGAAATTCCAAGTGAGTAACAAGCTTCAACAGATTGCGCAGCGATCCACAAACAATCCCATTAGATGCTTTTGCAAGTAATCCTAAGAAGCCGCATGTTGAGGAGGAGTTCCATGTGGTCAAGGAAGGAGAAGGAAGCAATGATGACATCATCACCTAATCAGTCATCAAAGTAGAGGACCAGTTGTTTGTAGATGCATAATAACGTCAAGATCAACATGTAAACAA
The DNA here is from genome assembly GCA_018340775.1 of Taxus wallichiana var. yunnanensis. NCBI lineage: Eukaryota > Viridiplantae > Streptophyta > Pinopsida > Cupressales > Taxaceae > Taxus > Taxus wallichiana. The sequence goes on from CM031239.1 coordinate 1,004,689,275, forward strand.
CCCCATTCAGAAAGTCCACAATAGACCTCATCATGGAAGTTAAAATTTAGAGTAGTAGAAAAATTCATTGGACCTGACCTTGCCTTATCAGGCATTTGGATTTCTTGGAGCCAAAGGAGAAGCCACAACCAATCATGCTTACTTCTGAACATGAGGACGAGTCTCACTGTACCAAAGGTCAGCAAAAATTCCTCCAACCAAATCCACAACATCTTGAGGAGGTATTCATCTTATTTTTTTTGTTGATACTTTGAAGAATTTGGGAGTGCAAGGCATGTTTGCATTTCCACCATGTGGTTTTGTTTCCAAACAAATCACATGGCCATATTTTCTAAGGAACGATAGCTACTTTTCACAACCCGTTGTAGGATTCGCTTGAGTTTCCTTTAGCCTATAGTTAGTGTAGGGTATGTAGGTTTGTTTCAGCAGAAGAAGTGCTTGTGCACACTCTACATGCCTCCACTTGGAGCATGTATGATTTTCTCCTTTGTACATAGTTTTTGCATGGTGGTTTCTCTTGCACAGTTCATCATGTTTCCAAGAGAGAAATGTGTTGTAGTAAGGGGTTCAATGTTGCAAGAAACAATTGCTATCTTCAAGTAAACCCAAATGCAAAGCAACTAAATCAGATTTAGGGATAATTTTCAATGTTTTCATCTCTCATGTCTCTCTAGATCAATCAAAGTTGAGCTCCTATGCCTCTTTTTGCATCAAAAAATTAGTTGTAGGGGTATTTCTATCTTTGACATTTCGGATAAGGAATGTTCATTGGGCTCTAACAACAACTTCTAGCTTTCCAAATCAGCTTGTGTTCCCAAAATTCTGCATGTTTCATCCTTGCCAAGATATCATCATTTGGTTGTGCTTCACACTTGGCAATAAATCAGGTTTGGGATAGTTTCAGAGAGCTTCATCCTACACCCTTTAGATAAAATCTGCAGAGGAAGAGAATTCTAGGTTCAAGACAATTTTCCACTCTCACAAACCTTAATTCAGATAATCTTATGAATGAGATGGAAAATATGAGCAATTGACAGGAAGTTCCAGGTTCAAGCATCGGTATTTCAATGCTCAGGGAAAAAAATCATATTTTAGGATCGGTTTGCATATGTACTATGACTCAATTTCCAAATGGATGCTATAAGGCTATTGGTCAACCACATCTAGCAGGTAGATGTCCTGACAGGTTGCCAAAATGTTATCTATTTTTACCCCCGATAAAATAGAAAACTTGGGAGGATGGGTTTGAACACTAGAAAAGGATTCAAGGAGAAATTTGGAATGATATAGGAGTATTCAAGTGCTAGGAACATTAAGGAGCTGATTTTGGAAGATTAAAGGAAGTTTTGGGCCTAAAAGAGCATGCACCATGAAAGAGGTAATGAGATTCAAATAAATATTCGAGAGATCCAGTGAGGAATTTTAAGTCCAACTAAGTGCCTATGGAATTCCTTTTCCATGCCCTACATGATGGAAAATACAAGACATCTTGAAACATCATACAATTCAAGCAACCGATTCTTTCCGGCGCACAACTAGTCAATCCTGAGAAATACGAGACCCATTTGGAGGTGTTAAATTCAAAATTGGATCTTGAGACCACCACCATTGGATTTAGTGGGTTGTTTTCATGTGAAATCATATAAAATTTCACCCCAAAACTCATCCAAGATATCTTGAGATATCGCCTTCGTAAGTTGGCCTCTAGGGGGGGTTGGGACGACCTGTCCAACCCAAGAGCTTGGACGGGTCATGGGGTTGGACGGCCCGACAATTATATGTACAAGAGGTTGAGAAAGTACCCATGTTGGACGATTTTTAGTTGTATGGATAGATGATAGACGGCCATCCAACCCATGTTGGATGACACACAAGGAAGCGACCTAATAAAGTTGGATGGCCGACCAATCCTTGGGGTTGGACGACTCACGGTTCATAGACCGAGAAAAAGGTAGGTGGGTGAATGACAACTCAACAAATGACATTAATGCAGTTAGGTGCCCATGTCTTTTGTGACAGAAGGTACCCTCGTGAAGTGATTTATATGGGTGCCCATACCTCTTTAATGAGTGTAGGTGAGACAATTTCCTATATAATGTAATTGACCCCCTCATTTTTGAGAGACATTCTGGGAGATGGGGAAACACTTACAAGTTTTTTCTTCAACTCCAATGAGCTGTAAGCCTTCTCCTGTGCTGACAAGCATATTTATGCCTCTGTGCATCAATACAAATGGTTTTGCATGTTTTGAAGCAATAAATTCGTGTTTTTGTGGTGTTTTTCAACCCTTTCTCATGTTTTATTGTACCTCCTTGCCTCTCTATTTTGTTGTTGTTTTTCTGTGAATGTATTTCACATTTGCAGTGTATGGTTTTGTGTTTCATAGAGATTTTATGGTGAGTGGAGATTTGGGTCTATGTGGCCGCTTTGTTTCGACCTCTCCCAACTCTATTTTTTCCCTCTTCTTTCTCCCTTAGCAGAATATCTCACCCCCTTTCTTGGTGCTATCACCACCCTTAGTGTAAGATTTCCCTTTTCATTAAATTTATCTCTCCCTGTCTCCTTGGAATTGTTAGGATAGGTGAAGTTAGGTGTTCTTTCTTACATTAGGGTAAGAGTAGATTAGTCTGCCATTCTCTACACTTTGGAGAAGTTGACACTAGATTAGGAAGAGGAAGTCGACATTCTCTAGAGGGTTATCTTACTTGCAAGGTCCCACACTGTAGGATAATCCCATGTTATGTAGATTACACCGATTGGCTCACATAAAAATCACTAGCAATCAGGGGTGTTGTAATGTTGTAGTAATAATAAATTAACCATGAGAACACTAATTTCCTAACAAATTAAGCATGTGTTTTGTAATTCTTTATAAATATGATGATATTCATGTGTGTATTGTGCACAATTGTTGAGTTAGAGTTTGGTTTGATGTTTTCATGTGTTTTTGTCGATACATTTGTCTAATCTTCATGTGATTCTCCTATAATAAGGAATCTCATACCATCTTATTATGCTTCGTATGAGATGCTTATGTGCAAGTGTGAGTGAAACCATCGAGAATAGACGATGTTTATTGTAATGTGAGCTAGGGTTTGAAGTACATAATTATATACATAATATGCAAATTCATAAAAAGATGAATGTAACCTATAATATACGTAAGCATACAACCTGTAAGGATGTTGAAGCCAAAGGAAAAAGAGAAGAAACTTATTAGGATTTCTTCAATCACATGTATATGGGACAACGATTGGTGGTGATGAGAACCAATTAGGAAATACTAAAATAATTTCCTATCTCTGAAATTAATATTTTCCTTAAAATTATTAATGATTTATTAAATTTTGTAGTGATGGTGAGGGATTGGTCCTTTAATATCTTAGTCACAACAAACTATTGACCGAGACATTTTGAAAGATGTTTTGGGCATGATAAAGCAAGATGAATTTTAGGTGAGGATGTATGTTCCCATTCGATCTAATGAGGTGGGGGGTATGGAAACATATCTAGAGGAATTTTACGATTAAGAGGATTTGAGTGAAAATATCATGCAAGGAGGAACATATATTACTAAGGCACACAACGATGTCATACCCATTAATTATGGGTCTCTCATCTCTAGATTGCACTAGTAGAAGAGAGATACATACATAAATATGAAGTGTAAATGCCTCTATTCAAAGCATGAGAATTCACATAGACTTTGCATTTTGACCATAAGGAGATGCACATGCTCTATGCAAAGGTGTAGACACTCATTTTAGTAATTCATGTCTTGAAACGATACAAATTGTAAAATGCCTTTGCATTAGTCCACACCTGTCCAACTTAGTCAATCATGTTATCTCGAGCTATATACCATTCATTCTTACTTGCACACACAACTCATTTGTTCACACAATGGTCATATTAGTATATAAAATCATGTTAAACCCTCACACATTACAATCCAAGTTTCTAAAGCACTCGCACATGCATCCTAGACTAAAGCACCCAAATGCACCAAAGCATTCTTATGTTGTGGCCCTTCTCATTCACCTTGGTCCCTTTCCCTCCAACGACACTTTTTGTAGACATGAAATCATGCGATTACTACTTACATCACGCCTCTAATTATGTTATTATATACATGATTCCTAAGTAATAAAACTAGACATTAAGCAACACTTGTTTTACTTTTATATTGCTTTATCCTTTTGATACTCTTACCATTTACTTTTCGGAATGACCACTTTACTTATGAACATTGGACAACATGTGACCTAGCTCTATATTTTATATTTTATCCTTTAAGCGTCCCAGAAACTATCACCCATTAGAGACAGGAGCGGCCATGCGTTAATGTCCCCTCCGAGAGCTTTTGTCCTTTTCCTTCCTTTTCTCAAATTTGAATTGTCACATCATTTGTTATCTTTTCTAAATTACTACCCATCACTTTGGGTCAGCCTTTTTGGTTATTAATGATGAAATTCAAACAAGGGAACCATGTATGTGTGTGTGTGTGTGTGTACACACACACAAGACTTCTTATTATTAGGGGTTGGATAAGTTGGGATATTACTTACTATCTACTATTTGGGAAAAGAGCAGCATTCAAGGATTGTACTTAGAATGCATTATTTATTGCATAGGAGAGGTTGTTTCTAAATTCCATCTCACACATTCATCTTGGGGGTAAAGTAGTTGTATCCCACTATCTTGGTGCGACTGACACAAGGGAAACCTAGCTTTAAGGGACACAATTCAATCTCTCTCTCTCTCTCTCTCATACACACACACTAGAACGCATAGAGTCTGAAATGTAGTACAATGCTTGGTGAAAATCACATTAGGGTGACCACCGAGGTTAGTCCAACTCAAGCATATGCATTATTTATTTCATCTAATGTTTTTTTAGCCTTGTGCAGGTAGCTAGGGTTTGTTTTGTAGGTTCATGTGTGACAATAAAACCCTATAACAAATATAGAGCGATAAAGAGAGAAAGGAAGAATCAAGTTCAGACCTTGAAAAGTTCATAACCAAAAATTTACAGGACACTTTGCACCTGGGATTCTGATTACACTAGCACTGAGCGGTCATGTCCTTATTTTTGGCAGTCCCATTCAAGTAGTTTCATATCCCAATTTTCCAGGATGAAGCATATCCAGTCCAAATCCATCCTATTCCACTCACTTTCCATCCCATAATCAATCCATATACTTGAATACAAGATAAGTCATTCTTATCTCACTATTGTTTGCACTTGCTTGTCTCTTGCATGCTAGACCTTGCTTGATACAATTATATTCATTTGATCTCATCTTTGATTGATTTAATTTATGTTAAATAATTTGGTGAACTTGACATGAATCAAACACCCAACCTTTTGATTATTATAGATGCACATGCACATTTTGATTATCATAGATGCAATGGTCATTCTACTAATAAGTGTTTCAAACTTAGACATTTAATCCAAGATCGATTGACAATCATGACATTGAGTTTCTTGAATCTACTATTTCTATTTCTAAATCTACTAATGATAATGACAAGTTAAAATATTCAATGATCCACTACCTAAGCACAAAAAATCAGCTCTTGAATCCTCTTGAATCATGCTTATCATGTTGTTCCTCCTCTTTCATATTCGATCATCCTCTTGGATTTATTGTTGGTACTACTGATCTTCCTTCACCTATCATTTCTTTTATTGATGTTGATTTTCATGATTCTTTTTCATCGCATAAGTTACACATTGATGCTTATTTTTCATCACATAGGTTCTACACATTTACGCTTCTATTGGTTCTCATGCTATTAACAATGTTATGGTGCATCCTACTTATAAGTGTAATGCATGTTCAATATATTTCTTTGCAAACTATCAAATTTACATTATCTCATATGACATGCTAGATCACCTACTTCTCATGGGCATGTAATTATCGTATCATTGTTGTGCACCACACTATCTCTATGCCTTTCTTTGTTGGATTTATAGTTACAAATTATGACATGGTCTTAGGAATTCCTTGGCTTAGGGATGTCAAAGTCGTGCCCTCCATATTTCACTTATGCCTTAAGTTTATACATGAGCATCATGTTATCACTATTTAAGGCATCCCACCACATAATCCTTTGTCATTGTCTCATATCACTGATACACCTACAATTAATTTGAACATTTGTGGACCTACTCATGCATCTCCTCATGATAGCCCCACAACTTTGACACATACTCCTCCAGAATCTAGAGCTCTTACCATTCCTAGTGCTACTTTTACACATACACCTAGATCTCCTCCACATGTGGCTTCTACTTCTCATTTATGATGGATACATCAGTCTCATAGTCCACCTCATAGGGATAGGTCTCCACCTAGGACACACACTACCCATGACACATCTAGGCCCACTTCATGGTCTCTTTCCCACATGTAATTCCATGTGATCATAACACCTTTGATCATGTTCACATGTGTACCTCCTTCACACTAGCTAGATAGTGGGCCCTCGCCCCTTATCTTCATTAGATAGATCACCATGACATTCAAACTTGGGGGCATATTATTCCCTCCTTTGTTACCCGACGATGCACTCTTGTTCTATGTTCAAACATGATTGTTGAGGGCGCACTTACCTACACGAACCACACTTTGCACACATACACTATGGGGCCCTCTCCTAGTCAAAACATTTCATTCAAATAGTTGTAAAAATTCAAACACATTAGCCTAGATCTTGATTGGATGTATTCTTGCTCACTTATACTATTCTATGTTGCATATTGCTTACTGTGTTACTTTGATGTATAATATGATCTATCCTTTTTCCATACACACATGCACATTCACATATTACTATGGAGGTGAATGCAAGATAATTACATATTATCACATGATGTATGATGTTTGAAACTATTCTCTACAAGTCCCACTGAGGCTCCTGGAGGAATTTACTTTCCTATTTATCTATATCCATGTTCTATCATCGCAATTTATACTACTTGCATTCTTCTTTTCATTTATATGCATTATGTCATACTATCAATTTTTCGACATGCTAATGGGTGCTTCATGTGTAGCATTTGTCTCAAGATTACTTCCAACCATGGTTATCTGATTTGTTTGTATTTTTATCCGTGTTTGTGTCTTTATCATCATTATTTGCGCAGCTATGTCCTATGCTTGATTATGTTTTCTTCTTCTATAATATTGAAGGATTCAAGTGTATTGTGACATCCTGAGTGGTGTCCCATGTATTCAACTAGCTACTCACTGTGTCTTTTACCATGTTATTGTGTGTTTTGACTAACTTCTATTACATCATGTCTTTCTTGTTTATGACTAACACTTTTTGTTATCGTTTCCCATTGTTTTGCATGCACCATGGTAGTTACCACGTGCATTCCCTATTTTCCCTATTATAGACATTAAATCACACACTTGGGTACATTATTAGGTCCTAATCACATACTACTATTCATATGATTCCTAAGAGAAAAAACTAGTAATTGACATCTATCTTTGGGCTCTTTTCTATCTTTCTGGTTTCCTCTTTGGTCTTGTATACCCCACATCCCAATTTGATCTTCATTGCTTCATCTTTATTGACTCTAAACACCGGTGCCGGGTGCTCCCGACCTCTTTGTATCTTACTCACCTCTTTTGAGCATCTTGTTTTATTATGGGTTGACCTTTTAGTTGTCAATTATGAAATTTAAACAAGGGAATCATATAAATATAAATCTATGTGACCATAATAAGGGACCAAGCTCTAAGCATCTACTATCACCACCTAAGGTTACATCTAAAGGCATTCTAAAAGCATCAAAGTTTCCATTTAGCTTTCATTCAAGGGCAAGGCACCGCATTTTCTCGCATACACGCATAGGAGGGGAAGTTCATTTTACCATCCACACATGTATTTACATTGCTACATCTAGCTATCACTCCCTATCAAGTGCATCTTGCACAAGAGCTTCCTAGGGCATGCTTTTTACACACACACACACACAAAAACTATATGGTGTATGAGATGTAGTGCAATGATCAGTTGTAATTTCACTCTGTCTGGTGACTGTCAGGGTTAATATGACTCTCCATTTGCATATTTATTTTTTAGGATTTGATGTGTTTTAGATTTTTGTAGGATATCATTTGTTTTGCAGGTTACAGGTGAACTCTGCAATCAACTAGTGACATACATGCGACCAATAATGAAGGTTAGCGAGCATCTCATGACACAAGAAAAGCCAAATTTTGAGGTCTTTCGTAGTCACGAGGGCCCAAAAGCAGTCTCCAACACCCAAGCGCCCCAGTCTAGGCATATCCAACAATTCTGGAATTTACTAGGCACAATTGCAACAATTTAATCCTCTTGTTTATCAGTTTTCCAGTCCGACACACTTTGGGATCAATTGCGAAATCAACCAAGTCTTTTATTCTCTCTCTTGCACTTAGGGTTTCAAATTTATTAACTTACTTGCTTATGTCAAATCTCTACTTTAGTCTTATTTATTCATAAGTGACTATGAAATATCTAGGGTTTTTACAAATTCAATATTTGTTAAATCACCTATAGGAGTTCTATTTCAGATGTGTACATTAGTTTAAGCTTTCCTCGTTTGGGTCATGTTCATATTAGTTCATGTCACACACCCCAAATGAGTGGGGAAAATCATCAGGTGGTTATTTCACCCTCTCAATAGTTAAGAGACCAAATAGATAATGGTACATAATAGAATCATAATAAACAAGAGCTAAAAAATAGGTTTAGAATCAGACTTGGGCCAAAATCATAGCAGGGAAAAAGTGCCCAATATAGATAGGAACGGTGGGCGCTAGTGTCCCACCTAGGTGCTTATGTCTTGGGGGCAGAAATAGGTATAGTACATGATCAAAAGGTTTGCAGTGCTCCAAAATACAACGATAGGTAGCCAATTATAGGTTACTATCAGAACAATAGGAACAAAATTAGTGGCAAGTTACATACTTTTGGAAATGGAAGTAATTATCATGTTATCTCGGGATCAAATAATGAATGAAACCTAGAGCATATGCATGACACCAATATACTGGAGCAATGTGTCATCCATGACCGGTTTCTATTGGGTTTGTGACCATTTGTAGTGGCACTTATCCATGGGGAAGTGTTAATGGTTGGAGGTAAAATCCTACAACTCTCCCAATACTCTTCCCTTGGTGACAATATGACTAAATCCTACATATAGTGACATGAGGCTTAAATCCTCAATTCGGTGATAGGACCCCTGATCCTCAAGTATTATTCCAACCATATCCAAGGAAACAAACATATAAGAACAATTATATCTCTTCTCTCATGGAATTGGTGTATTCTATCCTTGATTCACTTATTTTTCAATACACATTTCTATTTTCACATTTACTAAGTTAAAGTTCAATTTCATTTATCATGAGCATTGACTACACTTATCTTATTTTGTAAGTCTGACCTTACTCCAACAAAAGGTAACACACAAATGGAACAAGAAGAAATCTCAAGCACAAAATGCTCAGGAAAAGGCAATATCCAATGAACAAACATAGACATCATTTCTACTATGTACACAAGGTCACCCCTAGGATCCTTATCCTCTTCTAGATTCCATGATACACATTCTACAATATCTATTCAACATGATATCAAGTACTGATAATCATTTGACATGCTTTATCGATTATAACTCCCTTTGGCTCTCCACAAGGTACGCTCTTCCTATCTACTTTATGCTATCAAATATTCATTCACTAGCATAAAGTGGGGAAATATCACGAAATCACACACTTAATATTTACATCACACCTCTAAGTATGTTATTATATGCATGATTCCTAAGTAAGAAAATTAGACATTAACAACACTTATTTTACTTTTACATTGCTTTATCCTTTTGATACTTTTATCATTTACTTTTTGGAATGACTACTTTACTTGTGAACATTGGACCTATGTGTGACCCAACTCTGTATTTTCTGTTTTATCCTCCGAGCATCCCAAAGACTACCTCACTTTATTAGGGACAGGAGCTCCGGGCGCACTGTCCCCCTTTGGGCGTGTTTGTCCTTTTCCCTCATTTTCTTAAATTTGAATTGCCACATCATTTGTTATCTTTTTCTAAATTACTACTCATCACTTTGGGTCACCTTTTTGGTTTTGGATGATGAAACTCAAAAGGAATCCTATATATATATATATATATATATATGACTTACTCACTATTACTAGGGCTGGACAACTTGGGCTATTACTTACTATCTACTACTTGGGAAAAGAGCAACATTCGAGGATTGCATTTGGGTTACATTAGTCACTGCATATGAGGGGTTATTTTGAATTCCATCCCACACATTAATATTGGGGGAAAAGTAGTCGTATCCTGCTATTCGGTCACGATTGACACAAGCGCAATCTAGCTTCAAGGGACACAATTCAATCACACACACACACACACACTAGAAATACATAGAGTTTGAAATGTAGTGTAGCGCTCGGTGACAATCACATTGGGGTAATTATTGAGGTTAGTTTGACTCAAGCATATGCATTATTTATTTCATCTAATGTTTTCTTGAGCCTTGTGTAGGTAGTTAAGGTTTGTTTTATAGGTTTAGGTATGACAAGTAAAACCTTGCAACAAAGCTAGAGTGACAAAGAGAGAAAGGAAGAATACAAGTTCAAAGTTGGAAAAGATGAGAACCAGAGCATTCACGGGACATTGGTGCCCAATTCAGACACTAGCGCCCAGGCGGTTCTGTCCTTATTTGGGAGGTCCTATCCGAAGGAGTTTCAAATCCCAATTTTCTAGATGAAGCATATCCAGTCTAGATCCAACTGTTCCACTCAATTTCCAGCCCAAAATCAATCTAGATCTTCAAATACAAGTTAACTCATTCTTATCTCACTACCGATTGCACTTGCTTGTCTTTTGTATGATAGATCTTGTTTGCTACTGTTATATTCATTTGATCTCATTCCTCTTATTAAGGTTTAATTTATGTTAGATTACTTTTCTAAATTCAAATTCATGTAGGACACTTATATTCGGCCTAATCCAAGCTTTCCAAATCCAAAACACATATATAAACTAGTTATTTATCCATTATCAAAAAAGGAGATCATGCACACTTAACACCCAAAGATCCCAATGACCATACACTAAGATCAATCACAAGCAAAGGCATTCCAAGACTCCCTTGAGCTTCATATGCTCTGCTTACTTATTCTAGGGTAGTCATCCACTCATTTATGCAAACACAAGGAACATATCATCATTTCAAGTTAAGCTAAAGCAAAGGTGTAAGTATAATTTCATTGTTGCAAGATCATGGTTATCTATTTGGTTGCATACATTCTAGAGATCACATGCTAGGTGAGAAAAACATGGGGTTTGAGACCTCTTCGAAGTAGTGACGACGTCGGGGGTGCACGAGGGTGCCCAAAACCTAGGTACTTGATTTTGTGTTCATATATAAAATGAATGTTCTCTTGAAGTTAAAGACAATTTCCTTTGTTGAAACGATAAAACAAATTTGTAACCCGTAAGCAACATTTTTGTTATCATTGGTCTACATTAAGGTGTGGTTTTGTAATCTCTAAGATTGTTTCACAACAACCAATCTATAATAAGTGAAATTTTCACCCCGAATAGCTAAATAATCGGGGTAAGGACATGAAATGATCAATCTTCTCATTATGGGAAATTTTGAAACTTGGTTCTTGGAAGAGACATTAACCGAAATGTATAAGAAGGGTCATGGAGTGAGGAATTTGGGATTGGTGATCATGGATCAATGATTTATGGGAGTGTAGGAGTGGATTGGTGAATGAATGGAGAGAGTAGCAGTGAGTAGTTAGTTTTTATGGCTATAACCATTCTACTTTCCTTATAATTTTAACATTAAAACATTGGGACGATATGAGATGAAAGGACGTGTGAGTTGTATGATCTATGGGCTATTTTTATTTACCCATTTCATTGAAGGAAAGAAGAGGAGGAATATGTGCAATTCTGCAACTTCCAACACGTTTTCTCTACAATTGGGTTTCTACGTTAAAACCTTTCATGTTGCATGTTTGTTTCCATTGTATCTATTTTTTATGGTCATGCAAGCAATGCACTCTTTCCAATGCACATTTTACAACTCTCACACACTCTAAAATGACTTCTATTTAATAAATTCAAGTAAATGCATCATGATGCCTTTGATTTCCAACAAGATAAAACTCTTGAGGAAAATATCGATCATAGACCGAGATAGGGAAAATATATTAGGGATTACTTTGCTCAAGATCTAGGTCTATAGCTATGACAATAATGAGGATAGGATCTCATGTCTACAATGTCTATTGCTCAACACTTTGGGTAGGAGAGATGAGGGAATCACTCCCCTACAAATGAGACATTAGCTATATGGGCCTTGTGCCTCCTAGAAGTGTTTTCTACGTATAGATGTCTAATGTATTTTATCCTTTTTGCAATATGTCTATAAGTGTATGCATGTGGATTTGCATGTGAAAAATGTGTGTGCTCTAATTAGAGGTTAATTTTGATGGTTGACCTTTCCCTTCAAGTAAATTTCTTATGATCATGACTATCCATTTAACATTGGCCTTCAAAAGTTAGGACCATTCATTTTTAAAGAAAGAAACATCAAAATACTAAATATATCTCTATTACAATCTTTGAAATATGTCTATAATCCTTTGGAAATTTTTTGGTTCCCTCAATTTTTTTCCTTTTATCATTATATTATTTGAAAAACGTCCACTCTAAAATACAAGATATTTTTTTCTAATGATTACACAACTATCAATTTTAATGTATGCCTCTAATACAATTATGAAATAGATAATCTTTTAATTAAAGTAGAAAAATCTGAAGTCAATGATAAAAGGAAATAAATCATAGTATAACATTTCATTTCATAACATAACACAATAGACATTAGAAATGAATGGTATAACACCTAGAATATAGAAAAACAATTGCAAAATTAATTTGCGGCATGAAAAGTAACTTGAACATTTGAAAGAAATGCTAAACACGCCTACAATAAGCACAAAAGGATATATTTTGATTGCTGTCAAACGACTTTTTAAATATTATGCTTCAATGACATACATCTATTTGGTGAATGCCCTTTAGCTCTATGATCATCAAAGTATGCATTTGGAAAATAATTCTTAGGTAAAGGTCTTGAAGGCTCAAGTTCTCTTACTTGAGGTAAATAGATCAAATTGCACTCAAGTAACTTCATCAATAATTACATGTACTCTCATTAAGCATAGCCACTTATCTTCAAGTTATATTTATGTTACAACAATGACCTTCTAAAATGGTTTTTCTTTAGTATTCAATACAATCTTAAGGTTATTTTTGACTTGTATGGAAATTTAGAAGAATTGAAGGAAGAAGACGCATAAGAAGAATATTTAAGAATACTAAAATCTAAAAGCTTGAATTCAAATCCCTTAACATGGTAAATCTCATTAAAAATGATGAGAATTGAAAACATTTTTCATTAATAATAGGAAGCTAGTTATAAATGAGGTTGAATTTCACTATGAAATGGCTCATAATTCATATTAGTAACCATAGTTTTAAGCCTACACAAATAATTATTAATGTGTTTAATAGATCGTTGTCTATCTTGAAATAACTCGAGAAAATGCTAGCTTCATGCTAATATTGATTTAAAGGCGGGGCAACAAATCATCCAAGAGTGTGATAAAAGAACAAGGTGGTTCTCGTGGGAGAATATAAAACTAATCAAGAGCATACTTCTTTAAATTTATAAGGAAAAGCTTAGTTATCAACTTATCATCATGAACACGTCAACCTTCAAGTATGGAAGGACTTAATATGATGTAATGAATCTCATTTTCCATCAATATTCTAAACCATGAGAACAACAAAAACGCTTCCAAGATGAGAAATGAATCACAAGTCAAAGGATGTCCTTAGAAGTAACCCTTTTGTTAATCTCGTTCAACCCTAAAGAAAGATTCTTAATTTGGCATTGTATGTTGTTAATGGTGTGCGTTAATGATAGCCATTTCAAGGTGTTAAGTGGAAGAAATAGATGGATGGTTAGCATAGGTGGTGGTAGATGTTAGAGGTATGCAATTGTTAATGAGAATGACCAGTATGACATTGAGGAGTGGAATGATTTTGAAACATTGAAATATTATAAAGAATCTCAGAAGACATCTTTCAAAGCATTCATTATTCTTGGGATCTCTTTATAACATGCATTTATATGTACACACTCTCTTCTTCACCCTCACCCCACCCCCGCCCCCGCCCCGAATACTTGCTACTTCATTTTTCCTTTATGTTGACAGAATTCTGTTTTTGGATTGCAGTTGATGGTAATACTATTTGAATCCAATCATATTTCAGAACCAGATATGAAATATTCTTCTCATCCAACTCCTTACGAAGAATCTACATGGCAAACTATGATAATCAATATTGTGATCATATGTTATATACATAATAAATGTATATACACCAGGATAAAAGCTTTTTATTTACAGCGATACTGCCCAAGGCATCTTGCAAAACATTTATTATTATTGGGATCTCTTCCTAGCATGCATTTATATATGCCATCCACTCACCCCCAACCCTTAAGGCCAGCCCTTACGAATTGAACAAACTTTGAATTGCATTTAGAGCAGATCCATGAGAAACTTGGATTGTAAGCCTAAGTATAGTTGTCATTAATTTATAAGTGAAACTTGAGTGTGTTATTGAAAATGCTCGCAATTGAAACTCTGAAGGGCAATAAAATAATAATAAAGTGGACAAAGTTTATTAAAATGACTTGAATCAAAATGGTTGTGATTCAATTGGTGTTATCGATGATGAGTTACAATTGTTACTCATCCATTAAGGTACAAATCCCTGGAGAAGAATTGAAACTCAGATCCAAGTCATATGGGTCATGGTGGGCTATGTCACACCCAGACCGACTGGCTGGCTAGATTATGAGTTCTCCAACAGAAAAAAGTGCCTTTCTTTGCTAAAATTGATCAATGCATTGCATTGATTCCATTTATATATCATTACTTATATCCATACATCTATCTTTATTGATTTGGCAAAAGGCAGGCAGTAAGCATTGTACTAGTAGAAAAGGCCAGAGTATCATTCTACACAAAAGTTTGTCATGATTTGTGCATGCAGAAGTTGAACCAATTTTAACATAAATTTTCAAGTGCTCAGCAGAACATGGAAAACTAGCTCCAATGCCATTTGTATTTGGATAATAAAATCCACTGATTAGCAGCCGTCTCACGGTTATATATCTATACTCAACCTGGTTACTTGCCATGGCTTACAACTAGCGATGGTTGACATTAGGATGCATGATGCATCCCACCCAAAATGACCCATATACATAGAAATACAAAGAATAGTCATCAGACTAAGTTGTTCTGGATTGAGCTGCATTTTCTTCGGATTTCACTGTATTTGTTGGGGAGGATTTTATGTCCAAGCTACGCGATGCCAAACAATATCCTTGTTCATGACATGGCCATGCAACCCCTTCTCGAGTACAAGGAAGTGGAACAGGATGAGCAATGAAAGTGGGTATTTCTTGTCCTGGCATAACCACCGACACCCCTATTGTATATGAAGATACCTGCATTTAGAATTTTCAACTTTAGTAAGAGGAACAAAAAAGCAAGAATAAGATGCGTATATTCAGAAAACACAGGTTAGTTTGCAATCTAAGGAGTAAATTAATTAGTAGAAAAGCTTTTTGGAAACAACTGTCCACAATCTATTTATTAATCGACATTTTGGACCACTCAAGTGCTCCATCAACAATCCATCTTGATATAGTCCAGATTGTTGATTAGTAAAAATATTGTACAAGATTGTCTCTCAAAAGCTTTTTTTACTAATATTATGGATTGTGAAAGCTTCAGATTCTTTTTAGATTAACTATTGACAAATGCCATCAAGATGTACTTAACAGATGTAGGTGGAATCTGTAGCTGTGTAAGTCTGAGGCTACATAATAGAACGAGAAGACACTAACAAGACTTACTTTTAGTCTTTTTAATAGTTCATCAAGCTTCTCACTTCCTTATTGGTAACTTCAAAAGGTTTGAAGTTAAGTTGCTGATAAGTTTTGGATGAGGATATGGATACAAATAATCAGTATAAGAATTGGATATGGCCAAGCAGTTATGTATATACTATATGTGTGTAAATAGGATTAACCACATAGTATACATATAAATAATAAAATAATTCCTAAAAAATATGGATCATTTAATAAAAAATGATGGAATGCCAAATGACAAGTCACAAATGTATGTATGCAATGAGAGGAATGAGAGGTGAGTGTTTTTGCTTTTGTGTTGTTGAATGTTAATCATTTTTATTTTTAATGTTTTCATTATGTTATAATTTTTTGGTCACTTAATGTTTTAATGTTGGGAAAAATTAAAATGCCCATATTGAACTGGATATGCCCTGTATGGTCTGGATACAGCAGTATCTGGATCATCCAGGACGAATCCTCGATGTATCGTATCCGGATCGCTCCTGTATCCAAAACATATTATACCTGTTTCTGTATCAATATCCTAGTTTAAAGGGTATATCTTATACATTCAAGTTGAATAAAAATTTATTAGTTCTCAACTAGCATAAACTATGTATAGTGAAAATTCTATTTTCTCTCCAGATTATGAAAGGGTGCCAGCTTTACAATCTTCAAAAACACGTGTACACGGATGCAACAGTGTTCAATCCACTATACCAAAGTTCACGGTCTAACCTCTACACCCCTCCCCACGAAAAAAAAGTGTATTTACCCCTGAAAAGGGGTCTAGAAGCTGGATCTATTTAATAATGTAGCCAAAGTTGAACTCAAAACCTTAGCATATTATAGTGAATTGAACATAGCTGCATCCGGACAGATGTTTTAAAAATGACAAGTGGTATTGAAAGAGTTGTAGTCCAAACGGTGAGAAAGATGATATGTAGTTCCATCCAGGTACAATTTACTATTAAAATCCCCTTTTAAAAAGAAACCTTAAAACTCGAGCTTTCTCATTTGCAAGTACATGACTACTGGTTTTTTGGTCAAAGGTGGATTAAGGTTTTGCATAAATGCTTATCTTATGAGCTTAATTTATTAGCAGTTTGATTATGATCAATTTTGATGGCGACCAATGCTTCACAGAAATTTGCAGCAGGGGCTTAAAGATGCTTTGAGTCTATCCTATCTTTACATACCGAAGTCATTTGTTTTGGACTAGCAGTCAAGTGGTTGGATCATATTTTGGCTTGTAGTAATTTTGATAAAATAGAATCCAATTAGGATAGCAAAAGGGGATAAGCAAGGATGAATGTCAAATAATATCTGAATTTTCTGAGAGTGGGCTCATCACAAGAGTGAATTTAGAACACGTATAACGAGTTCCAGTTAGGCTCGCAACAGATGGCTTTAGTGCCAATATCAGTTCCCCAAAAAAAAGAATGAGGGCTTTTCAAATGATACGCAAACACAGATACAATGATATTTGAATAGTGTAAGTTTGTTTGACACAGACATCAAGCTACAATCATTATAACTTTTCCTCTACTTTATTGTCAGTAGTGTAGAAATGAGAAAAAAGACAGAGGAAAGAGTAAATGATATTCACTCTGGCATCATTTCATTGCAAGAGGAACTGTCCTGAATCAGTGGTATGTGCAGATAGATCCCTAAAATCCATGAAAACTCAGTTTGTAATTTGCTCACTAAAATTTCTGTGGATCTATAGTACTATTTCTGTGCATTTGAATAAGGGATGATGCCGGGTTCAGTCCTCAGCGAAGTCAGTAGAATGGATACCTTTCAGTTCTTGGCACTAGGCTGAAGAAAGTGGATTATCCATGCACACAAAACTGGATGCTTATCCTTCGGTAAGGAAATTACATAAATGGAACTTAAAAAAGACTAATCCAATCTTTGAAGCTAACAAGATATCCATGCAGCATGCTTAACTTAGTCACTTATATTTCAATGCAAAATTTAATGAGAAAATAAATAAAATTTGGAGGCATAATACTTACAGAAGATGAACGGTCAAGTTTATCCAACAACTGCATCTGGGCTCGGACTAAAGTTCTGTCGCCTGTATTGTGAACTGATGAAAAAGAGGGTCTTGGTCTTAAAAAGCGTTCAAATATTGCCATCACCAAGAACATTGAAATTAGGATTGCAGTGGCTACAAAACCAAAAGATACTGCATTGACAGAGGTATCAAAATGCTTCTAGTGAGCCTCTCTATCAACACCTTGAGGCACTTCGTCAGGTGAAGAAAAATTCCATGCGTTATGGGTCCCTCCAGACTTGGGGCTCTCTGAGCTATAATCATTCATGGTGTACAATGAATTCTTGTCTCTGACAATTGCTTCTTGTCCAGTGCAAACCAACACAAGAAAAGTAAATGCTGATGAGGGAAGTTAAAGGTTGCCAAATGGACTTATGAGAAATGGTATGGCCATCAGTCCAGAAGTACGTTTTGTCTTCTTGCTTTTAGTAAAAATGACCAGTTTCATGGGTAGATGAAAAGCAGATTCGATGCATTGTCCAATCCATTGACCGCAAATCTAGGCAGTGGCTTACAAGTAATGCACTGAATGGGGATTTCATTGGAATGGAGACACAGATTTCAAGAATCACAGCAATTGGTAGCTATGGATTATCTCTACCTATACCTGCAATGCACCCTCATTAAAGTTAGAAGCAGCCATGATTTGCAAGCCACCAGAAAAAAATCCCCAAAAGCATACAGATGCAGAAAAACAAATATGCATTGATAAATTTATATTGATTAACATATGGAGACGTGGCCAATGCTATAGATTTCAACCTAGCAGATCAGAAAAACTGAACAAAAACTATTTCAGAAGAGTTTGCTTTGGGAAGCCACATTGGGAAACAAGGCATGGCACTTGAAAGCCTTACCTAAGTTTAAAGTTTTAAACTGATGTGGTATTAGCCACTGAACCATGAATATGAGTATTTATGAAGTTATGAACAATTCTGTAACCACTCTAGATGCACAGATTCATGAGATCTTGACCTATACAGCCACGACGTGGAACAGAGGCCAAATTCCTGAACAGTGGCAGAATTGCATATAAAGTTTTGGCACCCAAGATTAAAATGCAAAGGTTGCAGAAAAATCTCACAAATTGAGTTGATTAAAGATGGACAGTTACTAGAACAATCACGTGACCAACACCAGGACAATTAATTCATAAAGCACAGCATACAAAAGACAAAAACTCCCCAAACAGTTGCAGGCACAGAGACACAGAATGAGCCACAAAAGTGAAAAATGTAGAGCAACTATACCAAAAACTTACATATTCAGTTAACAGATGCCACACCTACTAAAATTGCAATATGACTATAGAACTTAATAGAGGCAAAAGGATGTACAGACCCAGCACTTTCCTTGTCCAGACCTAAAATAATTCCTAACTTTATTTGCCTTGTCTAGACCTAAACAATTTTCCAAACTTCACATGCCCACAATGCACTTTCAGTTAAATCATTAAAGAATAAATTGACAGACAATCAACAAAAGCTGAAAACCATATAATTCCTCAAACTCTGACATAATTCACTTCTATACCAGAACAAAAGTTAAAAATAAACAAACAAACAGATGCCTCTTTTCCAGTTCATAAACCATTAACAACATAAAAATGCCAAAATTCTTCCAACACCCAAAAAGATGAATAAATTCCATGACCATCAACAAAAGCTCTAAAGCCGCCCTAAAAAAATTCTTCAAGACCAAATGATGCACAAATTGACATCCCAAAACATTTAAAAAAGAAAAAAAAAAAAAAAAGGCCAGAAATGCTTGACCTACCAGTACAACAACCACCAAAAATGAAAAAATCTAGCCCAAAATTCTCCAAACGTTCCACCAATTTGTTTTCCTTTCTCTTTCCAAAAGTTGTTGCATAGACTAATCTTTCGTTGACAGCGAATTCCTGACAAATATCTGATTTATCAACCTGGTGTATATACATGTTTTTT
Source organism: Taxus wallichiana var. yunnanensis (assembly GCA_018340775.1). Classification (NCBI taxonomy): domain Eukaryota; kingdom Viridiplantae; phylum Streptophyta; class Pinopsida; order Cupressales; family Taxaceae; genus Taxus; species Taxus wallichiana. The sequence continues at coordinate 1,004,709,353 of CM031239.1, forward strand.
TCCTTTACAGACATACTGATTGGATGAGTTGACATTAAACCGCAATGAGGAAATCACAGAATTTTTTTACCAATGATGAAGCATTGTCGTTTACTGGGAACTTAGCACATATAGTCCCTAGGGGTGAAAGAAAAATTGCAGGAGAACGTCTATACAATGAGTATATTACCTGGAAGAAAAATGATGGCACCCACATTATGATCATGATAGTTTGTGCAGGTGGGAATGGCCTTAGTCTAAACTGATTATTATTGTTATACTGTCTGCATATTGTACGTCCATGGCCATGTAAAGGTGGTCCCTTATTTTTCCTATATATATTTCATTATGAGTATCTAACGCGCATGCATTGAATTGCCGAGGTGTTTCTTATATTATAGTTGCCAGATTATTTTTTTAATAAAAGTTTTCGTATGGAGAATTAGATTGAAAAAGTTTACGTGGCGGAAGGACATTGGGTGTGTAAAGAGGACAAAGTAGAGGAAGGATGGGAGGAATAAAGTATTATGTTTGATTCTTCTTCTATCTAAAACTTCTAACTTGTGCCCTGGTCCCTAGTAATACTATTCTAAGGTGTCTCCCATGGGGAGACCATTGGGGTTTAAGTATCACGTGCATGGGGAGGGTGAGGAGCCCTAGCACATGCACTTGCACTCATTTTTGTGGACCTCCCTGACAATGTTGTGTCCTTTATTCCAACTAATTTTGGTCCAGGGAGATGGTGGGGGTGGAGTGGGAGTGGAGTGGAGGTTATTAGGGTTATCATAAGTTTAGTTCTCTAGGATTTTTAGGGTCGCAGTAATTATTTTAAAATGTATTATATGTATATATTTGATTTAGGGAAGAGGCGTATTTGATTTGGGGTAGTAAGGAATGTATTAATGTAGAGGTAATCTTTAGAGGGTTTTCTTTTTGGATTATGAAACCATTTTACATGATGTTTTTCGGGATCGGGGGTTCACGAAGGAGTCGTTGGATGGGTAAATTGAATTTTTTTAAACATGTCATTTGGTCGGAGGGAGAGGGTTTTATTTTGAGTTTTAAGTTGGTCGTTACAATGTAATAATGAATGATATTCCTTTGGATTGTTTTCGCTGATATTTTGAATTTAATTATTAGATTTATCTTTCTAAGAATGAATAATTGTTGGTGTTGGGTTGAAACATAAAAGACGAACCGATGATAGGTAAAAGAGACACAATTATAAATATTGGTATGTTAAGAGCTCTAAATAGGTATAGAAAGAGTTTGACCTCAAATATAGAAGTGAATAAAACAATCGAATTCAACTAAGTCTTTTAATTAAGATATTGCTTATATTTATTAAAATTCTCTATTTTTGTTCGAGAAGTTGAGTCTAATCACTAACTTAATGAGACTTGTACCCTTTCGTTAGGATGTTAAGTCCCACTCCTAAGAAAGCGAGAGCCTTTACTATTGGTGCATCACATGTTCGACATTGTTCCACCTTATTATAAGATTACGGTGGAAGGTCAACCTAGTTCATAGATACAATATCATTAATAGAGCTAAGGTAACCTCTCTAATATAATATTCGAATTAAAATAAAAGTTAAATTTAAATGTGCTTACTATTAATAAATGAAAACCCAATAAATTCAAATTTAAAATTAGGGTAGTTTTCTTATTAAAAATAATTATATTGAATATGAAAATGTTATACAAGATGCTCTTAAATTAAAAGTATATCTTACCTAGTTGTTGAAATAAATGAGCACATTAAACAAAGTTAAGATAGCTAAGAAACATCAAAACACTTGTATTTATTTTGGAAGCCTATTCTCAATCAACACATTGGAAGGATAATCTCATCTGGTAACTATGCCATCCACACTATTCTCAGTTTCAGGGAAACATAGTTATCGAAGTAAATGTTAAATGAAGTTAAGAAAAATAGGAAACATCACTACACTTTATTCATTTTGTAAGCATGTTGTCAATAAACACGTAAGAAGGATAATCTCACCTGATAACTATGACATTCACATTGTTACCAATTTGAGAAATCAACATAAAATCACCCCACACGTCCTAATCCATGAAGTGCATGTTAACACAATGTGCATTAATAAAAGATTGTGATATTTCATAGTGAAATTATGGATTTGTGGTTACTCCTCACACTTCAAAAGTGTGAGCCACTGATTCATAAAATATTAAATTATCCTTATAAATGTTGAAAACTCTCATGAATTTCCTTAACTACCTTCTCCACATCATGAAACTTATACCTTATTTGAAGGCGATGGGTATTCATTACCTCATGGATACTCTTGAAGTGTTGGAACTCTATAAAAATGGTGTGATGTGTATTAATGATACTCTTCATTTATTGCTCAATAGGTCATGATTGAGCATTCTCATTGTTAACAACCTGATAATAATAATGCAAGCCAAAGTAGCTGTCATCCAGACAAGCACTATGAGAAGATTTTAGAGGTACATGATAAAGATGAAATTAGCTCCATTGAATTGACGATGACACCCAAAGTGGGTGGCTAGTCAATGTCAATGTTGCCATTACTAGATACATGTTGATGCTAGAATGATTTTGCTTGCACTCATGATAAGGTTCCCACCGACAACATGCAATAATAAATAAACTAAATATATTATTCCATCTATTAAATTTGAAACTCTTGCATTTTCTCAAGAGAGAATGACAATGAAAAAATTACACTTACCCTATGCACACAAGCAGTAGATATTGAAAGTTATGCATAAAGGAACATAATAATGAGTTTCTTAATTAAGATTGTGCTCATAATGCTTCAAGCACCTCCATGATAAATTTGGGTTGCAACATAATCTTTGTGAATATATGTGCTGCCCTAATATACTATGTATCCCCGAGTAAGCAAGCACAAATACTATTTATCTTGACATAACGAGGCAATCAAGTGGCTAAGACTTTGTTATTATTGAAACCCTCAACAAAGCATATTCTTTACGTTCCAGAGAGGTCGATTAGTCATCTCGAAATACGATAATTGACACATGCATATAATACAATGTATTGTTATGATTCATGTAATAACATCTAATATGATTATTACACTTATGGGCATTCTGCAATGATAGACGATGCAATGGTGGTGGGGGATGTAATTTTTGTGTATAAACCCATTAGAATCCCTTCGTCCTAACTCTTTTCTTTATAATTATCATTTAGAATAATCCCACATGCATGGAAAGTTGTAGTGAGCTATAATATATTTAATATAAATGTGACACATAGGATAGTGTAACTACATCCACAAATTAACTTTTATTGAGCTCTCTCAAAAAAGTTACTCCCTCAAAATCACATAATTTTTTTATTTTTGTTTTAATAAATGAATCGAAAAATCATAATATCGTAGTCATACATTTTTTCAACTCACATTAATAACAATAATAATTTTCTTTTAAAAATAAAATTATTAATAAATATAATATACATAAAATTTAAAATAAAAACTTTACTATTTTTTTTTTTAAATTAAAATATTTAAAAATTTGTAATACACATAATGAAATTCCCTTCTTCAAATTTAATGTCGAAGTCTTGAAGCCATCTACTCCACTAAAGGTCTCAAGGGTACAAAATCCCATAGAGGCCCAATTAAAACCAAACATATAACAAATTGATGTGGACCCCAAGAGGCCAATAGGACCTATAAAAGGATAATATATAAAATAAAATTGTGGTAGATATCATAGGACTTAGAAGGCCTAAATTATTCACCCGTGCGTTTGGTTGAGACATCCCTCCCATTCCCCCAAAAATTTCTTGACTAAGGGAAAAAATATAAAATGTTTTCTTACCAAAGTTTACGTGCCTCGGGAGCAACCTTTGTTGGAACAAGGAAAATGTGGCATTGGGTGGCGAGACTTTAATAAAAAAATTAAGAATAGTTTCTACAATTAATGTGCCAAACCACGAGGAGAAAAGGTATTTTATTTGTCGAAAAATGTAAATTAAGAAAAATTGGATAGTTAGGAGAGAATTGAAGTTTGTCTAAAATTGCGAAGTTTTAATGTTAAATTAATTTCTTTTATAACTTTTGAATGGAAGAGAGTGAGTCACGTGGAGGGTAAATTTTAAGACCTTAAAAATAAACCATAGATATTAGTCTGCGAATTTTTAAAAATGAGTTTGAAATTTTAGTGAATGTGGTGAATAATTGAATTGAAAAGAAATGTAGTCGATCGATAGAAATTGTCGGTCAATAGCATTATGTTAATGGCGGTAGCATTATGTTGTTAGATGATAGTAAATTTCTTTTTTATATGTAGTAAAGGCAATTTGAATATACAAAGTTGGCTATTACTATAAACGCTAGGTGAATTAACCCAAATAATTAACTTGTACCTAGAAACTTTAGGTGAAATAAGAAGCGGCCTAACATCTCAAAATTAACCAAATCCAAATTTTAAAAATCCAAATATTCGTAAATTAACGAAAATTAGCCATTAAAATTTACACTGACCGAGAGTCGAACCGAGAACTCATTATCTTACTACTTAAGTCGGAAATCAAACCCACAACTCAAACAACTTAAAATAATAAAACAAAATTACTCTTTAATTTTTAAAAATTTGGAACAAACGTACGTTTGTGTAGGTTGTTGAAACTTGAAAGTGGGTATAAGATAGCGAACTTTGGAAACATGCATTTGTGTTTGTTGAGCAACAAAGTAAATGTTAGGTCAAGAGGTTGCATATATATGATCCATGTGGACCCATTCCCATCTTCATGGCCAGGGTTCCCTCTTATTAATGCAAATGTCAGTGGGCTTGGGGGACAAAGAGCTCGAAGTCTCAATCATTTTAAATGAAAAAAAGGAACACCATAAATATATCTAATACAAGACAAGTGGTTATTTGGGCATATCACAACATCAATCATACATATATAAAGAGCAAAAGGTTCCACTGTCTTGGATGCAACATCCATGGTCACATGCCATCCTTGGAAGTTTGTGACAGCTTGGGGATATGAATATTCCTAGTGATAAGGGGTTATGGAGGCTACAAGAAATGTGCTCTTCAATGTTTTGATTTGACCCTAATTCCAAAATTTGGGATTTACATAACAATGGCTTTATTTGACCATGATTTAAAATATAAGAATCAAAGAATACATAAAACAAGGATCGTTATAGGTAAAAACAAAAAAACCTTAACAAACTCAACTTCATTGATTTAGCCTGCCCCCTTGAGTTTTGGGATGGGTGATTTTGTTCGAAGGTAAAGATATTATCAACCTTTTGTTATGGATTGAAAATGAATACTTTCGTCAATTCACCGTATCTTTTGGTGAGTTTATGATCCTTTCCTTATAATCCCTATTCATTAGGAGGTCAATGATAATACTATGAAACACTTTTTAAGTGCTTGTCTATTTGTCAATAATTAAACTAAATTAAGTGTTACTTTATGTTTTGTTGTCTTGTCTTTTTTTTTTTGTTTTTTTAATTTTTTTTTGTTTAGATTTTTGGGCATGAGGGAGGTCTCAATTTTTTTTTTTGATTTTTTAAGTTTCTATTAAGTAATGGTACATTTGTTCTCCCACCCCCTCTCTCTCTATATATATACACACACACATTAAGTGTTATTTTTATGTTTTGTTGTTTTATCTTTTTTTTTTTTTTTTTTAAATTTGTTTAGATTTTTGGGCATATTATTTAGGGAGGTCTCAATACTTTTTAGATCTTTTAAGTTTTGATTAAGTAATAATACATTCGTTCCCTTTACACACACACACACATACTCATTTAATGTTGGTTCCATATCGATAGGGTTGTAATGTGAATTTGGGTTGTTTATAAATATATAAGAATTATAGTTCATTTGACATGAAGAATGCACACAACATGTAACACTTATTCATAGAGAATCTATCGAACACTCACAAGTATCATAGAAATAACAAGCAATCATCAAAACATTTGTCATTGTGTGAAGCTAGTAGTTACTATGGAGCACTTTAGTACATGATATATGGTTTTGTATATCACTAGAATTGTTTTCAATAGTGCAATTTTCTATCTTTGATGTATTGTTTATCATTTAAGGATCAAATAATTACATGACACTTACAAAGCCAACCAACCCTTATCAAAAGCCCATAAACATGGGTTAATTTTTTTTTTTTTGGTGTAAAATCCACAAGAAAACATAAGTATATCAATGTTTACTCATTATGTGAAATATAAAATAAATCAAACCACTCTAAAATTGAAGAGTTAAGGAACAACTACTTAATGGTTTGTGAACCAAATCCTTCTGGTAAAATGTGTGCATGCAAATTTAGAGAGTGTAAATGTCAAGGTTCTCAAGTGACCCTGTTCATATGGTGAAATTTAATTAGCTTTGTTATCCTTTTGGCCAAATATTTGATAAGGGTATTTTGATTACTCTTGAATGTGCACCCCAAATCAAATCCATGAAGGTTGGATTATCTACTATAGATGGATATCTCCCCAAATGTGTAACATAATGTCAATTTATTTTCATTTATCCTTGAAAGTAAAAATAATTTTTGTACATCTTTGAAATCCACACACCAAGTGTATCATTTTCTACTTGAAATAATGTAAAATACCATTATCTTTCTTGAAATGTTGTAGGCTATCATTATCTCGCACTTCAAAATGATAAAAAAATAGATCATTTGTTCCTTAATTTATTTTTAGAATGCCACAAAATGTCATAATTATTCCTCAAATTCGTATAAAGTCTTATTTTCCCCATTTAAGGCATCTAAATCATAAAATCAATCTCAAAATGTGGAATGATTTTTCTTGAAATGGCAGAATCATTAAATCAAGTCCATTGTATGTCCCTTTTTATAGAAGCGATGAAGCATGCAAACCAATCATCTTAAAAGAATGATTTAAATACATCATATGGTATATAAAAGCATCTCAATCATATAAAGTCCATTTATAATCATGATAGGATATGTCATCGTATAAAGATAAGATAATTTCACATAAATAAGTACACATCATCCCAAATAATGGTAGTTATTTTCATTGTCAATTAGATATATCAATAAAACTCTTGATAATATCACAATAATATTGTGCATGATAAAAATCATGATACTAATTATGAAGTAGAAGTCAAGTAGTTTCACACACAAGAGTATATATAAATGAACACACATAAACAATATCATATTCACATATCATGATCAAGGAGCACACGAGCATATAAGACATGACATTGAATTGACATAACATGCATTGGCTAGGACCGAAGGATCCTTCAACACAATTAACACATGTCAAGACACACACACAACCAATTTCATAGTCATTCGCGAAAAATATAGTACACATACATATAACATGCAATATATCCATCAATATAATTAATGTCATATTCATCGAAACTAGTAGACATAAATCCAACAATATTAATATGCAAAACCAATCAATGTCACTTTCCAATACAACAATATAACATGTCCATAACACTCTAAACCACGAACAACAAAAGGTCATGTATCATTATTCTAAGTAGCTCAATATGGTCAATGGACTAGCATAGTTTGATATCACCTTCAAAGTGTGCCAATATGCCCCTAATGTGGGTATGCCCCTAAATAAATAATTGTTTCCCTATGCATGTGAGTAATGACATATATCTATATGCCCATATATTACGTTTAGCTTGTACACCCTACATCCATCTCATGTATACCATGAAAATATAGTGCATAAAGAATGGATATGTAAATCATTGCATATCCATTAATGACATTAAGTAATCACGTGTTTCAATCATTTTATGTCATGCACTGTCCTACTTTTGTATTTTTGTCATATTTCAATGTTTTTGTTCTTTTTTGAATATTATTGTTAGTCACACATCAATCAATCATACTAACACATGTGGACTATAAAGGACTAGTATATCTTGTTTTATAAGCCTATTGGATATTATTTATTTCTTATTTTCACATTGGATTGCTTATTTCTTTTCTTTTGTATGGTTCCTTTGGCCTATTTATATGTGTGTGATACTTCGGTGTCCATTATTTACGACCTTATTAGCCTTTGATTGTCCATCCCTTGGCATATTATGTTGGTGTGACACATGTGTGTCCCTTATATGTGGTCATTTCTCCTTTCTACATGACATCGTGCATGAATTTTTATTGAACTTGTGTGCATGTGTGATTTTCTCTTGTAACACTTTATGTCTCTATGTTCCATGATATATATCATGCACTCTCTATTAGGGCCGATTACATAGATGTGGCCATCTAAAACCATCTCACATGTGTTCCAACGATGACTATCTATTATATCCACTAAGGATACACTTCAATACTTGAATGATCTAAAATCCATCTCTCCTTGCGCTAAAAAGGGGGCATTCGGTGGGGTTATTGCATTAATATCAAAGAAAAACGGTCACACGGATAAACTTACGTGATACGAGACATACATGAATAAATTATAAGAATATATTTATAAGGTTACAAATAGGAATTGGTACAATTTCTATACATGGATAATATCATGCACTTAGATATAATCATGGTACCATTGATGGTTCTAGCTAGCTCAATTTCAACTTGAAAAGATACGAGTTTCTTATAAAGTAGAAATTACACAATAGTTCAAAAAGGAAATCACTTACAGGAATATAACTCACAAGTATATCACTTCATTTTATTACAATTATACGGAGCGTGGTTACTTGCATTTAAATATCATTGAATTTTATCACAAAATGTAAGAGGAATGATTTCTATGGAAAGATTAATTTATTGATCTATCGATTTACATGTTATTTCTATTACAAGTTTTTCCATTTTAAGAAATTAAAGATGTTCGATAAGTATAAACCCATATCTATCTCAAAGGTGGTATGGTTTATTATAAAAGGTGAATTAGGTTTTAGTGACACCTAATTTATCGGGACAATATGAATTTTTGGGCCCATGTGGCTCCACATTTCTTCAAGTGTTAGACTTACTATGCCCAAAGCCTCTTGGTCTACTTTTATTATTACTCTTATAGTTGTATGTGTTGGGGTTTTCGCATCCCCTCTTGGCATTTTTGGTTGGTCCTACCATGCCCCCAACCTTATTTTAATTAGATATTTTCTGTTAGAAGAACCGTGAGTGAGAGGGGGTGAATCAGCCATACAAAAACTTTAACTTCTTTTACCATAACATACATTCATCATTCAAACCATTCACTCAAAATCCATAAACCATGTGAGCTTATTAAGTGTGTATTAATCATTTACAAGTGCATGAAACAAGAGAGAACAAAAGACACCAGATATAGGTGTGAAACCCTCAAAGGAATAAAACCCACTCAAACCTATGTTAATATTACTCATAACAAAGGAATTGCAAGAATATTACACATCAAGCAAGATTTTTTTAGTGAGGCATCAACCCCTAGTTTAGCGAGCACCAACCCTACAAGGAGAATACAACCCCTAAGATGACCAAACACCAACTCAAGCACTGAATATGGATGATAACTTAGGTAATTTTGCTTCCACAACTAATTTTGATCAAATATTCAGCTCAATACTCTTCAAAACCTCTCAAACTAGCTCTTCTCCTTACTCGCTCAAATCGGTCCTTCATTTACTGATTATGTCTAATGGTCTTACACACCTGCTCTTCAATATTCCTCATCCCTTTATGCCTCTTTTAATCTCTATCCTTGACCCCTCTTCAAACTTCTTTTTCCTCTTCTAGCTCACTCACATCCCCATTGTCACAACTAATCCAAATGAGTCATTTCAACTCACTTATATACATAACTCGGCTTTAAAAATATTATAGGTTAGACATGACCTTATAGGTCAGTATTATCAACTTGAAAACACATGAATAAAATCATAAACGGTCACTCCAAGGAACCTCAAGGGTAAAAAATATCCCAAACAATTCACACAAGCTTCAAGGCTTTTCAAACAAGTCTAGAACAAGCTCTTCATCTCCAATGAATGCAATATGATATTTAAGAGAACACTCTAGCAATGCCATAACTCCATCAACTTCACATAAGACAAGGACATCCTCTCATCACCAAAAAAAAAACTCAGGAACCTTTGAAACTTCAATCATCGCCATGAAGTATATCAAGAACCCAACATACACAACTAGGTCTTCATGCACCAAAAACAAGTCCACAAGAGTGAAAAACTTCACATAGAAAAACCACCTATCAAGATGACTTGGCCACATGAATGGATGCAACAGGACTCCAAATCACTCTCTAGGTCCATGATACACCACTAAACAAGGCACAACACTCCAAAACAACCATCTCTCCTACATCGCTTAAGCATGTTAATCATGCCCATAAATAGGTCACCAAGAACAAACAACTTAGCACATAAAATCACCTCATCAAGCCTCAAGTAACATGTGGATGGAAATATCTCCAAGTTTACTTTTTGAAACAAATCACTTCATTAATTAAATCAAAGCACAAGACCTCCAACCATCTTAATCTCTGAAACTGCCAATTCTAGCTCATAGGACTCAAGAACTAGTCTTGAGAGATCAAGCTCTAATCACCTATTTAGCCAAAATTAAAAAATTAAAATACCAATTTCCTACAACATTATGAATTTTTGGGCCCACATGGTTCCACATTTCTTCAAGTGTTAGACGTATTATGCCCAAAGACTCTTGGTTTACTTTTATTGTTACCCTTTTAGTTGTATGTGTTGAGGTTTTTGCATCCCCTCATGGTATTTTGGTTTGTATACCATGTCCCTAGCCTTATTTTAATTATATATTTTCTCATCTCCAATTCTTCATGGATGTTATTACAATATCCATTTCCCTCACCTTACAAAGAGGCATGGTCATCTACATTTGCATGGAAGAGTTAGTCCTACACATATAGGTACACTCCTTCCTTACTCTTCTTTATTTTTCAAAATTTAAAATTCAATATATTCGAGTTAAAGTTTCGGTTTCCATTATATGGACATCAATTACATTCTTATGTTGTAGGTTTCTCTTTTAGGTGAATCTTGCGCCCATTGAAATAATGCAATAAACAAGAAATTGAGAAAAGATAAATTGTTTTTACACACTATGGTACACATCCCTTTAAATTTAGAATTTTTTATTTTTCGTCTATTTGAGTGCTAGTACTAGAAACTAGGGTTTTGATCATTATAGGAGCAGGTGTGAGTATTCTAGAAAAAATGAAAATATAGGAGGTGACTAAATATGAAGATGAAGTAATCCAGATTGACAAGGAAGTGTATAAAAGTATTAGACACTAATATGAATTAAGAAAAACACTTCATGCTTGCTTCTTTTTTGGCACTAGATTCTACTAGGTTTCAATGCTCTCTTTAAAAGATAACACATTCAACCATGTAACACACTCAATATTATGGTGCTCAATGAATATCCACATTAGACCATGTATCCCTTATAATTAGGTGATTAAAACATATAAAAAAGATATATAGTTCAACACAAATTGGAAAGAAACATCACAAATAAAACAAAATGCTTTATTTAATTAATTGAAGTAATATCATACACATATCGATTGCCCAATGATATAAATTTAGTCGATAATCATACTCAACCTAATTACATAGACCTTACTTAGCTTTGAGCTTTAATCTTGCATCCCACACTTTAACTTGGATACTCTACCTTCCTAAGACAACTGGGCTCTATTTATATAAGCAAACAAGCCACCCAATTCTATATTACTAACTCCTAAAATTATGGAACTTTATGAGTAATAGTCCCAAAAGACCCATTATATGAATTGAAGCATAATGATTTTGCTTCTCCAAGATATTTACAATATCAACTTGTCTTTTTGGTTATCCACACATTTAAACAACATCCTTTGCTACTTCACAGCTTCAAAACAAACTTGTAGTATTCCACAACTTCATATAGTACTTGGGGTTTCAAAACTTATTTGTAGTATTTTTAGGCTTTCCGTAGGGTTGTACAAATTATATGTAGGTTTGCTAAATATATTAGTGCAAATTGCACATTAGCTTACATAATATCTTGCATACCTCACGGAAGATGTGTGTAATACACCCTTAACAAAAATGTAAGATATACTAATCTAACTAATTTTTGGTTACTACAAGATATCATGTGAACCAAGATGTTCCTATAATATACACCTCAAATAATTTTTTAGAACTTAAGCTCGTGCTTAAGAAACAAAAATTCCTATCTCATGACATTTTGGCGCTCAAATGAGGTGTATCTTCAACATAGCTTATTTTCCATTTGACTAGATACTCCTTGTTGTGTATCTTTTTTATCTTGGTTTCAATTACTCTTGCTTATTTGTGCATATTCTCTAGTATATGTTTCTTCTAGTGCACCTCACCATCTTCTATGTTTTAATCCCTACACTTTCTTAAAATGTTTTATATGGATATAAATCCATCACATAGAATATTTTCAAGACATAAATGTATATAGGAAATTCAATCTCATTAGCATTCTTTTCAAACCTCCTCAACATATTACATGATCCTATTTTCTTCTACGTCACTTATTATCAGAGGTACCATTAGGATTTTTTTCCTAAAAATAGGATAAGACCATATCTCCAACCTAAAATTCTACTTTCCTTCTCATTTCATATGTGGGATACTTATATTATAGATTCATATTATAGTACACTTCTTCCATATATTCAGAAAGCTCTTATCTTCTGCACTCCTTTCTTCCATATGTGCTAAGTCTTGTTATTTTATAGTTCCTCAAAGGTTAGTCCCATTCACACAATATAAAATGGTGTCTTATTTATGCTCATATAAACTGAGTTGTTATATGTGAATTCCACTTGCACTAATGTCAAGTCCCATGTTCTTGGCTTACCTTCCAAAAAAATCTAAGTAAAAATCTAAGACTCCTGTTCACACCCTTTGTTTATCCATCATTTTGAGAATGAAATGATGAAATGAACTACAATATGGTATTTAAATTCCCAAACAATCTCTACCAAAAATTACCAACGAAATTTGTATCTCTATCCAAGACATTATTACATGACAATCCATGCAACCTTAAAATCTCCTTAAATATATTTTTGTGATATGAGTCACTTCACTAATCCTCCTACAAGAAATGTTCCAACTTTGAAAATATTTCCAAAACCACATAGATGGAATTAAATCATATCAACATCCAAGGTAAACCCAAGAAAAAATCCATACTTATATCATTCCAAGGCTTCTCCATAATGGTAAAAGGTTGATATAACCCTACCTTTTGAGATATTCCCTTAACTAACTAGCATACTCTGCATTCATGTACAAATTTTCACACATTTCGAGACATATGCATCCAAACATAACTCTATTCCAGCTACACTAACATATTATCTAAATAAAATTTCCCTACCGATCAACCATTGTGCTTATCTTTCCCCAAATTATCATGCGTTGATGCTCTCGGGATTCATAACTATCTTCCCTTGAATAATAGGTCTTCTGCATGAAATAGTCCAACAATTGCATCATGTAAATGCTTGCATTAATTGCACATGTTTCCAATGCTTGGGTAAAGTCTTCATTTGTGCATACAACTACTTTTATGGATTTAAAACCCGCCACTTCCACTCTCATCTCTATAAACAAAATATTATTCCTATTTAATGCATCAATAACCTTGATATATTTACCACCGATAGGTTTCAATACAAAAATGTATCCATACAGAACTCTACATACTTCATATGTATCTTGTTTAGTTTCCCTTGATTATTTATAGACAATAATGCTTGATGATCAATAAATAACACACAATCCTTTGATAATATGTAATGCCTCCACTTATTGAGTGTCCACTTAATTGCATAGAACTCTTAATCATGCACTTTTTACTTCTTTCCGCCATTCAACGCGTTTCATTATAATATGATACTAATTTTCCCTCTTGACTTGATACAATGCTAATGGCTACACCACCGACATCATAATCAACCTAGAATACATTCACAAAATTATGAAACTCCTACATTGTATTTTCAGTCACCTTTCACTTTAACTCTTAAAACTACTTTTTGTGGTTGTTCCCTGACAAAACATTCTTCCTATCCCCTCACATGGTCGTTGTTATAGGCAACACACTAATATAAAAATCCTAATGAGCTTGTGGTAAAAAATTATCAACCTACAAAAAAATATTAGCTTCAAAATAACTCCTTGATGATGGTCATTCCTTTGTTGTACATCTTGTAGGCACCTAAAATGGCTACATGGCTAATTAACATTAATCATGTCCCGCATTTTAGCCTCATCACTATTTATCCGCTATTAATCCATCATTATTATTATCATACATCAACCACATAATAATTAATTGTAAAATTAATTATTATTATTAATCCATTTTATCATTTTACCATCACTCAACATTTATCATCTATCATTAATCCTTTTATTCCATCTAATATCCCATTTCCATCCTTAATCTATTTTATTTCATCCTATCACATTATCCTATTTTAATCCTACTTAATAATTTAATATTCCTATACCTCACCTACCACCTACCCTACACATCCCTACCACTAGCTATTCCATGTAATCACATCCCTAATCACATTTATTATCCTAATCTAATTCTAATCATGTGCACATCCTCACCTCTAAATATAGAGGATTCTAAATCTAGAAGCTTCTCCATCTTTCCCTCTCATTTTTAAATATTCAAATATTCTACACTCTTCTATTAAATTAAAAATTCAATAAAAATCTTCACACAAAATCTAGAACCCTCCACATCTAGAAATTTCTACACTCTCATGCAATTTCAACAATTGGATTCAATCCAACATGGATTGATCCTCACCCTCCATTTTTTCACTCATAAACTATAAATTTATCTCTCCTCCTCCATGAGAGCCAAGTAAGCAAGATCATAACAAAATTCTGCTCTTTTGTTCATCCAATCATCCATCATTTCATCTATAATCAATCAAGAAATCATCCAATATAATCCAAGGGAGGTGCTGCCCAAGTGTCTCCAAAATCTGAAGCAATCAAAGAATCATAAACAATCCAAGAGTAAATCCAAAGCATCAAAGGAGGAGTTTGGAATCTTGTAGGTAAGTGCAAGTATAATTTCTCTCCTCTTTTCAATCCATTGCTCTATCTGAAGTTTTGTTTGAGAAGATTAGAGTAGGAGAACACTTTCTTTGTTTTCTTGCATTCACAAGCTAGTCTTTTCTTGCATTACACATACCTTCTACGGATCCATTTTCAAACCTTCGCAAGAAACCAAAAATCTAAAATACACTAGCTCTTCCTACATAAAACTGCACCTTTTCAAATTTATAATAATAAATTCTACTCATGTAACCAATGCAACACTTGGCTTAAATGAAAAAAGTGTTCTTCTAACATCCTTCTAAATATTAGAATATAATCAAGGTAAACAATCACAAAATTTCCCAAAAATGGTTTGATTACTTCATTCATGAACCTCATGAAATTACTTCTTGCATCATGAGGTTATTTTACAAGATTTACCAGATTAATTATCACCCATGAGTGTAATCAATTGTCAAATAAACTTGATTTTAAGTTTGATTTTTTCCAAACAAAGTGACAGAGGATGACTCTAAGGGAGAGCGTTGAAATGAAAAATCAAACTCAAGAGTAATTAAATAAAGGGTTGATCATATTATTTGAGCTGTGTGTGTGGTACCAATGGTGTTACCATCAAATAAAAAGTAAGAATGGAGTATATGCACTAAAAGTAAATCCATGAACAAGATCACAAACAAGTATAGATTTTCATCTCGGTGCATGGATTACATGATGGATTGTCTCGGTGGATAATATTATTTCACACTTTGTAGTGCAAGAAAAGATTAGCTTGTGAATGCAAGAAAAACAAACAAGTTGTTCTCCTAATATAATATTCTCAAACAAAACCTCAGATAGAGCAATGGATTGAAAGGGGGAGAGAGACAAATACCTGCACTTACCTACAAGTTTCAAAGCTCCTCCTTTGATGTGTTGGATTTTCTCTTGATTGCTTTTTGGTTGCTTTAGATGTTGGTGGAGACACATGAGCAAAACCTCCCCTTGATTGCCTTTGGATTGTTTGATGAAGATCAATGGATGGATGATAGATTGGATTGAAGGAATGGATTGATTGATTGGATAAAAGGATAAAATGGATGATTGATGAAACAAAATGGCAGAGCTTGGTTGTAAATTTCCAATTTAATGTGTATTCATGGAGGATGATAGCTTAATTTATAGCTAAGGTGTGGAGGATTCCATGACTAGGACGAAGCCATGTTAGATTTGGATCAAGGGTGGAGAATGTATGTGAGGATTAGAGGATTCTAGAGTGGAAGACTCTAGAATTTGAATTCAAAATTCATGGAGGGAAGAAGCTTCCATTGAATTAAAAATTCAATGGAAGGAGAGATTTAGAGAGGCTTCTAGAAATAGAAGCCTCTAGATTTATAGGTGTGAGGATATGATTAGGATTAGAATTAGATGATGTTAATAAATGATAATTAGGGGTGAGGTTATTTGGAAAGACTAGGTGTAGGGATGTGTAGGGTAGGTGGGTAGGCAGATATAGGAATATTAAATTCCTAGAAAATGTTAATAGGGATTATAATAGGATATAATAATGAAATAAAAGTGATTAATGATAAGATGGGATAAAATAATGAATTAAGAGGATTAATGATGGAATGATGGGATGATGATAAAATGATAAAGGGTAAATATGATAAAATAGATTAAATAATAATAATTAATCTTGCGATTAATTATTATATGGATGATGTTGGGATATTTACAAGACAAATTAATCGTAATTAATCATGTCAAAATTTTAGATGTCTACAAACACAGATATATTTTAAGAGTAGATATCACCATATCCACATAAGGAAAGAAAATTAATGGAACTACATTCTAAACACAAGAGCGGTCGTATGAGTGGATGGTTATGTAATTCAGGTTGAGAAATGAATTGAATACTTTCATAGACACATGAATGAAGTCCTTAAACAATTTTTAGTAAGTTTTTCATAGTTTTTATTACATTTTGATACTTGGTGCATAAAAAGGAGTATTCGATACACTTGCATAAAGTGTTGTAGCGATTGAAGACAAAAAAATTCTAATGAATTTGAAGAAGTGTAGTTATATGAAAGAAGATATTGTATATTTGGGTTTAGTAATATCCCAATATATTTTGAAGACAAATTAAGAAAGGTAAAAGAAATGATGGATTGGCCTAAACCAAGAGGTACTTTTGTGGCAATTTTTTTATGGCTTGAAAATTTTCTACAGGAAGTTCATTCAAAATTTTAGAAGTATACGTACACCTATCATAGATGTCATGCAAGGAGATAAAATGAATTTTCATGGCAAGAAAACGAGAGATATTTTCTATAATTTTGATATAAAAGTGACTAGACAACTAGTGTTAGCGTTGCCTAATTTCTTTAAGAAAATTTTGTTCAATCATGATACAAGTGATGTAGAAATTGACATGATATTGATTTAAGAAGTAAGGACAATAACATACTTTGGTGAGAAGATAAATGATGCGAATAAAAAAATTAGTATATGAACATGAGTTCAATCTAATTGTGAAAACAATTAACAAGTCAAGACATAATTTGTTCGCTAAATAATTTATTTTGTATAAAAATCATTAGGCACTATAGTTTATTAATAGTCGGGGTATATTAAATCAAAGACATATGAAGTGGGTAAAATTTCTACGGAGTTACTCATTTGTGTTTAAGAAAAGAAGGGGCACATTAAATAGAGTTGTTCATGCGTTGACTAGGAGAAAAATTTTGTTGACAAAATTACAAGTGGAAGTTAAGAGATTTGATTCTATCAAAGATATAAATGATAATCATTTAAATTAATCATGGCATACATGTGTATGGGGGTTAATTTTGATGGCCGTTTAGATGTTTTTTTCTTGATTTTAGCCATAAAATACTTGCAAATATTTGAAAAAAACGTCATATGTGACTTTCAAATTTTAAGGATGACCATCATTTTTATATAGATTTGTAGGTAAATTATACAAATATATATTTAAAATAATTAAATATATATAGCATAATATTATATATATTTTATTAACATTATTTTGTATTTTTGAAGGGAAAAATTTGAAATTTACCGTCACTTAAAAATTGTTTGACAGGCATAGGTGGCCGTCAAATTTAACCCCTACATGTGTATAACCACTAAGTGTGAACAAAACACTTCAATTGGATTATTTCATTTAAGAAATATTTTGTTTAAGGGTAATCAATTATACACTATGAGAGGACTAAGCTGTGAAAATTTAGTTAAGAAAGAATGCATCGGAGGTATAACTATTCATTTTGACTATGAAAAACTCATGCAAAGTAGGTTGAAATTTTCTTTTGGCCTAAGGTGAGTACATATGTGCACATGTATGTGCGAGTGTAGAAATTTACAAGCGACTAAAGGGAGAAAGTAAAATGTGGGATTGTATAAACCATTTCCTATACTAAAGAAGTAATTGGAAGACATCAATATTGTATTTTTTTCGCATTACCTAGGATGCATAAAGGATTTTTTTCTATTTTTATTGTAAAGGATATATTTTCCATGATGGCATACTTTTTAACATGTAAAAAGACAAGTGATATGATACACATTGCTAGCTTATTTTTAGGAATATTATAAGGCTACCCGGTTTACCACATTACATAGTTTCAAATAGGGATGCATAGTTAGTTGGATATTTCTATTGGGCCTTATGGAAGAATGCTTAGATATGAGGTTACAATTTTTGTCAATGTATCATCCATAGAGAAATGAACATAATTTTTTTGTAAATAGAAGTATTGGTAATCTTCTAAGATGTTTAGTTGGAGATAAACTGTGACATGGGATTTAGTATTGACAGAGAAAAGTTTTCAATATATAATTAAGTGAATATAAGCATAAGCGAAAACACCATTTCAAATTCTAGATGGTATTGGTACAAGAAGAGCTACAAAGTTATGAAACATAAGTACTTGGACAAGAAAAGAGTGTAAATGTTGAAGATTTTGCATAATACATGTATGAAGTGTAGTAATAAGTGTGTAAACAGTTTGAGCAAAGTAACGCAAAACATAAATTACATGTAGATATGAAGAGAAGAAAAGTTAAATTTTAAGTCGAGAGAAACATTCTTAGTACATGTGAGAAATGAAAGCATTCTTAAAGGTATATATGATAAGTTGAATTGGAATAAGATATGACCCTACAAAGTGTTGAGGAAACTTGCATCCAATACATATGAGATTGAGTAACCAATAGGTATAGACATTTAAAAAAATTCATTGTGGAAAATTTGGATCTTTATTTTTAAGAACAATATAGTAAGGATGAAACATATCCATATTCATATTTAGTTGATTAGGACACATATATCATAAAAGGTGCACAAAGAAGAAGAGATGATAGTTGATACAAGATTCGAGAACAATTTGTGCAATAATAAATACAAATAACATTTGGTTAAGTGGAAAGGTAGATATATTGAAGATGTGACATGGATTAGCATAATTGAAGCAACAAGACATTGAATATAATTTACATATTTTACACTAGAAGGAGATCATGAAACATTTTATTTACCCTAGGGGTATGATGAAAGATCATCCAAGTTCATAAGTAACTTGCATCAACCATAAATAAATAGAGTAAATTTTACAAATTTAATTATTCACATAGTTTTGCGTCATATCTAGAGGAATTCATTAGGTTTACGTATCTTATAGAATCTAAAATATCTTTAATAAGTTGATGCAAGCTAGTAATTCAATAGATTAATGTAGAAGTGTGTGTCAATAGTAAAATCTATGAGTGGAAATATGTCTTCAAACGGATAGTGCAATGATTTAGATGTTTGGCACAAGGTTGATCCTTTCTTGCGCAAGACTAGGAGACTTGAAAAAAACTTTGCATCATCTTTATCTTCATCAACATTGTATCACATATTTAGTGCATGACATCACATAATTTATCTTCAAAGTTTCATGTTACCAAAAAGGTTCATCTTAGTGGTGCACATATACCTTTGAAATCATAAGGTCATTAGAGTTAATTTGAATATACACATAAGGATTCACTTAGAAGGTGTGTGCTTGATTATGTGCGTAAGAACTTACAATTTTGTGATACTTGGGAGAATAAATATTCAAATTCAAATTGATCATTTCATAAAATAAGTATCCAACAAGTATTCACCTAACCTATAGTTATAATTATGGAGATGTCTTGTATTTATTGAGTTGTGTTGTAATTGTAAATATGTTGATGAAAATTTGGGCATTATCTTACATAGCTAATTAAGTTAAAGAAGTTTTAGAATATGTACAGAAGGAAGTATGCGTAAGAAGATACACTAAGGAATTATATAAACTCATGATTAGAGTGCATCATGTTGAGGATGACGTTGAGAAGATCTCATGCTATGTGAATGGATTGTGCTTATCCACACAATATGTGTTTAGTATGATTTAAGGCCATACCATCTAAGATTCCTACTAATGTGCACTAAACACAAAGGAAATTTTTTCCCACAAACAAAGATAATTTCAATGTCAAAGAAGGTTTGTGTACTCTTGGAAATGATAATAGTAAAGGAATTTATGTGGAATAGGGTGAATTGGGATCATCTCAATGTAATGATCATGCACCAAGAGGCCAAGGAAAATTAAAATGAGTAAGATAATTCTATGGTTGAAGGCATGAGCACACATTCATAGGAACATGTTCTAGGTGTATATATAACGAGCATAGAGCATTTGAGTGCCTACATACACATAATAATGGAAGTAGAAGGAATCATGGTAGAGTACATGTCACATATGCTCAAACACCTATAGAACTGAATTAGTTACTCATACATATATTATATTTATTGTCGTACTTATCCAAATATTCACTTTCACCATTGTGTTCATTAGACACTATTGTCTAGTATGGATAGAATCTCCTAGCGGTTCTATTCTACTTGGAATTTTTATATAGAACATTCCAATGGTAATGTTTCTTATATTTAATCTCTTTACGATTACTAGTCATCCTTAACATGAAATTACATCTCATTGAGTTATATAAAAGTAAATAAAGCACAAATATTTACTCACTTAACATTCTAAAGATCTCCTCTAATAAATATCTAGTATGCAAAGCTATCTAAATCATCCCTAAATCAATAGAATAAAATATGATATTTCTCCATACAAGTCGAATCACTATAAATCAACTTACAAGTAGACCACACCAAGTCAAGAGCACCTCAAATTCATAACCAGTACTATCAAGGACCTACCCACCAAAGTGTAGTTTAAGGGGTTTAAATTTTAGCAATATCAATCTGTAATCATTCTATTTTTGCACTCTACTTTAGTAGTCTATTCAATGATCATGAAGGGTAAATTATATTCATAGGTATTATCGTTATTGGTGTTGAGGCATATGGAAAACAAGGGGGAACTTTATATTTTCATTCACATTTTCAATATCACTAGGAGAACTACATGGATCTATAACCCCTCATCTAAGTAATGTAGTGTAGCACTTAGTCATAATCAATAAGGGGGTTAGCCACCAAAGGAAATCCATATACACCACACAAAACCCTATTTTTTATATAACCATTTACTTCAATTCATAGTATAGGAGATTAGAGTTTTTATCATTATAAGTGAATGCACAAACATTTAAAAGAAATAAAGGTATAGGAAACCACTAAATACAATGATGAATCAACAAAAATATAAAAAATGTGAAAATTAGCACTAAACACTATGGTTAAGTAGGACATAAGTTTCGACACAAGTGTCTAGTTTGGTACTAGTTTTCAAGGTGGTTGTAAGACTCATTTTGAAGATAAAATACATTTGACCCAAACACAACTTATTTGACCTATTTCCAAATTCATATCATCCTATGAAATATCGGAAAAACTAAGTCAACTCATCCTCTTGTGTTTGACTATATATTTATTATGCTCTCTAATAGAATATCATTTCTTTATAACATTTACACCCATTATCTAATCTAAATGTTAGAGCATTTATATACAAAATCTAATTTTTCACTAGTTACTGAGGTTTCAATATAAATCAAGCGAGTAAACACATCTTATTTAGTTTTTCATGTAAAAATTTACATATGTTATTCGTTGCATGATTTGATAGATAACATATTCTATTTCATATACACACATTTGTTTCAAGAGGTATATGAGCATGATGTGTTATTGTTATATTTATTACACAACTATCTCCATTCTTACTTCACATATCATTGTTTTTTTTTACATTATACATTGTGTTATAATATACTATCAAGATTTTTGATACTAACACATGTGGACTATACTGAGACTAGTATATCTTGTTTTATAAGCATGTTGGCTATTATTTATTTTTATTTACTCATTGGATTACTTATTTCTTATATTGTATGTGGCCCTCTTTCCCTATTTATGTGTGTGTAACACTTCAATGTCCATTAAGTGCAACCTTATTAGCTTTGTGATTTTCCATCATTTGCCCTATTATGTTGGTGTAACACTTATATGTCCCTTATATGTGGTCATTTGGCCCTTTTACATGACATTGTGCATGACTTTGTGAGTGAACTTGTGTGCCTTTGAGATTTTGTTATTGTAGTACTTTTGTCTCTATGTTCCATGATATATATCATGTAATCTCTATCATGGTTAGTTATATACATGTGGCCATCTACAACCACCTCATTTATGTTTTGAAATGATGATTGTCAATTATATATTCCAAGGACACACTTCAATTCTTTTAAGTGAGTGATCTACAATCCATCTCCTTCACCTCAAAATAGGTTGCATTCAATGGGGTTATTCCAAAAATATAAAAGTACACTAGCCACACAAATAGAATTAAAGGATACACACAAACAAGAATATGATGTAAGAGCATCATGTAAATAATACCAATTTTGGTTTTCCTTAGATGTTAGGATGTTCTAGGGTCCACTTGTGCTGATTATAACATCTTGTAGTTCCTTTGGACTCTATAGACAAAATAAGGAGCTTTCCTTTAAATGTACAAGATTAAATATTTGAATAATTCATAGGTGGGTGTTAGGTTAGTTGTCAAAAAGGGGTAGTAAATGACGTTTCTCTACTTGTTCATACTTTCTTGAATCTTCTTGAGTATAATCCTACTCAACTATGATAATCATGGTTAAATTAGAAGAGTAAAACCCTAACTACTTCATCTTACATCAAGAGGAAGAGGAAAACGTTCAAGTAAGGGATGAAGAGAAAAGTTATTTTTGAGGGTGGATACCTTAGTAACAGAGCCACATATAGCTCAAGAAACTCTGTAATATGATTTCTGCGATTTCTTGATGACATCTATGAAGAAATTATTTTAGAGCATGTGGTGGTGCAATCCAATAATGAAGAATGTGATTAAATTTCATATTTTATACATGTTGTGTACAAACTTATGTAATATGAGAATTTTGCGGGGTCATAAAGGACATGAAAACACTTTGAGGAGGTGAGCATACTAAGAGGACTGTCAAGTGATTGTCTAAAAAAGTTATGTGAAAGAGGTGAGAATAAATCGAGCTTTGAAGAATGCATAATTGATGTAAAGCATGAATAGCTTGAACCTAAATTGCACCTACACAATGAATTAGATAGAAAATGTTAAATAAAGTGTGAATAATGGATCATTTACGTGATGATTGTAGAGTCAAAGTGTAATCTTTTATTTAACAATATTTTATTGGATAAAAAATTATCTAAACTTGTTTAATAGTGAGATTACCATTGGTGTTGTTGATCAAGATGTGAATATAAGTTATTGGGAATTCCATAGATGGTATAAGTGTAGATAGAACATCAAAAGATAAGAAATCTTCTTTATTGTTTGTAATACCTTGTTTCAAGGGTTTGGGCTTAAAAACCTAGTTGAATATTTGTTTATTATTGGTCTAACATGTATTAGGGGTTATCGATAGGATCATGGTAAGTATGGTGTTTGCACATATGTGTCACTGAGGTTCTAAGTAGTGTCGAGGAAAAGGATAGGTGAATAGGTGTTTAAAGTGATGAAACTCATATCGTGAGAATCTTGCAAAGTTTTGGTGGATTTAGGAAGAAATATTCTCTTGGGCAGAGTGCTAGTTAATTTCTTTGAAGTATAAAAGATTTAGATAGGTTAGAGAAGGATTTAAGGCATGAAGAAGATGATCAAAAACCCTGAAACATTAGGTAAGATAATTACCTCGATTTAGAAAAAGTATTGCCTTGGTTTGAGAGGTTGAAGACAATGAAGGAATAACATGATCTGTGAAACCTTATTAAAATCTTGGAGTTTTTCAAAGTTGAAAGAGAGAAAGTATCATATAGGTAACTAGGTATAAAGGTTTGAATGAGATTGGAACAAGAAAGCTTAAGAAGGTAAATTCCAAATACACAACCATTATTTGTAGTCCTGTGATGATTAGGGGAAGGATTTTGTGGGTATAAAGAGAAATGATAGGTTTAACATCAAAGAAAGGATAATCAAAATATTTTAGAAAGCTTGATGTGAGTAAAAGAAAAACTTAAAGAAGATGGGAAAGTTAGAGGTACTATAATGCAACAAGTATACTAGGACTATTATGTGTAACACAATGAGTATCTTGAGCATATAAAGAGTGGGTAGAAGTGAATTGGAAGTGTAAACAAGAGAAGAGTATGAAGGAAGTAAATAGGGTGAGAGAGACAATGAGATGATGGTGAATGAGTAAAGGCATAAAGTACTATCCACTAATAAAGAAGCCTAGAAGACAAAGTTGGGAAATAAGGAACATGAACGTAAAGAAAGGTTAGAACCTTTAAAATGACTTGATTAGGTGAAATATAAGGAAATACATGTGTTTTAAGAGTGGAGGATTAGAGGAAGCCATAAATCCCCAAGCGAGGCATGAAATCCTAAACTAACCTACTAGAAGTCAAGAAAGCCAAGCTTTGCAAAGTTGACCAAAATAGTGATATGTTCGAAGGTTGTAAATAGCTTGGATAAGAGTGAAATAAGTGAAATAAGTTGGTTTTAAGTCTGAGAACATTGAAAAAGCACAAAACCCTAGGAAGTGGGTTCAAACCCTAGTAAGACCTAGTTATCAAGCCTTAAAAAGAGGTCAATGGTTGTTGGGTGAAGTGTACAAAGAGTTGGGTTTTGAAATTCACCTAGAAAGAACTAGGAAAAGGGTATACGAAACAATCATCATATTTTCCTCAAGTTTTGTAGTTCCTTCCAGATACAAAGACTTGTATGTGATGATGGCTAGTTGAATGACCTTGGAGAAAATGGTAAAAGTGGAACAAAACAAAAGTTTTGGGAGTCAATGCATGAAACTTTGTAGAATCCTAAAATGGGACAATGGGTAGTGAAAAAGCTTACAAGTGAGGAAAGATTCATTGTTTTTTTGTGTTTATGACATAAATTGAACTTTAGAAGGGCTACAAGGATTATGATAGGTCTAAGAAGGAAATGGAGATGAATGATGTTTTGAAACTTGGTTAAGTGGCATAACATGTTGGATGGATGTTAATTAACAGGTTTGAGGTAGGTTTATCTCTTAAATTAGTCTTTTGATGCATTTTTGGTATTAGAAGCCATTTTAGGCTACTTGGAAACAAAGGCAAAAGTTACTAGTTTTAATGATTTTTATAAATGAATTATCTAACTACTATTATGAGTTAAATTTGTTGAATGTCTTTACATCAAAATATGTTATAGGAATATATTTATAGGATTACAAATAGGAACATGTACAAATTCTATACATGGATAATATCATTCACTTAGATATAACCATGGTATGGTAGTATCCCACACAATGATGGTTCTAGCAAACTCAATTATAAGATGAAAAATACGAGTTTCTTATAAAAGTATAAATTTTACACTTCTTCGGGTAGGAAATCACTTACAAGAATATAGGTCACAAACACATCACTTAATTTTATTACAATTACAGGGGGTATGGTTACTTCTATTTAAATATCATTTCATTTTATTGCAAAATGCAAGAGACATGATTATTATGGAAATTACAAGTTATGGATCTATTAATTTACATGTTGTTATTTGTATTAGAAGTTTTTTTATTTTAAGAAATTAAAGATGTTTGATAAGTAAAAACCTAGATCTGTTTGTAATGGTATGTTTTATTATGAAATATGCATTACTTTTTAGTGACACCCAATCTCCTATGGAATTATGAATTTTAGGCCCATGTGGTTCCACCTATGTTCAAGTGTTAGACTTATTATGCCCCAAGCCTCTTGGTTTGATTTTATTATTATTATTCTAGTTATATGTGTTGGGGCTTATGCATCCACTCTTGAATTTTTTGGTCAGTACTACCATTCCCCAAACTTATTCCAATTAGGGATTTTGTCACCCGTAATTCTCCATGGATGTTGTTACAATATCCATATCCCGATGCCTTTACAAGGGGGCATGGTATTATACATGTGCAGGGAAGAGTTGGTCCCAAACATATAGTTGTACTCCTTCCTTTCTCTTCTCTATTTTTCAAAACTTCATATTTAATTTCAATACATCCAAAGATAAATTTTCAATTTTTGTTTTATGGACATCAATTACACTCTTTTATTGTAGATTTCTCTCTTGGGGGCATCTTCCACCCATTCAAGCAATGCAATAAGCAAGCGATTGAGAAATAATAATGTGCATTTACACACTCGGTACATATTCCTTTAAATTTAGAATTTTTGGTTTATTATCTTAAAGGTGGGCCAAATTAAGACACCTAAATTCGTTACCTAGGTACTTAAAAGTATTGATTTCATTTATATCCCTTGATCATGACTTGTGCACACAAACACAACTTAAACACATTATTCTACTATTTCCTTACTCTCACAAATATTTCTTATTATCCATTTTGTTTCTCAAACACTTGCCGAAATGGTATCATAACTCATATACAACATATATCTCTTGTCATAATTCTATAGATTTCCACTTATATTGTTCCATCTCCTTGGAAACTATTGTCCAAGTCAAACATTGCTTTCATATTTATTTATCCTTGTTCAAAGCTTCGTCCACGGTGACCTAACAAATATGAGAAAACAAGCAAATTTATTATCCTAATCTAATCTTCTCAACAATACCTATGATAGAGAAATGGATTGAAAGGGGAAAGAGATTATACCTGCACTTACCTACAAGATTGCAAAATTCCTCCTTTGATGTGTTGGATTTTCTCTTGATTGATTGTTGGTTGCTTCAGATGTTAGTGGATACATGAGAGCAAAAATCCCCTTGTTCTTTCTTGGATTTCTGATTGATGAAGATGAATTGATTATAGGTGATTGTTGAATTGATTGAAGATGGATGATGGATTGCTTGGTAAAAATGGAAGAGGTTAGCTATGGATTAAGATGGCTCCCATGGAGGATGAGTGCTTAATTTATAGTTGAGGAATGGAGGATTCAATGACTAAGATGAAGCCATGTTGTATTTTGATCAAGGGTGGAGAATGCATGTGAGGATTAGAGGATTCTCGAGTTGAAGGCTCTACAAATTTGAATTCAAAATTCATGAAGGAAGAAGCTTCCATTAAATTAAAAAATTAAATGGAAGGAGAAGGTTAGAGAGGCTTCTACATTTAGAAGCCTCTAGATTTAGAGGTGAGGATGTGATTAAGATTATAATTAAATTAGGTTAATAAATTATTATTAGGGCGATGTTACATGGAAAGGATAGGTGTAGGGTTGTGTAGGGTAGGTGGTAGGTGAGATTTAGGATTATTAAATTCCTATAAAATACTAATGAAGGATTAACATAGGATAATAGGATATAATAATAGATTTAAAGGATTAATGATGAAATGATAAGATAAATGATCTGATAAAATGGATTAATAATAATAATTTATCTAACGATTAATTATTATATGGGTGATGTTGGGATATTTACGAGGATAGGTTAATCATAATTAACCATGTTGACATTTAGATGTCTACATTTTACCCCTTTGAATGGTTATTGCGTAATAATGACCGTTCAAAGAAAAATAAAGAAGATGATGGGATGGTTATATGATGCCCCCTCGAGGGATTAGGTGGGGAAGGAATGAGTCAGGTAACTTCTCAAAAAGAGGAGAGGCCCAAGTTAGTAGATGAGAGATGATTAGAGGATTTGAGGATTTAAAGGATTAGAAGATTAGAGAATTAGGATTATATGATTCAAATATTTGAGGAATTGGATTAGAGTATTAGAAGATAAGAGGATTAGAGCAATATGAGATATTGGATTTTAGAGATATTGGATGCCCCAATCAACAATGTATGACAAGGGTGAAGATTTAGGATTTAGGATTTAGATTTGAGAATTCCCAGTCAACGATGTATGATAAGGGTGAAGATTTAGGATTTTGGATTAGAGGATGTTGGATTTTGAGATGCCCCAGTCAAGGGGGTAGGATGGAAGATTTGGGATTTATATTTGAGGATGTTAGATTTGAGGATGATTGATTTGATTTAAAGGATTAGAAGATTGAGGATGTTTGTATGCGAGAATGAGGATTGGTTTTTGGATGGATTTAGATGATCAAACAAGATTGGGATGATGATTGATGAAGCAATGAGAAAGAGTGTTCAAGTTTGATTTATATGAGGATCTTAGAAGATTCCCCGTCGGGGTTTAAGGATTTAGGACATTGGATGCGAGATGCTAAGATTTGGATGTGGATATTGATTGATTGATAAAGGATTGAGTGGATAGGAGAATGAGGAGATTAGATAGTTAGTTTGAGGATGATGACGATTAGGTGTGGATGATGATGAGGCTAAAAAATGATGATAGTAGGGGTGTGCTACCATAAAGTTCCCATTGTCATCATCATTAACAAGTGTTATGGATGTGGCATAGAGTAAGATTCATCAAGGTATGAATACCATGATGATTGAGTTGCCAAATGCCTATGTCCTCATATCATTGAGAAAAGGAGGTCCTCATATCATTGGAATGATTAAACAAGATTGTCTTCATATCATTGGATTGTGTCTTAAAGAGAAATAAATAAAAAGGGCCTCATATAATTGGCCAAAATGCAAATGTAAACAAGAAAGTAAAAACACATAACTAAATAGACACACATTACATTTTTTGGGGTATAATTTTGTGATCTTTTTATGGATTTTTGAATGTTTTGATTTTTATATTTTGGATTTTTTAAATTCTTGGATGTTTTGATTTTTGGATGTTGGATGTTGAGATTTGATATGGGGGATAGGCAAGATGAAAGTATTTAGGTTGGGATAGCTCACGGGGGTGGGAGGAGATGTAAAGTGGACATGACTTTATCCTATATTTCCCAAAGTGTGTTTGGGTAGGACGAAAGGGAAGGATTGAGGGAAATTGGATAGGTTAGATATGATAGGGATGAGATGAAAATAGGATGAGGATTGTTTTAATTTGGATTGAAGGATAAGATGAAGATTGTTTGATGTTGGATAGGGATTGGTTGATAGGAGTGAAGGATAGGTTGGATAGGATAGGGATTGGTTAATTGGTTAGGATTAGATGGGATGTGAGATTAGGATGAGGGATGTGGTGATAAGATATGCCCCTAGGATATAGGGAATATGGATTGAGGGATAGATTTGGTGTGCCCCCAAGTGTAAAGTAAGGTGGCATGTGTGGATGGATGGATGGTTTCGATTTTCCCTTAGGTGTAGGGTAGGATGGGAAGTGAGGGGTATATAAAATGGATGATGCCCCTAGCAGATGGTAGTAAGGTTGCCCCCAGTCGTGATGATGACAGTGTGAAAGTGACACAAGGAGGATTGGATGAAAAGGAAAGGGTCATCGTCTGCCCACGAATGTTCGATCCTAAGGGGAAAAGGATGTGGATGTGATGGATGTCATTCGTGCTAAAAAAAATATGAGACGAACGATACATGTTGTAAGGCAAGAGTTAGACTAAAACAAAAGTGTGACCAAGGGATAAACAATACTGTAAATATGCAAGCCCTATGTATCTACGAGATCAAAGTTTGTGTGATTATGATGGTTAATTACCGCTTGAGATGAAGACTTAATGGGTAGTATGTGAAAAAAACTATCCAATAAGGAGTGATTAAGTCAAGTAGGTTAATGAAAGGTGAATGAAAGGCTAAGTCATGCATTGATTCGTTACCAGCCATGTGTCCTTAGCCCCAACATAATACATTTGATTATTGTCACAACATTACTCTACTACTAGCTAAGCATCCATAGCCCTAGTAGAGTTGCAGAAACATCCCTAGTGAGAGTCTTGAGGTGGATTTTATTTGATATTTTTAATTTTGATATGATTTTTTTGATCTTTTTCTTTTTGATATGTGATTTTTTTTGCATAAAGAGGTCCCACTCTCTTGAGAACTCTCAAGGGGTTAAGAATCACTAGTTGGCTTGATGGGGGATGGAAATGAGTGTGATCATGACATTGGCTAGAGTGTCAAAAGATGCACCCAAGTGTATTCACCACAAGTTGATTAAGCATGTTAAAGTGTGTGTATCTCTAGGAGGACAATGGTGCTTTTATGTTGGAGCTAACAATAGACCAAGGTCACATGATTGTAGTAGGTACTATTTTCTTACAAAATGTGTGATCAAGTTGATCAAGTGTTCAAATGAATGAATTAGAAACATATATGAATGAATGTGATGATAAGAATGGATTAAATGCAAAGGGATTTGGATGGTAGATGGAAGGATGATGGGTGGGAAGTAAAGAACATTTGTGCATAGGTTCAGTCCATTTTTAGGCGTTTGGTATTTTTAAGGGGCTTAAATGATTTGTGATTGGGTTGAGTGGTTAGGATGATAGGATCAACAAGAGTGGTATAAATGGATTGTGATTGAGTAGTGGGAGGGACATTGGTAGTGTTAGGTTTATATCCTAAGCCTAAACGTCTTGGACTTTGACGAAGGGATATGGGTTCATGCATGCCTTGTTCATGGATGTCTAATCCTTTGCCTTGATGATTCATATTAGAAAAAATATTTTTGGCTATAAGATATGAAGTTTATGGGGAAGATGAGGTCGTGTGGTCATCATTAGACTAGGGGTTATGATTTTATAATCCACTAAGAGGATAGATTTAACAATGGATGGGAGGTTATATTTGGTTTGGTGTTTGGTTGGTGAGGGATGTTTAGAGGTATGATGAGATTTGGAGGGATGATGATGTTTGGATGTCAAGTGGGATTTGGATAATGGATGATGGTTAGGGATAGGATTGTGATGGATAAAGAGGTACAAGGATAAGAAGCCCTTGGTTAATGAGGTTTTGGACATAAGACCTAAATTACATGCAATGATTGGTCGAATGTCCATGAGTGTGATGAAAGTCACAATAATAGTGTTCCCAATACCAAGATGGTCAGGAAGGTTTTAGCATGTAATTGGATTGGGGATGGATGATCATGTTAAAGGTTTTAGACGATGAAATATGGTGGATAGGGATTCTCCTAAAGGAGTGAAGTAGTTTGGGTGAAATGGGTTTGGGGAGTAAGAAGTAAAGGTTTAGGATTGGGTGGATTATGAGATGTTTTGGTTGATTTAAAGTTAGGAGTTGGATTAGATTGTTGTGTCTTAGAAGGTGAAGTGGGTGGATTAGGCATGGGATCTGAAGTGGATGGTTTGGTCTTGGAGACCAAAGTAGATTTGGTTGATTTTAGATTGGTTTGAATATGTGGTTTTGAGGTAAATGATTTTGGTTTAGAATTAGATTTTTGGGATTAGTATATGTAGATGAAGGAGATGATGTAGATTTAGGTGAAGGGTATGGGTGTGATATGGGGGTCACAATAGAGTTGGGTGTTGTCGGGGATGAAGGAGATTTCGGAGATGGGTATGGTGTAGGAACCACGTTAGATATGGTTAATTTAGGGGATGAAGCAGATAAAGGTGGAATATGAGCCTCATTAGATTGGGTAGGAGATTTGAGAGGAATGAGATTGGATTTTTAGGCTTAGGAATTGATGCCTTAAGGGTCACGTTATTGGTGCATTTCTTCATTCATACACAAGAACTATATTCTTATTCAATTATTCATGCTCACTCATGCAAGTTCTTGTCTTCTACAGGCCCTTCACACTCTTCTTGGACCTCTAAATCCTTTTTCTAACTTTCTCTCATTCGAATGAATCTGGGTAAAACAACTAATTATTAGACCTAGCCATTGTGGAGACCAACCACACGTGGAAACACAAATTTATAGAGTTAAAAAATCCTTAATAACTTATATGAGGTCCTTCATGACATTTTTACACCTTTACATGCCTTGACATATTACATTATACCTTTTGGAACCATGTTTACAATTCAAATTTTCAAATGCTTCCTTTTGGAGGGAAACTACAAAATAGATAATACACACACATAGAGGGGCTTAATATGAAAGAGAAGGGTTTAAAAACACCTAGGACCCATTACAAGCCAAAGTGTATTACAAACCAAAACTTTTTTATATACATGATTGATGCTTTTGCATCATTACATGTGTTGCACATGGTTCCCATGCCTAGTTTGTCTTCATCTTGTGTATACAGATCCTTGATGGATTCAAAACCCACCACTTCCACTCGAATTTTTATCAACAAAACATTATGCCTATTCAAGGCATCAACAACCTTGTTATATTTGCCATTGTTAGATTTTAATACAAAAGTGTATCCTGTAGGTATTCTACCTAGTTTATATGTCTCTTGTTTATTTTTCCTTGATTATTTATAAATTTTAATGTTTGATGATCAATAAATAACACAAAATCCTTTGACAATAAGTAGTGCCTTCACTTCTTGAGTGCTTGCACAATTGTATAGAACTCTTAACCATACACACTATGCTTCTTTGCATCATTCAATTTTCACTAAAATATGCTATTAGTATTCATTCTTGACTCGGTACAATGCTTAATGGATACACCACTAACATCACAATCAACCTAGAATATATTAAGAAAACTAGGAAAATCCTACATTGGATGTTCATTTACATTTCACTTTAACTCTTAAAAGCTATTTTATGTGTTTTTGGCTCAAAAAAATTTCTTCCTATTCATTAACTAAAATAAGAAATTTATTCTATCTATTTAAGTTAATCCAAGTAAGCACAACAATGTAATAACTAATGTAAACTTAAATATTATTGCTAAATATTTTTATTTGATATTTAAATGAAATGAAATAAATGAAATAAGAGGGACAAGGTACTAACCTAAGAATAAATTACCTCGATGTGTGTTGGGACTAAACATGATGATGTGCAGACGAAACAAAGTGTGATGGTACAACCCAATAAATTGCGGTAGATGAAGATTTAACGAGAATGGGGTGCACGGAGGAGGACTGGAGCACCTATGGGTGCCCAGTGCTGCGAGTATGAGCACTCTAGTCTGTAGAATAACTCGAACACGAATCGGAAGTGTCACTAGATCTTTTGCAATGTCTCGATCTTTGTCGCATGAATGTCGCAATAACATTGTTTATTATGCCATAAACCTGCGATGAAGATGCACCTATAAAACCCAATACAAAGCATTAAACCCCTAAAAATAAAGATGCATATGAGGGGTGAGACTATCCTTAGTGGCCACAAAGGTGGAATTCCAAGTAAGTGTTGCATTACATCTCGGACCAAATGTAGTTACGTGTGATTTATGTGTGCAATTATGTGCCTAGGGTTCCCTAACGCCAATGACACGAGAGATAGGGGACAATAGCTAGATGTAAAATGAAAAATGGTGGATGGAATATCATAGACTTCCATTTCCTATGCAAAGTGTGTGTGATGCAATGATTCCTAAATGGAGTCCCTTGCCTTAGTACATAGTTATCCCTTGGTGGTAGATAGTCCGCCCATAAGATAATAAGTATGATATGTTTATATAGGGATCTCTTGCTCAAATTTCGACACTAATGACACGCATGCCAACTAGTACCTAGGGAATGAGAGGAAAATGAAAATACCAACCTCGAATAAAAATATTAAATCTAAGTGCGACTAGGACCAGGCACATAAAATTAAGGACCGAGGCACCTCGGGGTGCCCTAATCCTACCCTAAGCACCCTAGTCAAAGGCTAGAGATAATAATCAAGAAAACTACGACTCCTAAGACTCCCTAAGAGATGACCAGGAAGCTGTGTGAACAAGCGACGACTATGCAAGAAAAATGACGATGACAACCGACTAACTGACGAAAGGACTATGGGATGGGTCATTAGTGAATACTCTTTTTAAGCAAGATCCATATATAAAAATAACATGCTTAGTGATATAATTATAATAATAAGTGCGTGATTTTGTGACTAATTTTCCCTCACTTTATGTTGGTGAGCGGAAATCTCGAGTAACATAAAGTAGGTAGAGATGCGTGCACTGAGAGGAATCCGATGAAGCACATGTTGTAGTAGAATCCGTAGATATCTAGTAGAAGAATTCTGAAACAACCTTGTAACATATCGAACCATGGATCAACATGTTGATCCATGTAAGCGTAGCAAAAAATGTAATATTTGTGATGAAGTGCATTAAATGAGAGTGACTATTATAATGTTGGATGATTGATTATTTCGAATGTGTATGATGATGATGATGAGATGTGGTAGAGAGTGATCGGTTCTCGATGCGAAGCACGTGTGTACGGATAATTGACTAGAGGATTATGACATCCTAATTCCAGAGGAAGAGTGTAGGGAAAAAAGTGTGTTATTCTCCAATATCTAACTACATCCTCAAGATCTAGCCGATTCGGATGGTGAGATTAAACATTTGTGGTTTTGGATCCAAATAATTTTGATCAAATAGTTGACCCATATATGAGTGGTATAGGAAAGGAACTCTTTCCCCCACTCCACGAGTGTCGTTGTAATGTGATGGCTTCCAAGTTAAGTCATCTAGAAGAAAACACAAAATTTATGATGGCTTCCAAGTTAGGTCATCTAGAAGCAAAATGTGAAAATGTATGATGGATTCCAAGTTAGGTTATCTATGCAAACACACAAAATATAGAATAACTTCCCAAGTTATGTCACTTGGGAAAGTAATGGATCTATCTCCCAATTCAGGTCATATGGGAGGCCACTTGTAGATTGAATTTGTATTGATTGAATGATATGATTTCAGTTGTTATATATTTGAACACGTTTGATGGATTGATTGAGTGGTTGTCTTGCTTTATTCTTGATAAAGAGATTTTTAACACTTGTTTCCCCAAATTAAGTCATCAAGGGAAGTGATGAAATGCCACATAGAAAAATTATACATTTTTTCCCTCGATTAGGTCACTAGGGGAATTAATGGTGAGATTTCGCACTCACGAATTAGAAAATGTTTTAAAATTATGAATTGGTAGTGCTAATTAATCACATGGTGATGTAAGGATAATTACAGGATGACCCCAATGATATACACCCCCTTTACGTGAAAGGGAAGTGATAATAAAAAGAATGAGCGCTAAGCGAAAGTAAGCATGAGATAGATAAAATATAATAGAAAACGTGAAAATGTGTATTATATTGAATTGAAGACAATGTTAAAGAGATGTAACGTGTGTGCCTAATGTGTATGGTTATAACGCTCAAGTTATAATGAAAATAGTATGGTTTGTATTAATTGTGAGGATAAACATGAAATAATAACCATAGTAAAGTGGGTGATGAAAAGTAACTATAAATATTAAAGTGAAAAATTGTTTTATCACTTCATTTGTTTACGCAATTGTGAGATTGAGCTTTGAACAAGAAAGGATGACACATGTGAGAGTAGCACGTCCTAATTATTTTGAGAGGGTGATGACCATTGTGGCATCATGTACAACCACATAGTTGGTAAGTATGTTATTTTTCAAAAAAATCATGGTGTATCAGTCATTTCTGTTGAATTTTTGTAATTTTGAGATTTTTAATTTTCTTGACATTTGAGACCTAGAAAAGAGCGTTGATGGCGCTAGTGACCCCTGAGATAAGAGCACCCGATTAAGGCACTAGTGTTTTGCTCGTGGGTGCCCTAATCTCGCATCTGGGCGCCCTAGTCCAGAAAGTGTGTATTTGGTCTATACTGGTGTAAATGTGATTTTGGATGTGTAGTAATGTTGTAAGTGAGTGTGTTTGAATTTGTATAGTGGCCTAGAATTGTGTTTGTTGTCATTTTATGTTTTGCGCAAAGGACATCCACTCGAGGAGTTTCGCGATGGTCGTCATCTAAGTACTTTGCTTAGGTTCGGCCTATCAGATGATGATTAGGATGTTAAGGACCATGTCAGCTTGTGGCACATAACACGGATGGGGGATGTACCCCACAATATGCCCATGTTGACTACATTATGCAAGGGGTGGTGCGTGGATACATGTATGTTTTGGTTACCTACTGAGGAGATGACAATTACCATAGAAGATGTGTATCACATACTATGATTTCGATCACGGGGAGAGGGTACATGTTATGCCATTGGAGAATTTGTAGAGGTAGATGTGAGTGGCTAGATGATATTTTATGGGGACTCGAGTACCTATTGAGGCTCATATAAATTTGGATTTTATTTTATGATACGGGGTTCCGTGTTTGTGAAAGTTTGTTCTTTGTTATTATTGCTTCATCTATAGTAGTGAAGGGAGGAGGTGTAGGCATCTTGTATAAGATGTGTGATATATGCCGATAGATAGAGGAGGGGGCACTAAATATGTGTGGGCACGGTGTGTGTTGGCCCACCTATATAGATATCTATACATGTTTACTCATGAAAAACATGGCAGTGGGATATGAACCACCACACTATTATATGTATGGGCATATGACCATATAGACATGTTGAGACCAGTTGTAGGTCCATGAGGGGAGTGAGTGAGGTTAGAAATATATGTGTAGAGATGGGTTGAAATTCATGGGCATAAGATGGAAAAAATACCTACATATCCTTAATAGATAGAATGGGGTCCCAGGAAGTTACATGGAGGCCATCTTTGCAATTATGGGGGTGGCTTTGAAGATGTTGTAGAGTTGCAGTGTATTCGTAGGACTATGTGCTTTGAGGATCGATTCCCGGGAGTATCAAATATATTTCATGTGGAGAGAGGATCACGACAGTTCAGTATGGCTCAAGATGTGCCTCCAGAGCCATATGTATGGTTGAGAGCTATCAGAGTACCCAGGAGGGCTCGAGCTAGACCAAGGCCCATAACAAAGAAACTAGTACATCCTGGGCCAGATGAGGTAGATGTGGCAATAGAGGTGATAGATGTACATGATGCCGATTACATAGAGGAGTAACACACATGGTAGGTGGCACATCGTGGTTATTGTTGTTCCCATTATTCACCGGCGTAGTGGGGTTAACATGAGGAGGAGGAGGAGAGGGGGAAGCACATGCCTCAGCCCTATAGCAATATTTGTAGCAGTGTGAGTAGTTGTATATTTGTATAGTTGTATTTTATGTTTTGTTGTTTTCCTATGTTTTAATGATGGTTAGCTAACATGCCGTGTTATGTGTATCGTAGGTGATGCATATTGGTCCCTAATAGTTGACACATCCATCCACACATTGATGAGGAATGTGCCAACTAATGTAATTGGTGGAGGTATACTTGAGTGTGTGGATGATATTATAGGAGAGCATGCCCACTTATTCAATCCAGTGGCCATAGAAGCGATAACATGCACAATGTTACTAGGTGAGAGGGACGAGGCATGTGAGGAGACTCGACGAGCTAGAGAGGTAGTAGGAGGTGGTCCCTTAATGCAAGATGTGTTCGCATGATACATGGATTTGTAGTGTCGAGTTTTGAGTAGTCTATGGAGAATACCTTATTACGAGAGACAAGTTGAGTTGTATTGAGGCCGTGAATAGCAGCGCTAAGTTAGTGGCGAGGCATCTAGTTTTAGGGATCTCGTAGTACCCAAGAGTGATAGGGACGATGAGATTTGATTAGTATAATTATATGTAATGTGGGGAGTTTCCCCGGTGATGAGACATTTTCTTGATGATGATGTATATGTATGGAATAATGTTATTATGATATGATGATTTTCTTTGTTGTGTATCAACGTCGCAATGCGGTTGATGATGTATGATTCAATGTTTATAAATGCGTAATGTATGTGATATGTCATATATTGTTTTGTGTTGATTGATATAGAATTGCACTATATAATGTGCTATAAACAAAATGTGCAATATGAATGATGACGAGTAACAAATGTAATGTGATTGATGAGTTAAATGGAATTTTTATTGAATGGAATTTGTAACCGTAAGTATAATGATTATAGTAGAATAGATGTGAAAATGTATTATGTATGATTGTGAAAATAACGTGTTGAGGTGAAATGTGAGACAACATGATGTGGTCGTAATATGTTAGTATGATGAGATTAGGGGAGATAAGAAATTCCCCGGTGTATGTATGAATGGGATCATTGAGTGAAGACCCTTCAACGATCAAGAATGAGCCACGTAAGTGAGAGTGCATCATCGGGAAATGATTGAGTGCACCATATGAAATGAAGAAGAGCATCACGAAAGGTTCTTAGAGAAAATCCCTCAACAGTCATGCAAAAGCGTAAGAACACAAATGTGTCGTCGGGGGTAAGGTGATAAGCATCACCTACCGAGGAGGGCGAGTGGCATGAAGTGGTGGAAGCATGTGGTACAAAAGTAACATGCGAATATGTGCCAAATTGAATGTTATATAGAGCAACAATGTGATATGTAGAGGGTTGTGGAAGCCAATGTGAAGTAGTAATGTGATACGGTGGATAGCATGGAAGTGATGGATGCGATGGATACGGGGAGAGCATGCATGAGATACATATGATGATGATGAATGACCTATAACGTGAGCACTTGATGGAGAAGAGGAAGGACTCAAATGTAGTATAGAATCGCCGACGAGGTAGATGAGAAATAAACTTCTCACATGAGTGAGATCCAAAGGAGATGATTCCCTTTTCCTCTAATTGTTGTAGTCTATCATGAAGGGCAAGAAAATCATTATCCCTATGGCCATTTATGCGATGATAATTACAATATGGTTGATCACGTTGATGTTGTAAATGATGTTGTGGATGGTGTTGATTATAGGGTAAGCGAATGAGACGCCTATCGAGTAAAGCATGTAACACATCTTGTGGTCGGGCGTGATGAGAGAAATGCAATGGTTCACATAACACAGGTGGAGAAGAAGGAGGAGTCTGTCACGGAGGAGGAGAAGTATGTTGTGGCGGTGGAGTAGGTTGAGCTTGTTTTCTTTGCTTGGGAGGAAAAGGTGGAGACTGTGTAGGACGCTCAACCACTTTTTATGGAGGAGGAGTAGATGGTATAATAGAAGTAGATATATGTGGAGGGTCAATGACATTTTCTGAAAGAATATCTTGTTCTAATTCAATGACTTTGTAACATAGAAGAATGAATAACTCACATGTATCATTTTACAATATTTTTTTAAGTGTGAGAGTCAAACCACGATAGAAAATGAATTGCTTCTCAAGGTTTATAGGTTGGAATACTAGTTTATGTATACAAGCATTTAATCATAATATATAATCCTTAATTGATTCTGATGAGCCCTGATGTAAAGTAGGTATGTGGTTGTAAGTAACCCTAGGACCATTATTGAGGATGAAATCAGAGGAAATCATCCTCCATATCATAGTAAGTACTAATGGACCCAAAGGGAAGATGAGTGTACCATTGTAATGCCTCATCAATAAGACTATGTCGGAAAGCCTTAAGTAATAACCTATCATTATAATAAGAGGTCATAACCATGCGGTAATGTAGAAGATGAGCATGAGGATCACTAGTACCATCAAAACAAGTGAATGTAGGCATGATAAATTCCTTAGGAAATGTCGAATTATGAATATTCTAGGAATAGGGTTACCATGTAATGAGTTGTTATCAATAGAAGCATAGTAAGCTTGAATTTCTAGAGTAAGATATTGAACCTGATATTGTAAGTGACCTACGAAATGCATGAGAGAAATGATATCCTGTGAAGGAATAATGGAAGATGACAATAATGTATTAAGAGGTTGTAATTTTCCATTGTGAGTGATCATAGGAATATCTAGAGATGACAAAGGAGATTCTGATGCTAAAGGCACACTAGTAGTAGGTACCAGAAGAAGTTATAGTAGATGATGTAGATGGAATACCCATAGAAATGGTAGGAATACCCATAGAAATCGTAGGAATAACATGAGAAACATCCTTAGGAGATGAGGTGACAGAGATGGAGATACAACTTTAGGAGAAGATTAACTAATAGGCGTAGAATATATAACAAGAGGAGATGAAATGGTAGGAGAAAAATAAGTGATAGATGGAGGTGACTCATGCATAGTGTTAGATGAAATCTCAGGAGAAGGAAATGATGGAATAGGATATTCACACTCGACAGTATGAAAAGAAGGAGAACCATGGCTATCAATCGCCTCATCAATATCAGATAAAGACTCAGAAATGAGAATGTCACTAAGGGTACTATCAATAGGATCATCAACATAATACAAAAGTGAATGAGAGCTAGTATGTGATGAATGATGAGAAGTAATATCATAAGCAGGAGAATCATGAGATTGAATTATAGCGAGATTCGAGTAGAAGGAGAATTAATATGTACATATGAACAAGATCAATACCAAAAATGTAATCAATAAGAGAATCATCTGGAATCCCCTTAGAAAGATCGGAAGGAGGATCCTTTGGTAGCTATATAGCATATTGTACGATAAGTGAAGGCTATAGGATCCTTAACAATACTAATACCAATAAGTGAGTCTTCAAAGTGAGTAGGCACATATTTTTGACTATAAAAGAGTTGTTAAGTATTGACCGTAGCGTAGGAATATGATTACTATAGAGAGTTGTGAGCTCGTAATGTGACCTCATCATATATATGATTGACACTAAAATGAGACATGATGGGTGAAGAAGATGAACCATTCTTATCCATTAGGGTTTGGGATCATAGGAAACATATTCTAAAGTAGGGTTCACCAAAATGATGAACTAAAATAAGAAATTTATTTTATTTATTTAAGTTAATTTAAGTAAGCACAACAATGATGTAAAAGCGATGCAAATTGAAATATTGATGCTAAATATTTTATTTGATATTTAAATGAAATGAAAAAAATAAAATAAGAAGGAAAAGGTACTAACACTGAAAATAATCGTTGTGTGTTGAGACTAAATAGGATGATGTGTGGAAGGAGCAGTGTGATGGTACAACCTAGGAAATTGCATCCTATGGGCTCCTGGTCTGAGTATGGGCGCTCTAGTTTATAGAATAACTCGGGGACTGAATTTGGAAGTGTCACTAGATCTTCACAATGTCTCGATCTTTATTACATAAATGTCACAATAACTTTGTTAATGATGCCATAAACCTATAATGAATATTCACCTACAAACCTTCAAAGAGCGTCAAACCCCTAAAAAATAAAGATGCATATGAAGGGGTCGGATTGTCCTTAGTGGCCACAAAGGTGGAATTATAACTAAGCGCTACACTACATCTCAGATCCAATGTAGTTTAGGGTGATTTATGTGTGCAATTGTGTGCCTAGGGTGCCCTAGTGCTAATGACGCAGAGATAGGGGGAAATAGCTAGATGTAAAATGTAAAATGGTGGATGGAATAAAATAGAATTCCCTTTCCTATGTAGTGTGTATGATGCAATGATGCCAAAATTCATTCCCTTGCCTTAGTAGATAGTTAGCTCTTGGTGGTAAATAGTACGCCCATAAGGTAGTAAGTATGCTATATTTATATAGGGATCTCTTGCTCAAATTTTGACACTAATGATCTGACATGCCAACTAGTACCTAGGGGAATGAGAGGGAAAATGACAAAGACCAACCTCAAATAAAAAAATTAAATCTAATCATGACCAGGACCGGTGCGCCTAAAATTAAGGACCGAGGCACCTTGGGGCACCATAATCCTACCCTAGGCACCTAGTCAAAGGGTAAAGATGATAATAAAACAAACTACAACACCTAAGACTTCCTAAGAGATGACCAAAACTATGCAAACAACTGATGACTATGCAAGACAAATGACAATGATGATTGACTAACTAACGACAGGACTAGGGGATGGGTCATTAGTGAATACCATTTTTACGCAATATCCATATATAAAATAATGTACTCGGTGGTATAATTATAGTAGTAAGTGTGTGATTTTTTTACTACACCTATCCCCTCACATGAGTACGTATTATAAGCACATGTGCTATTCTAAAAATCCTCATGAACTTGTGGTAAAAACTTATCAACCTCCAAAAAAAAATATTATCTTAAAAAACATTCCTTAGTGATGGCCATTCCACTATTGTACATACCTTCTATGGATCCATCTTCAAACCTTCACGGAAACCATAAATCCCAAATACACTATCTACGATGGGAATCACTCTGAGTATAACCACGGGGGTTGATGTTAGAGTCATATCATATATATAAGAGTCCCACTACCTTTACTCTCTCTATCGAGTTCAAGAGGGAAGGCTCTCACTTTCCTCTTTATTCGGGAGAGAACACAAAGAGGGAGTATATTTTCTCAGTGGGCCGACAAATAAGACACCAATGATTATCTTGGATACATTATTGAAAGGCCATATCTAATAATGGGTAGAGAATAATATTTATTGCTTCCCCGCCCCCTTCTATATATATACGAATACTCACTCTCTAGAGAGAGAGGGGGACTATAACTCCCAAATACGCTATCTTTTCCTACATAAACTTCACCTTTTCAAATTAATCATTAAATTCTACTTTACGAGACAATGTAGCACTTACCTTAAATGAAAAAATGTTCTTATCGCATCTTTTTAAATATTAGAATATCATCAAGGTTCATGATTACAAAGTTTCCCAAAAATGGTTTTAGGACTTCATTCATTAACCTCATTGAAGTACTCAATGTATTTCTCAATCCAAACAAAATTACTAGTGACTAATGCAATCATTATTATGTATTGAATGTAGTATTCCATTCATCACCATATCTTATGAGAATTTTATGGTATCCACTCTTCAAATAAATCTTGATGAAATATCTTGTGACACTCTCATACAATCCATGATGTCATCCGTGCAAGGTAATAGAAACATGGACTAAATGATGAAATTATTTGTGGTTCAAGAATTTGTACACATATGTCACTCATCACCCTTGTTTAGTGCTAGAATTTTTGGTACTATGTATGGGTTTAGATTCTATTTGATCAGTCCTCTATCCAATCATTTCTAAAATTTCCTCTATATCTCCACATTCTCTTATAGTGTCATCATGCATGTTGCCTTATTTAGAAAAATTAATCTATGATCAAATCCATGCAATGAATTATGTCCATCAGATAACAATAGCCCCTTAGGAAACTTTCTTGCAACTACTTCCACAAACTCTCTCAACATAACTTTCACCTCTCACAACATAGATTCATCACTCTTCACCATTGCACATGTACTATATCTTTAGGTAGGTTTCATGGAAAATGCAAAATTATATTATTCTTCTTCACTTCACTCGGGAATTTCCTCCCGAAATAAAAATAATTTTGGTCCTTGTTATGCTACTTCACCCTTTTCCTTGATCAAATTCATATTTTACCTTTTTCCATCTTTCATCACCATGTAGGTGTTTTCACGGACATCATGTTACACCTTCCAAAAATCTCCATGACCTTCCAAATAGCTGGTGACACTTGTACCTTTAAAATTGATCTCATATGTTCGTTGTCAAGATCTATCTCATAAACAACAAAATATTCATTAGTGAGATCAACATACCTTTCTTTAAAAATAGCTTAAGACTGAATCGGGGTGTCATCTTTGAGGATATTTTCATAAAAAGTTTGAAGCTGAATTGGAAAGTTTATTCAAATGAAAAATTGGTCTTTAGAAATATTTGGTTGATTTGTTCATCCAATGACATCACCTATAACCTCCTTCATTGTACATTGTCATGCAAAATCCCTTCTTGAATAATAGTAAATAATAAAGATAAGTAATAAATCAAAATTGAATAATAAACATTGATTGAATGACTATTTTCATCTATTCTTAAATTGAATTATATCAAACCATCATGCATCTATACTTTCATTGAGGATTCAAGACTCCATTTCATCAATTCTTCCTTAATACTCAATATAAGTTCTAATAGTCCTAGTTTTCTACAAATCTTATTATTTGAAATATCCATCATGATTTTTGGTAATGTAAATACATAATTAGGTACCCTTTATTTCATTCATGCTCTCCTCAAATTTTGGAACCTAAAACCTTCAACTCATTATCCCTCATATACAATTAGGTCTAGTACTTGTAACCCTATTTTCATAAAATCCTATTGTTCTAAATATATCATTATGACTTAAGAAGATATGAACATATTTTTAGACACCTTTATGGGCTTATAACTCCACCTTAAGTTTCAAGTTTTGATTCACAAGCGAAGACTTTCAACTAAATTG
Organism: Taxus wallichiana var. yunnanensis; assembly: GCA_018340775.1. Lineage (NCBI taxonomy): Eukaryota > Viridiplantae > Streptophyta > Pinopsida > Cupressales > Taxaceae > Taxus > Taxus wallichiana. The sequence goes on from CM031239.1 coordinate 1,004,753,944, forward strand.
TCACGTTCTACAATTAGGTCTCTTTTAAGGAAATTTTAAGTCTAATTTTAACCAACTTCAGTTTTCCAAAACAATGATAAATTTTTAGAGTACCCTTTATCATGTTTTAGTTGGCCCACAAAGTTTGAGAACTCAACTCTTCCAAGTTTTTTCTTGGTTCACTTTTGTATTTTCACCGATTAGGCCTAATATGGATGTTCAATTGTCCTTTCAAAACTATCATGAATGCCTCTTATAATGCGACCATAAAAATTCATAAATCATTTTTCATCATGAAGAGTGCTCCTTGAATATTATGTCTACCAATTTCAGCTTCTAACTCTCTTTATCGACCAAGATATAATTATTTTCTTATAAACCCTAGTTCAAGGTCTTTGTGAACCCGAAAGGAGAGAAATTAATCTATTTTATTTTATCGACCTTTTCAAATCACAATACCAATTCAAGGAGCTCTGGCCTGATCCTATGCATCTTTTACTTTCATTGATCTAGACTAGAGAGTGTACTTACAAGTCTATACAATAAGGTTTGTCTAGAATTGCATTAAAAATGACAAAAACTAGGTAATCTTCACTGTAAGTATAAGATATTATGGAATCTTGTTCACAATTTCATTCATTAGATTCTTGATAGCTATCGAGAAAATGTTATTTTAACTCAAAAAAGAACATATCGAGCAACAAACCTCACTATTTTCTCCTTTGAACAACTTGATTGGGCGAGTATATTAAGAATGCACATCACAATAGTCAAAGCTTGGACTACAAATTTTCATGAATGTGATTTAACATACTACTTGTCTAATTTAATTCATATATATTCTCATGTATCTCTTTAATGTGAATTCCAAATGAATTCTTTCAATGATTCTCATGAGTCATTGTTTACTTCAAAACACATAATTCTTATGCATATGAGGATTCAATCACATATTCATTTAGTCTAGGATCAACCCTGTCATCTCATGGAGATTATCATCCAAGTATTATAAACTTATTCTGTCAAACATGCATATCAAAGGAAGCACCATCAAAATCATATCTTCCTACAACATATACATGTATATACAAAACCTCATAGTTTTATTTATTCAAGATTTGTCTTACAATAATCATGGATGTCCACAGATCCCACTGAGCCTTCATGGCTCTCTTCACCTGATTACAACCTCTCCACACCTAATCTAACTGCATTACTTGTCATATATATCCATGATTACTCGTCCTTCTTGCATATTTTTAGTTTATCTTGGTTGCACTAAGGATGATTCTCTCCTAGCCAACCCAAACTAACTTTTCCAAACTTAGTTCCCTCAAATCTTGTCAAAAATCATGCAACAAACTTATCTTCACCTTCTCCTATGTTGAAGATAAGTCAAGAAGCTTCCACGAGGTGAATTTACATTGACATGGAGATGAAATATATTTACAACATGATAGTAGTGTCTTAAGACCATTTGAACGTAGTTTGCATTCATTTGAATCATGCTTAATAATTAAAAATTTTAAGCTACAAAATTGGAAAGAAAATGAAAATTGACCCGTATAGACCTACAATGGGAAAATTCAACTCTCTCATGAATCCCAAAGCCTTATTACATCACTTTCAAAACATATTTACAATATTTTCACATATTGTTTATGATGTTCCTACATCATAGCACATGACATGCATCCATAGGCATTATGTCATACATGACTTCATATTGGTATCTCCCTATCTAGAAATTAGTCAAACATTGCTCCACCACCAAAAGTTGGTGTCCCTTCTATGACCATTAAACTTTGTAGGGATTAGGATGTTTTATCCTCTTCAACCCCAACTTATCCACCATCTCTTGTTTAACCAAATTTTTAGTGCTTCCACTATCCATTATCAACTTAAAAATTTATCTCATGATTTACAATTCATTCTAAACAAATTCTTCCTCTAACCAACTTCTTATTTGTTTGGTTTCAACAATATATACTTTAACATCAATGTCTTTCCCATATTTGTGTCCTCTTCATGGCTTAACATATCATATTCATCATATTACACAATGTGTTCACCCACATTCTTATGATTACTATCACTATAAATATGTGGGCACTCAATATCTTTATTCCCTACCTATCCACACTTATAACATGTATTACCAAATCGATGACCTTTGTCGCATCCAAATGATACTTTTCCATTTGATGTATTTCCTCCTCCTCAGGTATTCATTAATTGTGTGGCATTGAATCATCCTCACCTTTATGATGTATAGAGTTTCCCTATTTACCACATTGTTCATGACCTTACATGGCCTTTCTTTTATCTCACAATACACTCTAATAGGATTCCTTTCTTGACAACACTTAGATCATTCCAAATTTATCTTTAATTTTAATCCACAATCTATTCATATATCTAGATATATTCTCTATATCATCCTCCATATGACTGTTTGAATGGTGAGTCAATAAAACTCTTCATTATACTCCTTCACATTGATCTCTCTCTATCACAGATTATGAAACTTTTTAAAAATAGACTTGTTAATCCATTCATAAGAATTTTTCCTTGAGATTCAAAACTAACCTATCCCATGTCTTGATAGTTAGCTTACCTCTTTGCACTTTATCTATCTAGATATACGCCCACCATAAAGATGGATGTTCCTTCAACTTTGTAAAAGAAAATTTCTATCTCATGGGATCTTCCATATCTTCATACTCAAAATACTTCTTGAGCTTTGTTCTCTAATCGATAAGCTCCATTAGCTCCAAACTTCCAAAATAGCTTAGGATATCTAATGTAGGGTTACTCCCATTCTACCAATTGTTCGTAAAATATTGTCCTCTAATCCTTCAAATTATGCATATTCTTCTTCATTATTCATGGCATGTACTCGTTTTTACATGAGTTCTACCCCATTATAATTTTTTTACTAAATAAAAATACCCGGACATTGTACAACTTCCATTTCCTCCGAACATACTTGCATATTTTGCATCGATTTGGTTAAATCCTCAAATTTTTGCCTTTGCATAAGAGACATATAATAACATTCCTCTTGTGTACATTTATGTTTCCTAAAAATGAATGTGACCACTCAACCCTTCATACCTTTTGCCCAATAATACTTCGTCTTTGGAAGATGTCTGCAATGAATTTATACTCATACTTGCATATGTGGAAAAATGCCAATGTATTTTGTTTAATCCTCACACGTTCTATCCAATAGTAGCCTATTAGATTATTTCCATAACAATTTTATACCCACACTCACTGAGATGTGGAAAACCACCAATATTTGTTGTGTCTACTTTTGCAAGAAAAGAAAAATTATTTTGATACCAAATGGTTCAAAGGTGGTTAGGGTGCTTAATGAATATTTACCTTATATAATGTTTACCTCATAATTATGTGTGGAAAACATGCAAAAATATATACATTTGAACACAAATTGGAAAGATATGATAAAAATATAACAACAAAATTTATTTAATTACTTAAGAGGAATAACACATGGATCAATTGCCAATGATACAATCTCACCAAACCATCATACTCAACCTAATTACATGCTCATTACTATTCTCTAAGCTTTAAGCTCGCATTAAACTTTGTAACTATGGTCTACTACCTTCCTAAAACAAGTGGGATTTCTTTATATATGTATGCAAGCCTCCCAGTGCTATATTACCAACTCCTAAAATTATGAAACATTAAATGAAGATAAGACCCAAAGTACCCATTACATGAATTTAAGCATAACTATTTGACTTCTCTAAGATATTTCTGGTGTCATCTAGGCCATGTGGTTATTCCTAGTTATCCTTCAATACTTTGTGGCTTTAGAAATTATATCGGCTTCAAAACTTATTTGTATCATTCTACAACTCCCCTTAGGCTTGAGAAATAGAAAGGTGCATCTTGCACATTGGTTTATGTAATTGTGCAATAGACTTGTGTAACTCCAATAGACTTGTACAATACACCCTCAACAAACAATGCAACACAAAATAATTATTTTTTTGGTTGATACATGATATCTTGCGATTCTTGATTTGTTGTATCACCTGATCATAACCTTTTTGACACAACTCCATATTCGGATCATCCTACAAAAAAATGTTAAGTGTGTTTTTCTTATTATATTTTACTATATTTATAGTGTTCCCTAATTGAATGCAACTTCTCAAAACCATTTTACAGGTATTGTCATATCTAAATTGTGGAGCATTTATCTATTGATATGGTTGCACATTAGTTTCTAAGATTTTTATCCTAATTAGGGTTCTAAATTCTAAATTTCAATATAATTAGTTCTTCTTAGTGAGTAGGAACAAATGGTCTATTTTTCGCATTTGTGAGTGTGGGTACAAAATAATGAATCCATATTATAGTGAATATCATTGGGTAAGATGTATAGGATTACAATTAGACTATTTAGAGGACAAATAAATGACACACAAAGGAGGCTTCATTACAAGTACGGTAATAGTACCAACAAATCCAAGAGTTAATTAATTGGTAAAATTGACGACGTGAATGCAATCCTTTTTGGATGTTATGTAATTTATGCAATGTCAATGTATTGCAATGGATGAAGACATGAGTGATGATGAAGTTAATGTGGAATTAATTTAACATCAAGTATTAGAAAAACATATTGATGAACAAGGAGTTGCGATTCTTGTGTGTGATTGTAAGAATGGGAAGTAAGCCCATGATGGGGGTATTGATAGATATTTTAGAAGTGTAAATCATGCAGATTTCATTGAGTGGATCATTAAGTTAGAAAATAATTTGAATATGAAGGCATGTAATATCCGGGTAGTGCACCAATTTGGGGGACCAAAAGAGGAGTCGTAAGTGGACTCTTTTTTTTTGAAAAATAAAATCCTTCAACTTGTATGAGTTATTTGAAATAGTTACACTCAAAATTGGAAGATGTTGTAAGAACATGAATCATAGAATTTTGATTCTAGTTTCTAAGCTACTAAATTTTATTGAAAACAATTAATTTTAAGTGGGTCAAATAACTAAAATACCAATAAGTGCTCCTATTTTTGTTAAAAAACATAATAGAGTGACTTTTGTGTGCCCCACAATTTTTGAGCACCATTTAGTATTTTTAAAACCCTTTGGTAGAAAGATAGCTATGAACATCTACTTTAGGCTCCATTTTTTAAAATATTTTTTAGCGAGTATGTTTTTTTATGATTTTTCTAGTAAAAAAATTTTAAATTTTGAAAAAAAGGAGCTTCGATTGTGCGCCCCTAACTACCTCAAAAATATCGAAAATTAGATTTTTTTTGAATATGTATAGAATTAGGCCTAGTTTGGGCTAGTATTATTTTTTTCAATTTTGATGAGCAAAAAAAAGATACACGACAAAAGATAGACGTGTTTAAACTTCAAAAAATAGCTACAAAAAGGCATAGTTAGAAAATAAATAATATGGAAACCTTATATTAGAAAATAGAGAAAATTTGAAAAATTATATTTTAGAAAGAATAAAGTTTGCTCTACATCGTAGTCATATTTTTATTAAACAAATTGATCGTTTTAATTTGATTTATTATAGCGGAAGTGACATTTAGCATTTTTCTATAAAAACATGTGGTTTTTTGTGTTTGTGCGGGTCTATGCCTTAGGTTTGGGGATCAAACCGGATCCAAGCCTTAAGACATGCCTTGGAAAAAGGAAAAAAACAAAATGTGTACGTCTTTATAATACGTGTGCGTTATAACATGTTACGCATAGTATAGACATTATATGAGCTTTTAGCATGCTTCTCTTTACACAAAAAAAATTTAAGTATAAGTTTTCATTTTAATAATAAATGAAAACTTATACTTAAACATTTATTTTGAAAAACTTATACTTTAAATTTATTTTATTAAATATAAGAAATCGTGGTCACTTTGCAACTTATGGAACTAGTCTCACGGCTCCATGAGTCACGGTTTAGGAGATAGTTTTTATAGTATAACTGTCAAGACATAGGTAATTTTTAGGATTTCAACATTGGCCTAAAGATTTTAGTGTTTAAATTCTATAATCGAAACCCTAAACCCTAAACCCTAAACCCTAAGACCTAAGCTAAATCCCAACCTCTAAACCTTGAGCCCTTAACCCTAAACAATGATCCCTAAACCCTAAACATTATACCCTATGCCCTAAACCCTAAACCTTAAACATTCATCCCTTACCCATGAGCCTTAAACCCTAAACCATGAACTATGAACCATGAGCCCTAAATGCTAAACCCTAAACCCTAAAACCTAAAACCTAAAAATTGAATCCTAAACCCTAAACCCCGAGCCCTAAACACTAAACCCTAAACCCCTAAATACGCATGACCTAAACCCTAAACCCTAAACCACGAGCCTTATGCCATAATCCCTAACCCCTAAACCCTAAACTATGAACCATGAGCCCTAAATGCTAAACCCTAAATCCTAAACACTAAAAATAAATCTTAAAACGTAAACCCTAACCCCTAACCCCTAAACCCTAAACCCTAAACAATTAATCTTAAACCCTAAACCCTAAATCTTAAACCCTAAACCTTGAGCCCTAAACATTAAACCCGAACTCTACAACCTAAACCTTAAACCCTTAACCACGAACCCTAAATCCTCAACCATAAAACCAAAATAATGAACCCTAAACCCCGAACACTAGATCCACGAACCCTAAACCATAAACCCTAAAGCTTGAACCCTTAGCCCTAAACCCTAAACCTAGAATCTAGAGCCCTTAGCTCTAAACCCAAAACCTTAAACATGAAACTCGAACCTCGAACCCTAAGCCATAAAATTTGAACAATGAACCCTAAACCATAAGCCCTAAACCCTAAACCCTAAACCATGTACCCTAAGCCTTAAACCCTAAAGCCTAAAGCCTAAACCATAAACCCTAAACCTTAAGCCCTAAATGTTAAATCCTAAACCCTAATCCCTAAACCTTAATCCTAAACTCTAAACATTAAACACTAAACCATAAACCCTAAACCGTTAACCCTAAACCATGAGCCCTAAAGCATAAAGCATAAACCTTAAACCCTAAATGTTAAATCCTAAACCCTAAACCCTAACCATAAACCCTAAAACCTAAACCTTAAACCCTAAACCCTAAACCCTAAAACCTAAACCCTAAACCTAAACCCTATATCCTAAACCATTAACCCCGAATCAGTAAACCGTAAACCCTAAGCCCAAACGCTAAACCCTACATGCTAAATCCTAAACCTTAAGCTTTTAGCCTAAACCCTAAACCCTAAATCATGAGCCCTAAAACCTAAAACCATGAAACCTAATCCCTAAAACTCAAACCCTAAATACGAGCCTTAAAACCTAAACCCTAAAACCAAAACCTTAAATACGAGCCCTAAACACGAATCCCTAAACCCTAAACATTAAATCCCTAAACCCTAAACCCTAAATCTTAAACCCTAAACCTTAAATCCTAAACACTAAACCATAAACCCTAAACCCCGAACCCCGAGCCCTAAACCCTAAATCTTAAACTTGTAACCCTTAACCTTGAGCCATAAACCCTAAAATCTAAACCCTAAACCATGAACCATAAACCCTAAACATTACAATTTGAACCATAAGCCCTAAAAACTAAACCCTAAACCTTAAACCATGAGTCCTAAACCCCGAACCTCGAGCCCTATACCCTAAACCCTAAACCCTGAATCATAAACCCGACCTAAAGTAATTTCCTAATAAGATCATTAAATGTTTTTAGTGTGTAGGAAATAGTGTCTAAGGTGATCGATCAACTCATTTAGTTTTGATGAGAGATTACTTCCTCGAAAACCTAAAAAGGCCATTTTTGGCCATTATGTAGCTAATTGAACACCCTTGAAGTTTTTAGAGAAAATATAAAGCATATGAGGGTGATTTTAGAGAGAATTGAAGATGTCTAAGTAAATTTAGGAAAGTTTAGGAAAGAAAATCTTATTCAGGAGAAATATGTTTAAGACTGGGTTTTCAGTGTAGGAATGAAAGCTAAAATGGTAAAAGCTAACTTCTCTGGATGATTCCACGAGTAATTGAAAGAATTAGGATCAACCAAAATAGGAATTGGAAGGATATTAGAATATTCTATAAGGTGAAATAATCAAAATTGATTCAAGGCTTAAATATTTTTAGAGTCTAATGCAAAACTCTTTAGTTTAAATTTTGAGTTGCAGGTAGAATTAGATTTTAGAATAGTTTCATTAATCGTAAAATATGATTTGTAGTGTTTTAATGAAGTATGGAGATCAAGAACATGTAAAATTTAACTCATACTCAAATTACATTCAAGGATTCATCCCCTATCCAGAGGAGGAAACCCATTTCCATGAGGAGCATCTTAAGAAAAAGGTATCCATGTACCATAAACATGGTTACACCTAGGTTTCATCTTAGTCAATAAATTGAATTGTGAAATATTCATCATATTTAAAGGTGAAATGTGGAGCTCAAGGAGTGACTTGATGATCATCATATCCTGACTCTATCATTGTACCCAAATCTCTCCAAAGAACAAGCTAAAATGAGCTAGTCATGCCACCAAGGTATCCAGGACCATCATGTGTGAAGTATTAAGGAATCATCTATCTCCATGAGATACATATGAGAAAAGACATGTATGATAATATTGAATTTTATTCCATGAAAGGATGATTTTAGATCTAAGAAAGGTGAAGGGATGATCTTTATATGGAGCACCTTGTTTCTAAGAATGAACAATCATCTGAGTTCACTTGATGTAATTCACTTGGTACTATTTGTAAAAACTCATTCAACACCTAGTAGTGTGATCAAACCTTAAGGAGGAGGCACATTACAATCACCTCATTTTTTCCATAGGACAGGAATCCCATTCAGGGAGCAATCCTCTATCTACAAAGTGAGGATCTCATTTTAGTAAGAAGTAGACAAACATCATAGAGTTGATTCGTGGTCACTAAAGTGAATTATGGACAAAATTTCAAAATTGGTACCAATTCAAGTAGTGGTAGGGAAAAATCCAATCCAAAAGGTCAAAAAACCTATTTAAAAACTATATGTTTTCCCAAAACAAAGATCGACTACAATATATATGCCCGAAAGTTTTAAGTCATTGTTGAAATTTTGAAAAATCGAGTAAATCGACCATATTAGATTTTGACAAAATATCTTCTAGATTATAATGGTCGAGAGATATGGGACCACTTCCATTAGGTGCAAAGTGACACTAACTTCTTATATTTACTAAAATAAATTTATAGTATAATATTAAATCTTATACTTAACATGTATTTTAGTAAATATGGCTCCTTCGATCCCTCCTAACTTCAAAATGCGTACATGTTATAATGCATATGCATTTTAGGTTTGTGAATTACCGAGCCTAAGAAAACATAACGTGATCATGTTATTGCAAAATGCATACACATTTTCTCATTTTCTTTTGTGTCCACTTTTTGGCCCCCAGATTGGTGCACTTACCCATCCATAGAAAGTTAATTTTTCTACACTAAGTTGAAGGGTCACACATCTCTTTCTTTGGGAGAATGTTCAAAATGAGTGGGTACATAGAGGTAAAGACAAGATAAATATATGGGATGAATTGGTTATAATTTGAAGGATAATTTCATGTATGCATATTACCAATTAGGTTTTTAAGAGGTTGTAGAATATACAATAGGAGTTTCATGCAAAATCACCCAGGAAATATATAAACCCATTATTAGAGCGGGCCAAGTTGAGGTGAAACTAAGTAGATTTTGCATTATGTGAATGGATTGTACTATCCATGTAAGATGTGTGCAATATTATTTGATTCCATTCCATCGAAGAAACCTACTAATGTGCCCCAAAGTGAGAGGAAAGCATTTTCCACAAACAACAAGGAGAATCGCAAGGTCAAGGAAGGTTTGCATGGTTGTGGACAAGGTATAAGTAGAGTAAATTATGTGGAATAGGTTTAAGAAAACACATCTTATTGCAATGATGGTACACCAAGGGGCATAGGAAAATCCAATCAAGGAAGAGTATTCCAAGTTCGAAGACGTCAAAACACATTTACATGGAAATATTTGGTGTAGAGAGAATGTGAATAGAGCATTTGAGTTCAACACACATATAATATAGGCGGAGAAGGAAATATTGTGTTGGCGTAGATTGGTTAACATGATGAGATCCCTCCCCACCACTAGTTCGAACTTCTAGTGTGATGGCAAATCGTAACATGGTATCAAAGCCGAGCAATTAAGCGCGTCGGACACAGAGTAAATCTTGGGATGGGTGACCTCCCGGGAAGTCTCGGTGTTGTTGCCTCCTAATGTCATTGGGCCTAATTTGGTGAATACATGGTGGGCTCAGGGCTCATGTGGTTGCATCTAGCTCCATCATGTGGGGGTGTGTTGGCGTAGCAGACTAGTTAACACGATGAGATCCCTCTCCACCACTAGTTCGAGCTTTTGGTATGATGGAAAATCGTAACAAATATGGTAGTGTACATGTCGTAGAAGTTGATGATGAGAGTGTTGCATCAATTCATCACATCAATGAGTTAAAAGAGACGTAATATCTTATAATGAAGAGAGATTTTTGAATCCAATGAAGGAAAAGAGTAGTCCTTAACAACAAAATAATTTCTTCATAATCTTATGGAACTTTAGAGGAAATGTATGGAAAATAATTATGTATATTGTCGGTACCGACATTTTTTTGTGCGTGAGATGGTATATAAATTGAGTTTGAAAACAACAACACATAAAATCAATCCCTACTAGCTATTATAGTCATTAAAGGGACATCATATCTTGGTGAATGAGTATTGTTTTGTAGTTTTCTAGATCGAGTGAATATGAGTTATGTGAAATATAATGCCTACACATGTTTTCTATATTTTTTTCTTGGTAGATCTTGGCAAAGTATGATATGAAGGCATGTCATGATGGTTGCATACACACATATTAAACATTTATGAAGGATGGAGGAAAAGTAATCTAACTTATTTAAAGGAAAAGAGTGAAGAGCCTTGCAGACAAGAACGTGATGATTATTAAGCTAGCACAAGTTGTGTTTGCAATGATAGGGAGTAGATGACACACTCCCATGTGAAGTTAGATATATTTTAAATAATTTTTCTCGATTCTTTTGCAATATTTTCTAGATTGATTATCACCTATGAGTGGTATCAATCATCACATAAATATGATTATAAGTTTGATTTTTCTAAACAAAGTGGTATAGGTGTACACTAAAGGAGAATATTGAAATTAAAAATCAAGTTCATGAGTAATTAGATAAAGGGTTGATCATATTCTTTGAGTCCATGTGTGGTGCCAATAGTGCTAGCATCAAAGAAAAATTAAGAATGGAGTATATGCACTAAAAGTAAAGCAATAAACAAGATCACAATGAAGAATAGATTTTCATTTCCATGCATGGATGGCATGATGGATTGTATCATTAGATAATATTGTTTCCTAAAGATATATTTTAAGAGTAGATATCACCAAATCCACATAAGAGAAGTATATTAACGGAATATTGTATTCAAAACACAATAGAGATCGTATGAGTGGTTGGTTATGCAATATGGGTTGAGTAATGCATCAAATACTTTAATGGACCCATGAATGAGGTACTTAAATAATTTTTTAGTGAGTTTTTCATAGTTTATCTTGATTAAGTTTTGATACTTATTGCATAAATAAGGAGCATTCAATACACTTTTATAAAGTGTTGTAGCAATTGTAAGACAAAAAAAAAAATCTAATGAATTTGAAGAAATGTAGTTTTATGAAATAAGATCTTGTATATTTAGGTTTTGTAATATCCCAAGATATTTTGAAGATAGATATAGAAAAGGTAAAAGAAATGATGGATAGGCCAACACAAAAGAGCACTTTTGAGGCAAGGAGTTTTTATGAATTGATGATTTTCTACATGAAGTTCATTCAAATTTTCAGAAGTATATATGCACCTATCATAGAGGTTATGTAATGAGATAAAAATAATTTATATGGCAAAAAAATTAGAACAGAGTTTCAGAATTCTAACAAAAAGAGATTGGGAAGCTAGTTCGGCGTTGCCTAATTTATTTAACAAAATTCAGATCGATTATGATACAAGTGATGTAGAAATTGGCATGGTTTTGATTTAAGAAGCAAGGCCATCAACATAATTCAATAATAAGATAAATGATGTGAAGTGTAAACACTTAGTATATGACTAGGAGTTCAATCTAATTGTGCAAACACTTAAAAAGTGAAGAAATTATTGGTTGACTAAAAAATTGTTTTATATAGATATCACTAGGCACTACAATTTTTCAATAGTCAAGGTATATTAAATCAGATGCATATAAGTGGGTAAAATTTCTACAGATGTACACATTTGTGTTGAAGAATATAAATGGAAATTCAAATAGAGTTATTCATGTGTTGAGTAAGAGGAATGTTTTGTTGAAAACATTACAAGTGGAAGTCGAGAGATTTGATTATATCAAGGATTTTTATACAAATGATCATTATTTAAATGAAACATAACATACATGTGTATAACCACTAAGTGTGAACAAAACATAATGGTTGGATTATTTCGTTGAAGAAAGATTTTTTTAAGAGTATTCAATTATATACCCTCATAGGACTAACTATGAAAATTTGGTTTAGAAAACACATTGGAGGTATAACTATTCATTTTGAGTATGACAAGCCTCATGCATGAGGTTGAAAATTCATTTCTCTAAGATGAGTACATATGTGCACATGAATGTGCAAGAGTGTATAAATTTACAAATGGCCAAAGGGAGAAATCAAGATCTAGGATTATATAAACCATTTCCCATACTAAAGAAGTTATTGGAAATGTAAATGTGGAAAATATTAGTTGTGAATTTGAGAAAACAAACAAACTTGCTTCCCTAATCTAATCTTCTCAACAAATACCTCAGATAGAGAAATGGATTAAAAGGGGAGAGAGACAAATACTTACACTTACCTATAAGTTGTAAAGCTCCTCCTTTGATGTGTTGGATTTTCTCTTGATTGATTTTTGATTGCTTAAAATTTTGGTGGAGACACACGATCAACACCTACCCTTGATTTTGCTTTTGAATCACTTGATGAATATCAATGGATGGATGATTGATTGGATTGAAGGAATAGATTGATTGATTGGATAAGAATATAAAAATGGATGATTAATGAAACAAAATGGTAGAGGTTTGTTATGGATTTCCAAGTTGGCTCTAATGGAGGATGAGAACCCAATTTATAGTTAAGAGTGGATGATTCAATGGCTAGGATGAAGCCAATTTGGATTTGGATCAAGGGTGGAGAATGTATGTGAGAATTAAAGGATTCTAGAATTTGAATTCAAATTTTATGGAGGGAAGAAGCTTCCATTGAATTAAAAATTCAATGGAAGGAGAGATTTAGAGAGGCTTCTAGAAATAGAATCCTCTAGATTTAGAGGTGGGAGGATGTGATTAAGATTAGAATTAGATTAGGTTAATAAATGATGATTAGGGGTGAGGTTACATGGAAAGGATAGGTGTAGGGATGTGTAGGGTAGGTGGGTAGGTAGATATAGGAATATTAAATTCCTAGAAAATGTTAATAGGGATTATATGATATAATAATGAAATAAAAGTGATTAATGATAAGATGGGATATAATGATGGATTAAAAGATTTGGGATAAATGATAAATAACGATAAAGGGGTAAATATGATAAAATGGATTAAGTAATAATAATTAATCTTATGATTAATTATTATATGGATGATGTAGGGATATTTACAGGACAAATTAATCATAATTAATCATGTCGACATTTTAGATGTCTACAGGAAGACATTAGTATGGAGTTGTTTTTTCATTACCTAGGACATTAGTATGCAAGCCCTATGTCTCTGTGACATCAAATCATGTGTGATTTTGATGGTTAATTACCGCTTGAAGTGAATACTTAATGGGTAGTATGTGAAGACAAAATAGCCAATGTATAGGGAGTGATTAAGTAAAATGGGTGGATGGAGGGTGAACGGAAGGCTAAGTCATGCATTCTGCTGCTGCCCAGATGTCCATAGCCCTAATGGAGAAGCATCGATTCTTGTCACAACATTTCTCTACTGCCAGCCAGACATCCATAGCCCTGGTAGAGTTGCTAGAAACACCCCTAGAGAGAGTCTTGAGGTGGATTTTATTTGATATTTTAAATTTTGATATGATTTTTTGCTTTTTGATATTTGGATTTTTTTACATAAAGAGGTTCCACTCTCTTAAGAACTCTCAAGGGGTTAAGAATCACTAGTGGCTTGATGGGGGTTGGAAATGAGTGTGGTGATGACATTGGATAGAGTGCCAAAAGATGCACCCAAGGGTTTTCACCACAAGTTGATTAAGTGTGTTAAAGTTTGTGGGATTTAGGAGGACAATGGTGATGGAATGTTGGAGGTGATGATAGACCAAGGTCACATGGTTGTAGTAGGTATCTTGTTGACTTACAACATCCGTGAGCAAGATGATCAAGTGTTCAAAGGAATTTATTGATAGAGGAAATAAATGGATGTGACGATAAGAATGGTTTAGATATAAATGGATTTGGGTGTTATATGGAAAGAGGATGGGTGGGAAGGAAAGAACATTTGTGCATAAGGGACAAATTATGTGCTCAATTCATTTTTAGTGTTTAGTATTTGTAGGGGGTTAAATGATTTTGGTTGGGTTGAGTGGTGGGGATGGTGCGATTAATAAGAGGAGTGGTAGAAATGGGTTGTGATGGGGTAGTGGGAGGGACGTTGTTAGTGTTAGGTTTATAACCTAATCCTAAACAAACCTGGAATTTGATGAATGGAGATGAGTTCGTGAATGCCTTGCTCATGGGCGCCTAATCCTTTACCTCAATGTTTCATATTAATGAACATATTTTTGAATATAGGATATGGAGTGGATGGGGAATATGATGCCATGTGGTCATCATGAGCCTAGGGTTTTTAATTTTATCATCCACTAAGAGTCCTGGACTTAAAAAAGGATGGGAGGTGAGATTTATTTTGGTTTTGGTCGGTGAGGGATGTTTAGAGGTACAATGAGATTTGGATGGCTAATGTTGTTTGGATTTTGAGTGGGATTTAGATTGCAGATGATGGTTAGGGAGAGGATTGTGGTGGTTGGATGATAACAAGGTACAAGGACAAGAAGCCCTTAGTGAATGAGGTTTTGGACATAAGATTTAAATTACATGTAACGATTGGTCGAATGTTCATGAGTGTGATGAAAGTCACAATAATAGTCTTCCGATACCAAGGTGGTTTGGGAAGGTTTTGATCATGTGATTTGATTGGTGGATGGATGATCATGTTGAAGGTTTTTAGACAATGGAAGAGATGGTGGTCAAGGATTCTCCTAAAGGAGTGAAATGGTTTGCACTAAATTATTTTGGGGGAGTGGGAAGTAAAGGTGCAAGATTGTGTGGATCATAATATGTTTTGGTTGATTTGGATTTATGAGTTGAATTAGATTGTTGTGGCTTAGAAGATGAAGGGGATGGATTAGGCCTGGGGGACAAAGTGGATGGTTTGGGCTTTGAGGCCATAATAGATTTGATTGATTTTAGATTGGTTGGAGTATGTGGTTTTGAGGTAGGGGTTTTGACTTGGGATTAGATTGTTGGGGATAAGTAGATGTAGATGAAGGGGATGGCTGTGATATGGGGGTCACATTAGATTTGGGTGATGTTAGGGATGAAGGAGATTTGGGAGATGGGTTTTGTGTAGGAACCACATTAGATTTGGTCGATTTAGGGGGTGAAGTAGATGAAGGACGCATAGGAGCCTTATTTGATTGAGTAGGAGATGGAGTGGGGAGAGGATTTGTATTGGATTTGTTAGGTTTAGGATTTGGTGACTTAGGAGTCACATTAGATGTTTTAGGATTGGGGGAAGGTGGATTAGAAATAGGATTAGACGATAGGATAATTTTAGGTTTAGGTGATGAAGAGGGTAAGATAGGATTAGATATGGATAAAGAGGATGAGGGTGGAATAGGACCCACATTAGATGGTTTAGGACTAGGGGTAGAAGGGGATAAGGGTGACTTAAGAGTTAGGTAGATGATATAGTTTTGTCAAGATTGGGCTTAGGTGATGGAGGGGATGAAATAGGCATAGATCATCGAATATGATGGTGGAGTAGGGGATGTGGTAATATCTAGGGAAAATCCATAGGATCAGATTGGGATGATGTATATGAAGAGGATGGAGGAATAAGATGGGACGCGGGAGATAATAATTTTGGGGTAAGTGGTTGGGATTGTTTGCGGGTATGTGAATGGAACTCGATAAGAGTTTTGATGATGATTAGATTTAGGAGTTGATATTTTGGATGGTGGGTGCATGAGTGTTGATGGGAGGAAGGTGTGTGCCATGATGATTGATAGGGGATTTAAAGGTTCAAATTTGGGATGGTTGTGTGGGCTTAAGATGGGTTCCTAAGTTAGTAAGGACATAATGGAGGTCCTCTTGGTCTAGGTCAAAGTTAGTGAGGTTGTCAAAGTCAATGAAATTGGCTTGTGGGGATAATGGTTTATGTTCCTTAGTTCGCAAAGTGTGGATTGAGATGATTTGGGTTCATGAAGGAGGAATTCAATGGGGTGAGGATTAGAGATCTCAGTAAGGGTAAATTATGGATGGGGTTGGTTGGGAGATGATGGTCTAGGGGGTGATTGGTTAATTAAAGATCGAATATTTGTTGAATGAAATGTTGGATGATTTTGATGATGTTAGGATCAATATGGGATGGTTAATTTGGATGGTCGTATGAGATTAATTGAGGTAGGAGGTGAGTTTGAAATTTATTTATTAAGGTGTTGGATGGTGTGTGGGACTTCATGGTCAAAGTGATATGGTTGACTTGGATGGGTGGGGATGATGAGATAGCTTGGTTGATGGATTTATAAAGGAGGTGTGGGTTTGGAAGTTTGTTTGAAGAGGATGGGGATTGAGCATCAAAATCCATGGTTTGATAGAATGTGCAATTAAGGATGGTGATGGGATTGGGATTGGGATTAATTTTGTTGATGAAGGATAATGATGGGATTTGGATTGGGATTGTTTGATTAAAGATGGTTGATTATTATGATGTTTGATTGATTAGAATTTTTAAGGTGATAGGATAGTTAAGGGTGTTCACAAGTAAGAAACAAACATGGAACACGCACCCTAACTAGTCAAGTGGGATTACAATCAAGCTATATCCCAATTTCAATCCCACACATTGATTATGGTGCCACAATTGGATCTCCACCTATGTGTCAATTTGGGGTCGGCTAGCGAGTGATCTTGGGAGTGCGGCTGCTTGCATTATAGCTCGATATGCGTCAAAAGGTTACATAGTCTAGGATGTATGAGCTCACTAGGGGAGTCCCCGATATACCTTATGGTACATGGGGCCCAAGTCCGTGTTGCAAGGATGTTGTCTGAGGCCTAGGTATTGGGACGTGGAAGCCTCTCGCTTCAACCACTCTTTAAACAATTAAGTGCTTAGCCAATAATGACAGTTATCCAAGAATTTGTATACCCCGCCAGAACACGGGGTGTGTCTACGTGCGTGGAGATGAAGCCCATGGTCATGAGACCCCTAAGACTATGTAAAGTGCATGGATATCACTTCCACGTCACATTGCCCCTACAAAATAAAATTGGGAAGGGTAGTTGCTTTTGATCATCAAGATCATCTTAGGATGCAAGAGGAGAGCATACACGGTTTGCCTTTAGGATGAACAAGAAACAAAGGAAAACACACAAACATGATTATAAATGCAAGATAATTAAATTCTATATGATAAAATGAAATTATAAAGATTAGTAGTTTAATGATTGGGTCTTCAAGAGGAGGCCCTACAAAAGAAAAGGTTAGTAGTTTGTTTTTGAACCCTGATTGGACTAAACGAGCCACAAAATAAAAGGAGTAATAGTTTTCAATCCTAATATCACAAAAAGTTTGCATAAATATCAAAATGGATGGAATATCCCCTTGTTTCTGTAATAAACCTATAAAAACATAATGTTAGACCTGCAAAAAACACCAAGAACACTTGAAAATAGGGTTAGACTATTAGTTCTAAGAAAAAATAATAATTCAGTAAATTCGTTGATTGACATGGCATAGGCACCAAAGTATGGAAAAGGCTCCAAAGTACAAAAAAGGTGCCACTTTAGGGCATAGGCACCATTTTGTGCATATATGCACCAATGTATGACAAAAGACTAAAATAGGGTAAAAATAGGTAGAAAACATGGTTTTGTGCTAGAACAATGGCTTTGAAGTATTAAAAACACACCAAATTTTGTGCATAGGTGATACTTTAGCTAAAACATTCCATTACATGGAAAAGGTGCCATTTTGTGCAACATAAGCGCTAAAGTATGAAAAAGGTTTAAAATAGGAAAAAAACAAAGTTTTGGTCTAGAACAAAGGCTTTGAAGTCTCAGAAAGGCACCAAAGTTTGTGCATAGGTGCCACTTTAGGTAAAAGGTGTCAATTTTTGTGCATAGGTACCAATACATAGAGCAAAGGTGTTGTTTTGTGTGGGAAACAAAATTTGACAAAAAAATTACAGATTTCAAGGTGTAAATTACAACGAAACTTCTTGAAACTTGGACAACCTGTTCAAGGGATCAAACAAGATGGAAATGATTAAAATAGGGGGTAAGCCCCATGGTGGGCACAAAATGTAAACATGGAAAATATTAGTTGTGAATATGAGAAAATAAACTTGCTTCCCTAATCTAGTCTTCTCAAAAATTACCTTAGATAGAACAATGGATTGAAAGGAGGAGAAAGAAAAATACATGCACTTGCCTACAAGTTTCAAATATCCTCCTTTGATGTGTTAGATTTTCTCTTTATTTATTGTTTATTACTTCATATGTTGGTGGAGGCACACGAGCAACACCTCCCCTTGATTTTGCCTTTGAATTGTTTGATGAAGATCAATGGATGGATGATGGATTGGATTGAAGGAATGGATTGATTGATTGGATAAGAAGAAAAAAATGGATGATTGATGAAACAAAATGGCAGAGGTTTGTTATGGATTTCCAAGTTATCTCTCATGGAGGAGGAGAGCTCAATTTATAGTTGAAGGGTGGAGGATTCAATGGCTAGGATGAAGCCAAGTTGGATTTGGATCAAGGGTGGAGAATGCATGTGAGGATTAGAGGATTATAGAATGGAGGAGTTTAGACATTTGAATTTGAATTTCATGGAGAGAAAAGATGCTTCCATTGAATTAAAAATTAAATGGTAGGAGAGATTTAGAGATGCTTCTAGAAATATAAGCCTCTATATTTAGAGGTGGGAAGATGTGATTAATATTAGAATTAGATTAGGTTAAAAAATGATGATTAATGGTGAGGTTACATGGAAAGACTAGGTGTAGGGATGTGTAGGGTAGGTGCGTAGGTAGATATAGGAATATTAAATTCCTAGAAAATGTTAATAGGGATTATATGATATAATAATGAAATAAAAGTGATTAATGATAAGATGAGATATAATGATGGATTAAAAGGATTTGGGATAAATGATAAATAACGATAAAGGGTAAATATGATAAAATGGATTAAATAATAATAATTAATCTTGTGATTAATTATTATATGGATGATGTTGGGATATTTGCGTAAGCAGTTACTCGTAATTAATCATGTCCACATTTTAGATGTCTGGGTAGACATTAGTATGGACTTGTTTTTGCGTTACCAGGACACATAAAGGATTTGATTCCATTTTTATTGTAGTGGATAGGTTTTCCACGATGGCATAATTTTTAGCATGTAAAAATACAAGTGATGTGATACACACTACTAAATTATTTTTCAGCAAGATTATAAGGCTATATGGTTTACCACATAACATAGTTTCGAGATAGGGATGTATAGTTAGTTTGATTATTTTTGGACCTTATGGAAGAAATTGGATATGAGGTTACAATTGTTTTCAATGTATCATCCATAGATAAAGGAAAGAACAAAATTGTAAATAGAAGCATGGATAATCTTCTAAGATATTTATTTGGAGATAAGAAAAGGAGATGGGATTGAGTATTGGCACAAACAAATTTCCAATATATAATTCAAAGTGAGTATAAGCATAGGAAAACACCATTTTAAATTGTGTATGTACTAGTATAAGAGGAGTTGTAGAATTATGAAACATAAATATTGAACAAGAAAAGAGGCCAAATATTGAAGATTTTGGATAATACATGTATGTAGTGTAGTAAAAGTGTGTAAAAATTGGGGAAAAGTAACACACAACATACATGACATGTAGATATGGAGAGAAGACAATTTGAATTTAAATTTGGAGAAATGGTCTTAGTATATTTGAGAAAAGAAATCATTCTAAAAGGTATCTATGATAAGTTGAATTAGAATAAGATATGACCTTGCAAAGTGTTGAGGAAACTTGCATCCAATACATATGAGATTGAGTTACCATGGGGTATAGACACAACATTTTCAGTGTGACAGATATGTATGGTTAGTTTTTAGGACAAGATGGTAAGGATCGAACATATCCATATTTGTGTTTAGTTGATTATAGAACACATATACCATAGAAAGCACGCAAATAAGAAGAGATGATAATTGATACAAGATTCGAGAACAACGTGTAATAACAACTATAAATAACATTTGGTTAAGTGGAAAGGTAAAGATATTAAATATGGGACATGGATTAGCATAATTAAAACAACACATTGAATATCATTATATTTTTCACTAGAAGGAGCTCATGAAAAATAATATGTTAGGTGTATGATGAAATAGCATCCAAGTTCACAAGCAACCTACATCAACCTCATATAAATAGAGTAGATATTACAAGTTTTATTACTCATATGTTTTGCATTATATCTAGAGGAATTCAATAGGTTTACAATATCTTGAAGAATCTAAAATATTTTTCATAAGTGATTAACTAAAAATGGACTAACTAAGTAGTGTGGGTATAAGTAATCTAAGCTATGAACAATTGTACTAAAGTAAATGAATGCAGTAAATAAAAATGTAAATAAGCTAAACCACTATGCAATAGGAAATACTAACCCTAATATGCAAGAAGGAAGATGAAAGAACTCAAGCTGAATAAGATGCCTATCGGAGGGTGTCGTAGAGGTGACTGGAAAAAGTAGGAGCAGGAATGACTATGCATGAGTCCTAGAAAGAATGGATATGGCGGATCTAGATGGAGTGGGCGCCCACAGGCACTTTGGTATGAAATTTGGGTGCGAAGCTCGAAATTGGTTTTTATAGGGTCGAAAGGTGGTTTGAAACCCTTGTTGTGTGTCGCATTACATTCATTGTCCTACGTTGAATGTGCAAATACTCTAAGATGAATAAAAACCCTACAAGACCCAAAAACAAGCATCAAAACCTAAAAACAAAAAAATCAAATGAAGGGGTCGGAATTTCCTCGTGCACCACAATAGTGGACTTACTAATTGAGTGTTGCACTACATCTTAGAACCGATGTACTTCTATGTGCAAGTTTCGTGAACATGCCCTAGGTTGCTCTTGTGCCAAATGCACTTTGTGAAGTAACGAGTAATAACTATGTGTAGAAAATGTAATAAAATATGTGCATGAAATAGAATAGAATCCCTCCCCTATGAAGTGTGATGCAGATGTCCTAGCCTTGTGCCTTGATGATGGAGCTATGTGGATGCAAGTGATATCCAATGTAATAGATGGATGCAACTCTAGATGTAGTGATAGTAGTAAGTGATGCTAGGTCCCTCATTATGGTCTCATAACTTTTCTAAATTTGTAATTAACCTCGAAAAGGACGACCACAAGAAAGATAAACATTCCAAACGCCTAGAAAGAGCCCAAAAAGTGGTGGGAAATTTCAAGTAGGATCGGGCACCCCAAGTGGGACCATGGTCCCCATAGGCACCCTAAGTACTAGCCCAAGCGCCCTAGTTGAGGCTAAAATAGTGGGAAATGACTGAAATAGACCTGGGCATGTGGAAAAAATTAGGCGGTAATGACAAAATAAAATAATATAAGATGGCCAAAATACAGAGGTTAATTAGTACTTTATTCACTCAAGAACCTTCTAAATAGTAGTATAAGACCAGGATAAATAATGTCTAAAGTGAATGATTTTGTGACTACATTTTTCTGCACTTTGTGTTGGTGAGTTGAAAGCTCGGTAACATAAAGTACATAGAGATGCGTAATTGATATCAATGAAGAGTGTAGTAGAAAGCGCACTAAAGGAGTAGACAAAGCGTGGAATGATAAAAAAGATGGTAGAGCGTGGAAGCTATATGAAAAATGCACAAAGAAAAAGCGATCAGAGTGAACCTAGGGCAGAATGTGTGTGTAGTTGTTGTGGTGTGTAATGTACTTGCATAGTTAGTAAACCGTGTGTTGTCACGAAGTGTTGTGGTTGATGTTGTTGTTTTTGTTGCCCCTAATTTGATTACTTGTTTCTTATATGGTCGGACCTGCAAATAGAAAACGAGCAAGTAGTCAAATATGTATGTAATTGTAAAAATGCTATGTAAAAGACACATGTATGTGAAAGTATGTAAATGTAGAGTACGCAAAATGAAAAGTGTAAATGTAACATGTGCACCTAATCCATGTCGAGAGAAAGGGTGTAGAAGGATATCCTATACTACTAGGGGTTTTGGGAAATCGACGCCCTAAGCCAAAGAAGTGTAGGGAGGAAATGCTTTGTAATCTCCAAGCTCTAACTACTTCCTTGAAGCTGTGAAGAGATCTCTCGTATCATTTTGTTATTCGGGTGATCCGACAATTTGGCGGTAGAAGAAGTATAGGGAAGAAATGTTTTGTGTCCTCCAACATTTAACTTCTCTTCTGAATGTTAAGGACACCATGTCTTGTAAAAGCCGTTGTGTATGGAGTTTGTAGACTGGTCTGAACTCATTCATTTTATGTAAACCCACAATGTCAAGGGTAAAAAGTACACTAAACTGAACTGGTGTAAATGCATTGTGTAGACTATAGAAACCCCAAATGCTACCCCCCCTCTTTGGGGGCACATGCGACATCGTTGATAGAACAATGCAGCCCCAAAAGAGGACCAACAACATGAACTATATGCCCTGTAGGGGAAGGGAATGCGCTTGGTAGAAACCAAGGTGCGCATAAACAAGGATGGCTAGCCAAAAATGTGTTAGTATGAAAAAACATGCATGTAGAAAACAAGTGTAAAGTACACACACAATGTAAAAACTACCAAGCAAAGTAGTGTAAACATGCAAGAAGACAAGTAAGTCGCACAAAGCGAGTCGCAAACATGGGAACATTACTCACGATGTCACAATACACAGCAAGGTCATCATGGCGGTAAACAACAAACAAGTGTGTGCACAAAACATAGGGCAAGGCACATACAAGAAACAAACAACGGTAGACAAATATAAACAAGAGAAATAGTCATGGAAACATGTAATCCTATAAAACAAGTGTTGCACATGAAACACCCGTTAGCATGTTAGAGAATTAACCAATATGTCAAAGCGTGAATAACCAAGTAATGTGAAGTGCAAAGCACAAAATGGAACAATAGCAAATGGAAGAAACGAATGTGGATTCCCCAACGACCAAAGATAGGAAGGGCAGAAGGTGAGCATGTATGCCATGTGTAAGAAACTTGTATCTGCGATAACACTAAACAAACTCATGAATGTGCATGTGTGGATAAAATACATAATGACATATAAGAAATTAATCAAACATGTGTAGTAAATTGAACATGTAAAACACTAGTAAACAAGAGTAAATGCCCCTAAGACAATGCAATATGTCATGGATGGATGGAATGGAATGCAAGATGGAATGGTAGGAGTTGCATGGCCCTTGAGTGAATGGAAGTGTATGCAATGAAGTTCATTTGTTTTCCCCCTCAGCAATCAAGAATGAATCATAAACGAGAGTGCGTCATCGGGAAATGGTCGAAGTGTGTGTATTGTGTCTAATGCGTTGTGATGAATGTGTATGTATAGTGATGAAATGCAACCTAGTGGCAATGCGTGCGTGAAATTTGTTTGTCGGTAGAAAAAGTTGTGAATGGAAATGGAAGTTCAATGTTCATTGTGACATATATATATGGTATGTATATGTCTTCAAATAGATTGTGTAATGTTTTAGATGTTTGGCACAATGATAATCCTTTGTGCAAGACTAGGAGACTTCAAACAAATTTATATCATTCTTATCTTCAAAAACATTATATCACATATTTGGTGCATGTCTTCAAAGCTTCACATCACCAAAAAAGTTACACCTTAGTAGTGCATATCTACCTTTGAAATCATATGGCCATGGGAGTTCATTTGAACAAATGCATAAGGATTCACTTGGAAGGCGTGTGTGTAGTTATGTGTGCAATAACTTAGTATTTGTGTGATACTTGAGAGCACATGTTTTCAAATTCAATTTGATCATTTCATAGAATGAGTGGCCAAAAAATATTCACCTAACCTATAGATGTAATTATGGATATGCCTTGTATTCATCGAGTTGTGTTATAATTGTACATATGTTGAGGAACCTTTGGGCGTTATCTTACATAGAAGATTGGGACCAATTCGGTTATTTTAAGAAGTTGTAAAAATTGTATAGAAGGAGATACATGTAAAAGGTTACCCTAAGGAATTATATAAACCCGTGATTAGAGTGAGTCATGTTGAGGATGATGCTAAGAAAATCTCTCGCTATGTGAATGGATTGTACCTATCCACACAAGATGTGTTCGATACGATATGAGTCCATTCCATCAAAGGATTATACTAATGTGCACTAAAGGAAAAGGAAAAAAATCCCGCAAAACAAAGAGAATTGCAAAGTCAAGTATGGTATGTGTAGTCTTGTACACAATAGCGGTAAAGGAATTCATGTGGAATAGGGTGAAACAGTACATCTCAACGTAATGATGGTGCACCAAGAGGTAGGGGAAACTCTAAGCTGGGTAAGATAACTATATATGGTCAAGGTCATGGGAACACATTCATAGGAACATGTTTCAAGTGTAGAGATAATGGGCATAGAGCATGCAAGTTCCTACATACACATAATAGTGGAAGTAGAAGGAATTATGGTAGAGTGCATGTCACATAAGATGGTGATGAGAATGTTGCATAATCTCATCACATCAATGAGCTAAAAAATGGAGAAGCTCTTATAATGAAGAGAGGCTTTTAAAGCCGGTGAAGGAAGAGAATAGTCTTGCAGTAACTAAATATTTTATCTAGAATTTTAGGTAAGTTTAGAGGAAAACTATGCAAGGTAATCAAGGATAGTTGTAGAATTGACAATATTTTCATGTGAAAGATTGTATCTAATTTTTTTCTGAACATAATAACACATTTGTAACCCTACAAGGTAATTTGGTTGTTGAAGGGACATTAGATATTGGTGAATGGGCATTGTATGGCGATTTTCCATATTAGTGAACATGAGGTCTTGTGCAATCTAATGCCTATATTTGTTTTGTATATTTTTCTTAGTAAACCTTGTCAAACGATAGGAAGGAATGTCATGATTTTCTTACATACACCTACACATTGGTGAAGTATGGGAAAAATATACTCTTACTTATTTAAAGGAAAAGAGTGAAGAGGTGGGAAAGAATATGTAGATCTCGACAATTTCGATAAAGTAATTCATAAGAGACACGAACAAGGAGAACATTTGTTTCATGTTCATTGTCATGATAGTGTGTGTTGTATTCACAATGACGTGAGAGGACGAGACACTTCAACATGAAGAGAATTTTTAAAATAAATTTGAAGAGGGTTTTGGAAGATATACCAGATGGATTAACACTCATAGCCCAAGGAGAATCAATCATTACATCAACTTGAATCTAAGTTATATTTTTCAAAACAAAATGACATAGGGAGAATGTTGAAGTTTAAAAGCAAGTTCAAAATCTATTAGATAAAGGGTTGATCGAGTCTTTGAGCCCTTGTGTGGTACCAATGGTGGTAGCATCAATGAAAAATGAAGAATGGATTATATGCACCGATTGTAAAGTAATAAACAAGATCATGATCAAGTATATATTTCCATTTTCATGTATGGATGACATGATGGCTTTTTCGGTGGATCATAGTATTTTACGAAGATAGATTTGAAAATATATCACCATTTCCATATAAGGGAAGGAGATATATGGAAGACTACATTCAAAACACGAGGGATTGTATGAGTGGTCAATTATGACATTCAAGTTGAGTAATACATGGGATACTTGCATGGACTCGTGAATGAGATCCTTTAACCATTTTTTGGTAAGTTTTTCATAGTTGACTACAATGTGATACTTATTACAAAAATGGAGGAGCATTTGATACACTTGTGCAAAGTGTTGTAGCAATTGCAAGAGAAAAAATATATATTAAATTTGAAGAAGTGTGGTTTTATGAAAGAATAGTTCATATACTTGGGTTTTTTAATATCCCAAGATAGATTGAAGATGGATCTAGAAAAGGTAAAAATAATATTGGATTGGGTGACACGTAGGAATACTTTTGAGGTAAGGAGTTTTTTTATGGATTGACAAGTATCTACAAAAATTTCATTCAAATTTTCATAAATATATATGCATCTATCATAGAGGTCATGCAAGGAAATAAAATGAATTTTTATGGATAGACATCGAAGAGAGTTTTCATAATTTTAAGAGGAAAGTGACTAGGCAGCTAGTGTTAGTGTTGCTTAATTTCTCAAAAACAAATTAGGTTGATCACAATACAACAATGTAGAAATTGGCGTAGTATTGAGTCAAGAAGCAAGTTTGATAACATACTTCAATGAGAAGATAGCGATGTCAAGCATAAATATTTAGTATATGATTAGGAGTTCTATCTAATTGTGCAAGCACTTAAGAAGTGAAGATATTATTTGTTGACCAAGTAATTTGTTTTATATTAAGATCATTAGGCACTACAATTTATCAATAATCATGGCATATTGAATCGAGAGATTGAGGTGGGTAAATTTTCTACAGAGTTACTCATTTGTGTTGAATAATAAAAGTGGCAAGTCAAATAGAGTTATTCATGCATTGAGTATGAGAAATATTTTGTTAACAAAATTATAGGTGGAAGGCACAAGATTTGATTCTATGAAGGATTTATGCAAAGATGATAAGGATTTCAACGAATCATGACATACGTGTGTAGAACCACTAAATGTGAACATGACATCTTGATTAGACTATTTCATTCAGAAAATATTGATGTTTAAGGGTAATCAATTATAAACCATGAGAGGAACAACTGTGAAAAAATGGATAAGAAAAACACAGTAGAGGTATAACTAGTCTTTTTGGGTACAACAAGACTCGTGCACAATAGTTTGAAAATTCCTTATGTCCTAAGATGAGCTCAAATGTTTAAATGTGTGTGCAAGTAAGTAGAGTTTTCTAGTTGGCCAAAGGGAGAAGTCAAAATGCAATATTTTATAACCATTTCCTATATCGAGTAGTTGTGGGAAGACATTCATATAAACTTTGTTTTTGTATTACCTAGGATGCATAATGGTTTTGATTTGATTTTTATTGTAATGGATAGATTTTCCACGATGGCACACATTTTAGCATGTGAAAAGATAAGTGATGTGATACACATTACTAACTTATTTTCAGAAACCGTAAGGCTACATGATTCATCACATGGCATAGATTCAAATAGGGATATAAAGTTTGATGGATATTTTCATATGACCTTATGGAAGAAATTGGATACAAGGTTACAATTATGTTCAATGTATCATCCATAGAAAAACGTATGATAAATAGAAGGTTTAGAAATCTTTGAAAATGTTTAGTTGGAGATAAGCTAGGGTCATGGGATTTACTATTGACACAAAGCAAAAATTGCATATAATTCAATGAATATAAGCATAGGGAAAACACCATTTTAAATTGTGTAAGGTACTAGTATAAGAGGAGTTGCAAAGTTATGTGGCATAAGTAGTAAACAAGCAAAGAGAGCAAATGTTGCCAATTTTGAGTAATACATGTATAAAGTACGCCAAAAAGTGTGCAAACATTTGGAGAAAAGTAATGCATAGCGCAAACGATGTGTAGATATGAAGATTAAAGTTGAATTTCATATTGGAGGCGTGGTCTTGACACATTTGAGAAAAGAAAGCATTCTGAAAGGTAGCTATGATAAGTTGAAATGGAATTAGATCTGACCAGGAAAAGTGTTGAGGAAACTTACATCCAATGTATATGACATTTAGTTGCCATGTGGTATAGACATAGTAAACATCTTTAATGTGGCAAATTCGTCTCCTTATTTTTTAGGACAAGATAATAAGGATGGAACATATTCATATTTAGTTGATTGGAGAACACATATACCATATAAAGTGTGCAATGAAGAAGAGATGATTATTGATACAAGATTCAAAGTAGTGTGTAATAAGAACTGGAAAGAGCATTTGGTCAAGTTGAAAAGAAGAGATATTGAAGATAAGACATTGATCAACACAATTGAATCAACAATACATGGAATACCATTCATGAGCTCGCACTAGTAGGAGCTCATGAAATATTTTTTACCCTAGGTGTATGATGCAGAGCATCCAAGTTCAAGCGATTGCATCAACCAAAAATAATTAGAGCAAATTTTACAAATTTTATTATTTAAAGTGTTTTGCAAAGCATATCTAGAGGAATCCAATATGTTTGTAGTATCTTGTAGAATCTATAACATTTTTCGAAGTTGATGCAAGCTAGTAAATCAATAGTGCAATGCAAAAGTGTGGTTTTTGCAAAGAACAATTATACATGGAAATGGAAGGTCAAGGTCCATTGCAACATCTATGTGGTATGTATACCTCTTCAACTAGATGGTGCGATGCTTTAGATGTTTGGCACATTGTTAAATCCATTTACAAAAGAACATGAGACTTCAAACAAAAAAATTTACATCACCCATATCTTCGTATGCATTTATCACCTATTTGGTGTGTCACATCACATACTTCATCTTCATACGTTTGTGTTACCAACAAAGGTTTATCTTAGTAGTGCACATCTTCCTATCAAACCTATAAGATCATTTGAGCAAATGCACAAGGATTCACTTGGAAGGCATGTGCATAATTATGTGTGCAAGAACATAGCATTTGTGTGATGCTTGGGAGCACAAGTATTCAAATTCAAAACAATCATTGCATATAATAAATAGATGATGAATATTCACCTAACCTATGGTTGTAATCATCGAGTTGTGTTGTAATTGTAAATTTGTTGAGGAGCTTCCGGCCTTGTCTTGCATAAAGGATTGGGACACATTCAATTGAAGAGGATTCAATAAAATATCAAATAGGTAGCTTGTAGTTGTGAGAAAAATATAGCAAGTAGTAAGTGGTGCATGGTTCTATTATAACTCACCTTTGCACTTGAGCAAGGTAGTTTATGAAAAGTTAAAAGGGTGCTCTTAGGATATTCATTCGAATCACATGGCTTAGTTTGTGTAAATTGATCTACTTACATCAATAACATCTTGGTATCTCATCAAAGATTGTATTTATTTATAATCAATTTATATAAGTCGCGTTTCCTCAAAGATGACAAATAAAATGGTTTATCTAATTGCTTACATGTGCAAAGGTTGCAATTATGTCAAGATTTGTGATGTTTCATAACGCCATGTAGTCTAAGGCATTTTTAGTTGGCCTCCTTAATCATGACTACGTCACATTGAGATTAACAATACAATTTTTAGATCCATCCCAAAAACAAGCTTATGCTCATCTAATGCATAAAAAAACTTTACCCAAACCTCCCTATTGCATATAAATATTTAGCAATTAAAAGAAAATACAAATGAATCATCTTCCATATCTATACAAGAAAAGTTCAAATATATATATGCCAACATTAAAAAAGACTACCGAGTCTACATCTCAAAACAAATAAATTTGAACAATACAAGAGAACCTAAATATAAGAGACAGTAACTCAAAGTGTACATGTATGTGGGCTTGGGTTTGTGATCTCATGTATCCCAAGATTATTTTGAGGTGCCATGGAGCCCATGAGGTTTGAACCTTGGTCAATGGTGTGAAACGCGTTAGTTTTCATTAGTAGGCCCAAACCTTGAGGATTAGCTTTGAGATAGATTTCAGTGCCTAACTCGATGTGTACATAAATAGAGGTATGGATCTATAAAAATAGTCTATTAAATGGCATTTCAAAGTAAGTGACTTACTTGTTACACTATCAATTTAAATGATATTTAATAATAATTAATTTAATTGCGACTATTAATTAGTTTACTTCTGCATATAAATAGCATCTCCTTACCATTGAAAGTGTAAATAACTCACTATCAATTTAATTTGTATTTGAACGTATTTAAATCACTCATAAATATAAATTAGATACAAAAGTCATCATACTAAATAGACTTTTAAGTATGACCAAATAATAATTAAAAAAACTAATTATCATTTAAAAGCAATATAATAAGTTTGTTAACAAACGGTTTCAATGTGTAAAGCATGGACGGTAACGTGATATGAGATTTAATTTCCGAAGGTTAAAAGACATCAATAAATGTACAGCATAAACAAGTTATTCAGTGGTGTATACTTAATTAATGTAATCGTTTCATGCCACATCGTTGGTCACGATGTTTGAGAAAAAAAGGGCAAAATTGATTTAATAGTCTTCTAGTGGGTTCCTTCAACGAACAAATATCATTTTAATGGTTTTTTTCATAGATTCCTTTCAATAACACAATCATTTTAATGGTTTTTTGATATCTATTGGTCTCATAATTTAATAAGACAATAATTTAATAAGATATATATTTAGAGGTAATTTTATGTTTTCTTTTTTTGGGTAAAGGATTATGAAGTTATAGGAGAGTGAGAGAGCCGAACAAGTAAACATACTCATCTTACAACCACTTGATCATTATGTTAGTAAGAGGGTAATTTCCATTGTAAAGTCATTTCTATTGACAAAAAAATTACGATATATTAGACTTTATATGTTGTGGTAGACCAACTCTACTAATTAATGTAAGATTATTTATTTTTAAAAAAGATTTTGAGACGTAGAAGCCATTCCAAGATGCACTCAAGAGACATCTAATAGTTGTAACATGTATTCCAAGATAACTCTATAAAACTTTTTGCGTTTTTGTTTTCCATATTATAAAACCAGAGGAAGAGAGAGAAAGGCAGCACAACCAAACATATTTGCCCTGCAACTAATCAACCATTATGTTAGTAATGATAGTTAAATGTACCATTAAATGTAATGAATGTCATATATACCATTAATGCTATAGTACTGATTTTTTTAATAAATTGATGAAAAATACAATTTTAATTTAGTATTCCAAAATTTAATTTACATGTCAGTGGCTTCATCTATAATAAAAACTAAAAAAATCCGTTTGTAATAAAAAGTAAATAATTCAATTCTATACCACAAAAATCCATGTAACGTTCTCAATAGACACGGAAAATTTTAGGTAACCTAATTCTCAATACAAATAAAAGAATTTGAGCTACTTGCTTGACCACGATGTAGAGCAAATTCTTGTATTATCCAATCATTAACATGTAAAACTGTATCTCAGAAGTATATAACAAAATAAGAAAATAGAATTTCAGGCATGACGCACTTCAGGGGTGATAAAGTCTTAACACTCGAATTCCATACTATAACATGATGCCCCATAGAAACAGAACAAGGAATTAGACAAAGTAAGGTGTGTCACACCTATAATCCTTTCTCACTGGACAGCGCTATATTGATACAAGACCAGCACGCATATTACAATCATATTGTTAGAAATGATACTAAAATTGATCTTATTAAATACCCCATGCATCTATAATTGATCAGTCATGGCAATGCGGAGTAGAATGTGTAGTACACTTCCTCCAAAAAATTTAGACAAACTATCTGATATATAAGTGCACATACAGACCCAAACAGTATGTAAGATTAGTGTGAAGCCTCATCCCCAGCAATAATGAGAACAGAAAGTGAAGCCACGAATCATCTGAACAACAAATTACTATTGTTCTTGTTCTCTGCAATCATCAACGCTAACAAATGAACAGAAAATTTGAGGATTACGTAGTGCCCAGTTCTTGGTTCAAATAATCTGCAAACATCCTTTTTGCACTCTGGGCATTCACAGGAGGAGGAGGACCACTCAAACTAGTCTGCCCTGTAAGTTTTACAAATGTTCTGCGAAGACGACGCAGCTCAGGTAACCCAACAGTTCTCTGAATATTAATGTGAAGTGGAAGTCAAGGAAATTTGCCTACTCTAAAACTGTTACAGTTTGTGGATGTGCTAAGGTGTTGCAGAGATAATAGTATAGCCAATTTTACAAAAAGGATATGGTCGGTAATCCTTCACCAAGACTAATGCCGTTGAGAAGACCTCCATATCCTTGTGCCTGTGCATCAATGAGGATATTGATAACATCCTGCATCATCACATTAACATGTTTTTAATAATTTTAACGTCATAAAGTGCAAAAGGGAAGAAAAGGAAAAGGAAAAAGAGATGGCGTAACATCTTCTGAACTTTGTCAGGACTACAGCAATTTCAAAATAAAATTTGGACTACATTTGAAACTAAATGAAATTCTTACAGATAAGGAATCAAACGACAATAAGCTCAAAACAAACAAATCAATGTGCGATACTAAATCATGAAAATAAAGAAAACCACCAGTAATTAAAACTTCACGTTGATGTACACACCCTACACCTGTACAAAACAATCATCAAAGCATATAGTTTGTTTACATCTTATGTGACATTTATCGTTGGCTTGCTTGCCTATCATCATTTGCTTGAGTACCAATCCTCCTACAACATGAATCGAAGTCCCTGATACAGAAGAACCTGGTGAGAGAATCATCTCTAGAAAAATTGCATTCTCACTTTCACAACTCTATTACAATCCTTCTTAGTAGGTCCTTCACCAACAAAAATTCGAAATCAAAAACAATTAGTCAATAATTTTGTTAGATAATTGGTGCTTCCACAGTCATTTCAATAAGATACTTATAATTTTTTGAGATTTTTAACTTTGTATTAACTTTTAAGTAATCACTCTGACAACCAATCTTCATCAGTATCATTTCTTCTAAGACCTTTATCTCATGCACATCAGTAATAACCACAAGGAAGCCACAAAGTAAACAAACACCTCTGAGCAATGCAGTTATTGGAAAAAGGAAAGTGGTAAAACATCAACCGGAGGAATGCCTGGTAAAAGTCCCTGGGTATTGTTATCACCTTGTACCAACATCACATGGATGTGCTTGTATGCTTCATGGATCCCCTAGCAATGTGATTGTTACAAATGTACACGGAATAAAGGTCGTAGAAGAAATGACTACTTGTGAAAATTGGTCAGCAAAGTGATGACTTAATACCTTATTGTTGAGTCTCTTTCCAATTTTTAATATCTAAAACCATATTTATTTTTATATAATGCATCCATAACTTATAAGCCTTGGAATGTGTGGATAAGTTGTCTGTTAGTAATGCTATCCTTTACCAATCATTTGAGAAGAACCCCGGTTGTCCTTCAGCTCATAAGCGGTCTTAAGTGTGTGGCTCTCTTTACTCCTTATGAAAACACTGCTTAGCATGGATTTCTGCCTGTTTATCTTACCAATACAATGCAGCAGTCAGAGGCCATACTTGATAAAAAGGGAATAACAAAGATGAAGCCATGAACGAATGATTCTAATTCCCAATTGGGTGCTTGCGATGAAGGTCAATTACTGCATATCTAGGTGCGCCACAACAGGTTACCACAACCATCACTTGAGGATTAAGAAGGGTTGCAACAAGGGCCCTGCACAGCTCTCAACCTATTCTATAAGCCTGGCCTCTGTTAAATCTTATATAGAACCCTAGCATTTTTCCAATCCCTTCTTTGTGTGTAATCATGCCTTGAGAGTCAACATTGTCACAAAATCCTGGGCACAAGTGTTAATAATGCTGCAAACCCTTTCAAGACTCACTTGAAAGTTGGCATCCTTGTGCTTAACCAAGCCCTTAGCACACCTATAATTGTGTAAAGCAAGAATGCACTCCAACTCACTAGCCTGTGGAGCCACATTCCGGCATTGATGAGTGGCAAGTAAACCAATTTGGTCCTCACAAATAAAGTGCAAATTGTAAATAAATAATTACATGATGTAAAAAACATAATTTACAAGATATTGTTATTATATAGCCTGGTCCCCTTTGTGGATTGCATTCAAATTCAAGGTTTTTATGTGTTCCCACTACAGGCAACTCTTGTATTATTAACTTAGAATTTTATAAAACATCTTGTAATCTAATTCACTATATTAATCTAAGTTTCTCATTTGATTTCAAAATGTACAATCTATAAGTTACACATTCTGTGTGTCTACTTTATAATTTGCACAATCTTAAAATCCTATTTCACTTTACCCACAGATGCAGATTTTCCCTGTAGACTGCCATATCCCAAACACTACCCATTGTTCCAAATCAGTATCATATCAGACTAAAAGATGACATGCTCGCATGTTCGTATGTCTGAATGCAACCCTAACAAACGGCCTCAGGTTCAAACTCACATGCTATTAGCTTTGGGGACAACTACTTGAACCCTTTCTGGAGTTAGTGGTAATAAACATAGAGGGAAAACTTCTAAATACAATCTACCTTAATGTATTCCTTGTCTGCAAATAGACCAAACTCGAATGATCCTTCATTTGGACATTACCGTCATGTTGAAAATTCAACTTAACTTGGATATTTCACTTTTTAAAGCAGCCAAGCAATGTGGACCACATAGATAATTGGATCCGGCAGTTTGAGATATAATTTGTAGTCAATCACTCTGATGACAACAAGTGAATCTCCTTTGCCGAACTCAAATTATCACAACACAATCTATTCTGGTGGAAGTTTTTCTGCCATCAACATAGACAAGCCCATGAACCTCCAATTTCTAAATGGGACCAGTTTAACCCCAGAAATGCAATAGGATGTAAATATTGCAAAGAAACCAACCAACAATTATCATAAAACCCCATTGTTTTTCTTAAGGCCTTTATTTCAGCCCTTGTCATTGCCTCCAAGAAAAAGGAGAATCATAAATGCGAGAACCAAGGATATCATATGCCCGAATGACAAGAAGTAAATGTCAAATTACAAGAGGAGTATTGGCAATGCACTCATGAATTATGTAATCAATGCAAATCTATGTGGATGGATCCTGATTCCTGCTTGAAAAGGTTGAACTTAGGTTGAACTTGTTTGAGATGAGAATGTAACAGCATGTCACCTCTTTAGCAGTCGACCAAAGAGGTGATTTAACTGTACCAATATATGCATTGCAAGCAGAGTTGCATGGACACAGCATGTATATATATATATATATATATATATATATATATATATAGAGAGAGAGAGAGAGAGAGAGAGAGAGTAAAACTACGTGCAAATTACACACTCGCAGTCCACATGAAGTAAGGAAGTTGGGTATTCAACGGATTGAAAAAATTGCAGGTTAAGTAGGCCAACGGAAAATAGACAAATTGAAAGCAAACTTAGAAAAGAATCAGAGTAAGCCAAAGGAAAAAAATCAAAAGAATTGGAGGTTGAGCAGAGCTAATGTGAAAGTTTGAAGTAAAAGAGTGAATCAACACTCTCACCTCCATGTCATCAATTGTTGCTGCTAAGATGCAACATAGAATGACATTTGCAGTTTTTTAGCATTCTTTCAGCCTTTTAAAGGGGCTTTTTGTTGGTTTTGTTAACTTTCAAATCAAATGCGGCTATAGTTGGCCTGCATACCATCTCCAGTTGTATCTAATACACTCCAGTTACAGGTTTGTATCTAGATACAATCCAAATCTGTATCCAAGCCATGTCATAACCGTATCCCTGTCCGTGTCCGGCACGCAGATACGTGAGCCCTAGCAGTAGGGGTATCAAATCCAGCAACCCTGGTTGCAAGAGAACATGTCTTAATAAAACAACCACAAAGACCAACCTTTTTACATTTTGTATTGTTTATACTTTTATTCAAGTATTAAAACCCAGCTTAAAAAAAAAAAAGAAGCATATGCAAGTGAAATAGTAAAAACAACCATTGCGACGATATCCCATTGAGCCCATACAAGTTATGCATTCAAGTGCTGATTTTCCATGCAACAAATAGACCAAAAATGAATGAAAACTATAGCTTTTTGTAGTTGTGTTTACCTGTGTTGCACGATCTAACTCATAAAGTGAATTGCTCTCAGAAGATCGAACCTGATAATGCAATCATTTAATACATTAGAAATACAATCACATTGTTGTGTGTCATAAGTCCACAATCAATAGAGAATCTTTCGCCTCTTTAATATAAACTGAAATCAAGGTCATAGATAATACCGATCTTATATGTTTGACAATGCACGTGGAGAAACACTTACCGATTGTGTCGCAATGGTAGGTTGAAGTAGACGCACATCTCTTGATTTTGAATCAATTTTTTTTGTCAGGAAAGATATTGCTTCCAACATGGCTGAAGATGACTCTTGTGTTTGTTCTGCAAATGTTTGACAACAATCACATAACAATTGCTATTGTAAATGTACTTTAGAATCTTAGTTCTATGTTCAATCATCAATGTAACATTCATCCCACAGACTAAAATACATTTACAAAAGAACTATATACATAAAAAATGGGAAGGAAAAAAAAACTTGAATGGATTTGAGGATTGGATGATGGGAAATTGAAAAGGAAATGTTTAATTGTAGCATTCAGTTCAACAATATAAACTTTAATATTTAATGAGCTGAAAGCCTGAAACAAACTTCTCTGCACAAACTTCTCTGCACTTCTTTTAATGAAAGGCGAGATTATCATGATCTCTCGACTACTTGAAATTCTTACTTGGGCATCTATGGAAAACAAAATTGACATACAGCAGACGAGATTTACAACTCGAGAAAATGACAATTATGATTCAAGTGGAAGCACTCTAGTATTTGTCACGTAGTTGCACACAAATGTACTTCATGAGCAAGAAATTAAAAATTATGAATCAAGTGGAAGCACTCTGGCATTTGCCCTGTAGTTGCGCACAAATGTATTTAATGAGATCATATGCATTATAGAATGGCAGTAAATTATTTTCATGGTTAAGAAAAACACTAAACAGAACACCAAAAATGAAGTTGTACAAACAATGGATAGGACAATGTCATCAAAATGAATAGTTATGAATAGTTATAACTTATAAGCAGTGTTACACGGGGCAAGTCCCTTATATTTTGGTGATGTCTCGAATATTTTGGGAACTTGGGGACTTGGAGGCGACATTCCCATTTTTTTAAACTTTCAAAAAATTATTTTGTTTTTACTTCGTAAAAGAAGTTATTTTTATCAAATTATAATCTTGAAAGTACCTGAAATACATTAAATACAGTTAAAATCCCCAAATTTCATTAAAAATAGTTAAAATAGTCTAATATTAATTTATATATATTATTTTAATAGCCTTCCCCATGCCATCCTCAAAATTTGGAAAAAAATTGCTGTCCCGAAAACCCCATCCCCTGTCCCCCATCCCCGAGACTTAGGTAACTACGGTTATAAGTTGAAACTATGGATATGTCATAAAAGTAGGTCTGACAGCATAACAGTAGAAGATCCAAAATTTCCTAGTAGCATTAGGGTACAGCAATAAGGACCACTGACCGAACCTTCTTAGCCCCATGATAAACAAAAATAATAAATAGGTAACAAGCTAGGGATGAAGAGCAATCCTATCAATAATGCTCAAGCCTCATTATGACAATGATGTTTTTATTATAAAGAAACATAAAATATTGCATTCACATTTCCTCTCAGAAAGTTTTCTGTTATATAAGCCTACAACTTAACACAACAAAAAGAAAGTCATGTTATCTTTCAGCAAAATTGAGAATACTGAGGGATGTATTTTAGAGAGTCGATACTTTGAAATAAGCCAAGTAAAAATGGAAGAGTATATGAAATGGGACAAGGAAGAAAGATCATACCAGTTCAAAGTGTTCAGGATAGAGCACATGAGTGAACTCTGGTAGGAATTTCAATTTGCACAAATAAGGTAGGATAATTCTATGTTGCTCTGCATCTAATCAACTTAGCATTTCACTGCAAAATCTATATGTTTTAACCATAGTAATGAGATTCCACAAGTCTCAATGAAACGTAGGTTAACTTAGGTCTTCAGACAACAATTGACCATGCGAAGGCCGCCTCATCCAGAGCAGTACCATCTATATCTCCAGAGGAAGTTCACAACACATCAAGTGTTCACATCATCACAAACTACCTCAAATGTGTGTTAGCTACCTCATAAGCAACAACTAAGGTAACACTATCCACCCCTTCTTGTTCAGTTACCTACAGATGATGGGATCAACAACTTGGCATAATATTGGGATTGTACCTGCCCTAGAAACTGCCGAATTCCAATGTCGTGTCTTGCGGTTTTCCGCAATTGATCAACTGCTTCTGAAACAAAGCTTGCAATGTGCAACTTCAAAGTTTGAGTGGTACTCTGACCTCCTTTTGCCTCCAGCAATTTCCTGTAATGCCTCTTGACCCATATAAACGAAAGGCCAAATCTTATAAAGGGGCTTGGGTTTGGATCAGAAGAGGACAACACCTTCAAGAGAGAAGGGAGTCTTTGTTGTAAGAGTCTTCTAGTTTTATGTGAGTTCAATAGGGTAAAGAAGTTAGCCTTTGGACCTGAAGCTCATAGTAGGGAAGCAGGGTGTTAAGGCGTGAGTAGTATAGAAGGCTCTCTACCAAAGCCGAATAGCCAGCGAAAAATGTCTCCTCGTAGTCTGCAAGAATGAAGGAAAGAAAATTGTGTAAAAATCTTGTGTTGCCATTGTGAGTTGCATACTTTGATGGGGTTGTGGTTGTCTGCCATTCATTTGACCCACCCCACGCCCCATCATTTGGTATCACAACAGGTTGTGTCCTGCGTAATGAGTGTGTGAGGCTCTAGTCGAGTCAGTTGAAGGTTGTGAGGAATCTTACATTGTTGAAAGTTGTGAAAAGTGGAAATGGTGCACAAAGGAATACCTCTTGGAAAAGGAAGACGGGCACTGAGAGTTGCAAATTTGACAGGAATGTTAAGAGGAATCCAAGCCAGATTAAAGGCTATGGAAACTGCAGAAGACAAAGGAGTTGTTGCTAACTTGAGTGAAGATGAAGAAGATGCCCCAGAAGTTCATCTAGAAGAGTTGAACAAAGAACTAGTGGATAGATTCTTGAAAGCTATTGCCAAGATGGGAGGCAAGCCAAAATCAGACACCCCTAGCTACTCAGGATGTTCGTGCCCTAAAGATCTAATTGAGTGGATCATGGAGTTAAGGAAATATGTCAATTATCAACATATTGGGGACCCTAAGAGAGTGAAGTTTGCTTGCAAAACGTTGAGGGATATGAATCCTTATGGTGGGATCACATAAAGCTGGAAAGATTAAAAAGAAACAAAAATTAAAATGAAGACTTGGGACAGAATGACTGCAGAGTTGAAGGGTACATTTATGCCTTCTGATTATCAGCTTTGTTTGTTTAAGAAGCAATAGAATTTGAGGTAGAGGGCCATGACTGTAAAAGATTCCAGTAAGGAGTTCCAAAAGTTGACAATCCATGTGGGTCACATAGAGGATGACAAAGAAAAGATCTCAAGATATATGAGTGGTGTTTGTCTTCCCATCGCGAGTTTGGAATGATAAGGCTATGTTCTATAGAAGAATCTTATCAATGTTCCTTGACGGATGAAGAGGAAGCTATCCAAAAACAACAGCAAAGAAGAGTAAAGGGGAAATGCACGTGGTAGACAAACCTCTAGAAGGGGTCAAACTTACACAAAGAATGACAAGGGTGAAGCTAGTACCTTGCAACAAAACTAGAGAGGTGGTCATAATTCCTACCGCAGAAAAGGGTAAGGAAATAGAGGATGATGTAGAGGATTCAATGGCACAATTTTAAGATGTGGCCAACATGAGCGTAGATCATATATATGCCCTTAAGCGAACAAGGAAACCCACAGAAGTGAGAAGCGGGTGCATGTTGCACAAATAGAGGAGGCAGAAGAAGAAGCAATCGTTCCTATGGAAGTCAAGCATGGGGAGAACCTAATGTTGCATTGAGACTTGTTGACACCAAACAACCAAGATAATGAGCCCTGGCAAAGGAAAAGCATTTTTAAAACAAAATGTGAAGCAGGAGGAAAGTGTTGCAAGTTGATCATTGATAGATACAACATTGATGATTTAGTTTCCACTGAGATGGTGCAGAAGTTGGGATTGAAGTGTGTTACTCATCCTCTACCATACAAGGTTTCTTGGCTACATAAAAGGTTAATAAGTAACGGTGCTAGAGCAATGCAAGGTTAACTTCCACATTAGAAGCTACCATGATGAGATATGGTATAATGTAATACTAATGGACAAAGGTCATGTCCTATTGGGTAGACCGCGACAGTATGGCAGAAGTGCAATACACAATGGAAGGAAGAATAGTTTCCAGATTACCAAGGATGGTAAGAGGTTTCCGTTATTGCCTATAAGGGAGGAAGAAGGAGCCAACAGCTCATTGATGTTTCTTTCAGCCAAATAATTTCTGAAAGAAGTAAAGAAGACATGAGTTTGTTTTGCTATCTTTCCCAAGCCGGACTAAGAAGTAGAAGAGAAGGAGATGCCAGTAAAGTGGCAGATTTATTGACACGATATGAGGAGAGTATCAAGTCACTTAGTGGATTGCCACCAATGAGAAATATTTATTGTCATATGGATTTGTGCCCTAGAGAAGTCTGCCAAGTAAGGCACCGCATAGAATGAATCCACTTATGAGAGGAGTTAAAAAAAAATCCAAGTTTCGTTGGATGGGGGATTGATAAGAGAGAATTTGAATCCATGCGCAGTTCCCATAGTGCTCACACTAAAGAAAGATGGTGAATGGAGGATGTGTACAGATTCCAAAATTATCAACAAGATCGCCATCAAGAACCGATTCCCATCGTCAAGGATGGATGACTTGTTGAACTGTTTGAGTGGAGTGAATTACTTCTCCAAGATTGATTTGAAGAGTGGATACCATTAGAATGGGATAAGAGGGGGACATGAATGGAAGACTGCATTCAGGACCAAGGAAGGAGTGTATGAATGGTTAATTATGCCATTTAAGTTGACCAATGCCCCTACCACCTTTATACAACTGATGAATGAAGTGTTGAAGTCGTTCCTTGGCAAGTTTGTCATGGTATATATGGACGATATAGTAATTTTCAGAAGAACCAAAGAGAAGGATTTGTTGGACCTAAGACAAGTCTTAGAGAAGTTGGGGCAAGAAAAGTTGCTAATCAACCTAAAGAAATGTGCATTCATGACAGCACAGCTAGTGTATCTAGGCTTTGTGATTTCACAATTAAGGATTGAAGACAAACCTTGAAAAGGTCAGGGTGATATTAAATTGGCCCACGTTAAGGAATGCTATTGAGATTATTGAGATTAGAATTTTTCTTGTCTAACAACTACAGGAATTTTATTAGAAACTTTAGCAGAGTGTTCAATTGAAAGGATTGTCCAGTTGAACATTTTGATGAATTAGGCCGGACTTTTAACAATAAACTTTCTAATCCAAATAAAAAGACAAACAAACAATAAACTTTCTGATCGGAATAAAAAGATAAACTTGAGATATTATTCACAAAGAGAGATTGCATATATAGTGTATTGATCTCCTACAAGTTAGAGTCAACCTCATACACACAATCCCACTATTATCTTTTAATATTGTAAGCCGTTATAATTCACCTACTTTCTCTAACAATAGGATATGTATCATACCATAGAATCTCTGTCATACATCATTAATTTCATACTATAAAATACTTATTATTCACATACTAATATACTAGCCTAATAACATGTGAACACTAACAAGATATTCCTAACATCCCCCATTGTGCACATGGGAGAAGAGAATCATATTATAAAGAAAGAACTCTCTAAAAACACTACTTAGATTAGGTACAACTCCATCAAGTTGTCTCTTTACCCTTGTAAAAGCATAGCTCCAAGCCAAATTCCATGGGTCGTTTCCCGTTCCCCAAGCTCCCAAACTATCTAGACAACAATCCATATTGAGTTTACCTCAAAATCTTCTCCTCAACCCCAAAAACAAGATTCTTCAAAATATGATTACTCTCTGAAATGTCACAACAAGGGTTTATTCTGCACACCACACAAAACATGAAAATACTGAAAAACATGCCGTGGTATTATGTGTGGCCTTGACGTTACCAGCTAGCAAGAGGACAATGAATGTCCTCCAACATCAATTGCCTCCATCCTCCAATTTGTTGTGTTGCTTACTCAGCCAAAGAGTGCATGACGCTCAGTTGCATGTCGCATTGATGAGGAAAATAAATCCCACCTTCCCCACAAAATGGACGTTGAGTTCACCTGATAATGCGTCCAGTTACAACAAAGGCTAAAAAAATTGTTTCTAACACTTTTAATGACTTTCACTATGACACTTTCTTGTGACACATTGACAACATACGAAAGTTCAGCTATTATTGACTCAAGACTATGGGACCCAAATAGACAATTGACCATAGGATATATAATAAATAAACTCTTATTTAAACTGAATGATACAAACACGATGGATCCTTTAAAACCCAAATTATACCACAAAACATCAACTTTACCACTATATAACAATTAAAGAGGCGCCTTTTATTTATAATAATCTAAAGCTAAACTTCAAACCTTTAGTTTGAAAGATTACAAAGCTATTGCGCTTTAAACCATCACCTATTCTTAAACATATCATCAATATATTATAAATAGCATGGTTATATTTCTAAAAACTAACAATATTAGACTTTAAACTAAAAGTTAACCAATAAAATTAAAGAACTTGATAAAAGTTAGTAACACGACTTATTAATTGACTCATTACCAAAACATGGACCATGAATGAAATTGTGTGTCGCTGATTTGCGGTGTCAGTTTGTAATTTGGAGTGCATACAATGATGCAATTTTTGATGTTGATACTACGAGCTTGGCACAACGGTGGGCAGACTTGAACACGGAAGAGACTCGAGAAGCCTAATGGGTTCCTACAACATTAAAAATTATGCAAGGCCTTTGACTTGTAAAATCAATGCCAAAACGGTGGGTTGAATAGAATTGCGGTGTTAATGGGAGTCGATGGATAGCACAAGATTGTTTGGAGGCGAAACCATTGTGTCAAGCATGAAGGGGCATCCGAGGAGATGACCCAATACACCCAACCAATGTAATTACTGGTTTGAAGCTTGTTGAGTGATACACTTGGCAAATCCAATAGTGCGGATGGTAGAGACACGGCACCGCAAGGAAGTTAAGATACATGTGGCAAATCCAATATTTATTTTGCATGCTACTCTTCAATCTCGTTGGATCAAGGTGCAAGTGTTTTCAATGAGGCACCAAGCCGAGTTGGATCGCGAATCAAAGATGCCCCATACCGTTTTCACAAGAGGAGAGGATACTCTCTTAAAGTAAGGAGTCCAATCTGGACCCAGCGACTCGCCTAAGTTGGTTACAAGTAAATTAAACACCAATGAAGCCAAGCCACATCGAGTTCATTGGATTCAATCTCGTCTGCTCAAAGCCAACATTTGCAACTAAGAACGAGTCACAAGTTGAATCTTGAACAGAGGGCGAGAGAAATGTACATGGAAGCTTGAACATAGCTGAGGTTTGTGAAAAACCAAAGCAGTTGAGATGATACAATGCATAGTGGATGCAGCTATTCATGCAGGCTTGGAGCTCAGACTCAATGCATTGTTCGAGAATGCAATACTAAAGTATTCAATGCAAAACCAATGTAGAGCGAGGCATTCAAAACATGGGCAAGAAGGGTCTGGAACGAATCAAAGCCATTCTGAGATCCAATGTCAATCTATTGATACACAGATCTGATGCAGAAATTGCAAACCCATACAACATTGTTTCACTTACTTAATATTTTAAATTGTTCTTTAATATTAGGTCCAATCTAAAGTAATAACAAATGCCTATACAAAACAAAACCTATACTAATTCTTCACATATTATTCTTATCTCATACTCGGGGCAAAGCACACAGCAACCCCTCATAGGCTCCAAAAGAAATACTAGTTTTGACATCAAATGATGAATTTGGTCAGAGTTTTAACATTAAACTCTTTGATTATAATAAAAAGATAAATGCATAATAAACTTGAGATATTATTCACACATAAAAAGATTACATTTAGTGTATTGATCTCCTACAAGTTAGGATTCAAACTTATAATGCACAATCCCACTAATATCTTTTTATATTGTGAGCCGTTATTACTCACTTACTTTCTCTAACAATAGAATATGTAATGTACCCTAGAATCTCTCTCATATCTCATTATCTTCACACTCTAAACAGCTTATTGTTCACATATTAATACACTAACCTACTAACGTGTGAACACTAACAAGATATTCCTAACACATCCCAAGCTGCAAATAGCTTTGCACCATTAAAGAAGGTCATGGAGAAGCATGTGTTAACCTTGCCATATTTTGATAAAGTATTCCAAGTGAATAGTGATACATGTGGATCATCATTGGTGCAATGTTGAGTCGAGAGGGAAGACCAATTGCACATTTCAGTAAGAATTTGAATGAGGTAAAACAAAAGTATTTTGGGTGTGATCAAGAACTCTACACTCTAGTTTAGGCACTGAAGAAGTGGAGGCATTATCTCTTACCCAAAGGGTTTGTATTGCATACAAACCAT
Organism: Taxus wallichiana var. yunnanensis; assembly: GCA_018340775.1. Classification (NCBI taxonomy): domain Eukaryota; kingdom Viridiplantae; phylum Streptophyta; class Pinopsida; order Cupressales; family Taxaceae; genus Taxus; species Taxus wallichiana. The sequence goes on from CM031239.1 coordinate 1,004,798,840, forward strand.
CAAGCCTTGAAGTTCATTAAAAGTTAGAGTAAGTTGAACCAAATGCATGTGAAGTGGGTTGAATGCTTGTAGAATTAGTCATTTGTGCCTAAGTATAGGTCACGTTAGTCAAATAAGGTAGTTGATGCATTAAGCAAGAGAATTTTATTGTTGCACTATATAGTTGTAGAGATGATTGGATTTGATAGTTAAAGGAACTTTATGGAGAAGATGCATGGAGAGCTTGTAACAAGCAATGGGTAAGTGGTAAATGCCCATTCAAGGATTATATAATCCACGAACAGATCATGTTTAGGAAACAACCATTATGCTTTCTGCTAGGAGCAATGAGGGAAAACCTCATTAAGGAATTACATGGTGGTGGATTAGCATGTCACTTTGGAAGGTATAAGACCCTAGAGTTGCTAGCGAAGAGATGATATTGGCCGAGTTTGGCTAAGAATGTGAGCAAGTATGGGAAAAGGTGTAGAATTTTCAAACTGGCAAAGAGAATCAACAAAAACACAAGAATATATACATCGTTGCTCGTACTAGAAAGATCTCGTGGGAAGAACTAATCATGGATTTTGTCCTTGGATTGCCAAAGACAACGCGAGGTAATGACTTATCTTTATTGTGGTTGATAGGTTTTCAAAGATGAAACATGTTATTCCCCACAAGAAGACCACAAATGTTTTGAACATTGCAAGTTTGTTCTTGAAGGAATCCATTAGGATACATAGACTGCCAACAATTATTGCTTCGACCGAGACACAAATTCCAAGGTCATTTTTGGAGAACACTATGGAGAAAGTTAGGCATCAAGTTGTAGTCTAGTTTTGCATATCACCCACAAACAGATGGGCAAACAGAGGTTGTGAACAAAAGTTTAGGGAACCTATTACAATATTTAGTTAGGAACAAGCCAATATGATGGGATACAAAATTGGCTCAATTCGAGTCGCCTATAACAAATTGGCAAATATATCCGCTAGGATGACACCATTTCAAATTGTGCATAGAAATTCACCCGGGTGAGTAATAAATCTATTAAGAATAACAACAAACATGAAGAGTGCATATGCATGACATGAATTACATGAGGAAGTAAATAATAGGTTACGACAAACTATTCTAGAATATAAGAGAAAGTGGATGAGAGGAATGTAGAATCATTCACAAAAGGAGAATCAATGTTAGTGCACCGAGGAAGGAGAAAATACCTAGCGAAACATATGATAAGTTGAAGTGCAAGAAGATCGGTCCTTGTCGGAGTTCTAAGGAATTTTCGGACAATGTCTATGAAATAAAGCTTCCATAATGCACCAACCGCAGCAGCAATCACACCACAATACTTACAAACTCGCTAGTCACCATGGCGTCACGCCACAACATTAACAAACTCGTTATCCGTTGTGGCGGTTGCACAACTGCCTCCTACATTTATTGCCGGTTACTGACAACCTTCCATTCATTTTTCTATTTTTGTCTTAAGAACACGTTTTTGGACTCGTTTTATATGTTTATCTATTTGTCTTCCATTCTAGCGACCTAGTTTACTTCCACAAATCAGCAACTCCAAGCAAATCTTTGACAACTCTCCAAAATGTAGTAGTTGAAAGCTTATCATATGTGATATATGCCTCAATTTTCATCATTATGAGGCATCGTTAGTGGTCAAACCATCATTGGTTTCTATGGTCATTATGAAGTGTGGACAATTTAAAGAAAGTCTTGTCGAGGGAAGGGTGCACTTATACCTAGCTTGTTATTGATGAAGATTTTGGGTTAAACTTGAGGTCTTACTCAAATTCACTAGAATAACAATTCTTAACCATAATTTCATTTCTACCTCTTGATGAAGATCTATCGTCCCAAAATCACATTCTTGGTTTGAGCAAGCTATGCATTCGTTCTCATCAAATTGTGACCAATATTGATCGCCACCTTCTCAAAGACCCGCAAATCCACAAACTCTACAAAGTGATAGATAAGGATACTTATCAGCATTAATACACTCCAATGATATGTGGCACAATTTGTTTGAATTTGACTTTTGGATAAAAGGGCCTTACTCAAAGAACGATCAACCAGAGAACAAACACCCACCTCGTCACCTCCTTATGTAGCCTATAAGATGTTAGCATATGCAAAGAGAAGAAAGAATTAGAGAAGGCAAAACTGCACTGCTCAAATGACACAGGCAGGTCCAATTTATTATAGGAGGTGGTTACACTTTGGTTGAACAGTTACCAACCGTATCACAACTACATAACAGTTTTACATGCTATATAAAGCGCTATATTTTAACACCCCCTCTTAATGACTAAACCGGAAACAAGACAAAGTTTGTCCCGAAATTTTACAAATTTCCTAAATCCCATATGTTGAATCATTACATCTATAGATTGTGCCCACAAGTTGTACTTTAAAATCAGCGAGTCCATGACTGTGTTGCGATTGTCGAATGAAGAACAACAAAACAAAAATCTGGTCCCATGAACAAAGGATATGGCAAGTGGTCCATTGGTTCTTTGTTACGTGATTCATTGACCAATGATGAATCACCAATGGCTGAGAGTGTCAGCCCCATCTCCAGAGTGTTGAAATCAGAACCTTGGAGAAGTGGATTGAAAAGCCTGTTCGGTGGTTGTGTGGCTGCTTAGAGTCCGTGCAGGAGACTCAGTTATCCTGCAATCGAAGTCACCTCGAACATGTCCTTGCAACACCGTGTAGTGCTCATCCAACTTTCTCAATAAGAGAAATGTGACCATCTGTGCAATAGGAGTTAGAACCAACTCTGCGATAGTAGGAGAAATAACCATCTCTGTCTCAGCAGTGGTCTCTGTCTTAGAAGTGGTAGGAGTGAGAATCAACTCCTCATCTATCTCATCTATCCCCCGTTGGGAAAGATCCTTCACACACAATGAGCAAAATGTTTGAGCTCTCTGTCCTTCGAGCAAGGACCTCTGAGTGAGTGGCTAGGCATGCCATCTCACTATGCACCGTTAGTGCATCTAGAATAGTGGAGTCTCCATCCACAACAAACTGTTCTTCAGAATGAGGAAATCCATCCTCCCAAGGCATGTTCGCCTCCCGTACATCTGGTATAGTGGATACTCCCTCCACAATAGGTGCATGTAGGTTGATTGTATCCAAGTCAATGATTTGTGAGGAATGACTTCCTCCCAAGGCATTGCAGCCTCCTACACATCCTGAATGGTGGAGTTGTCCTCCACACGTGCATTCATGTTGATTGCAAGCCGGATCAACAAGTCGATATTGACCACCTTCCCCAATACCAAGGGCAATTATCCGTCTCTGTTTCACATCAAAGACAACACACTTCTTTCCACATAAATATTGGGATTTTCAATCAATTGATGAATAGATAGAAGATTCTTTTGTAAAGAAGGTACATATCTAACATTTCGTACCAACAATTTATGAGCATTATTCAATACAATGCATATATCTCCTATCCCTTCTACTACAAGTGATTCTCCATCAGCTAGTACTACTGATTCAAAACAAGATATTTGCAATAAATGAAACATACCAGTCCCTACGACATGAAAAGTGTGCAAACGCACCAGAGTCAATGATCCAAAAACTGGTACCATTGTCATGCGAGCATGATGTCGTAAGACAATAAAGAGCATGCCCGTCATCCGAATCCCGTTCTTCTACAACTGCTGCCACATGTTCCTCATCACATGGCTTTTTGTTCTGTTGCGAAAGATCATACTTCCGCTTTCGGAAATCCTTCTTGAGGTGCCCAACCTTGTGACAATAATAGCATGTGACCTGATACCAAGTGGAAGACTCGCCAGATTGACATTTCCACTTTCCCTTTGACTGAGTGACAAGAGCACTCTCTGAATGGTCACAATTAGATTCTGCCTGAAGTTGTCTCCGCTCCTTTTGCAACAAGTAGGAACTCACCTTGTCAAACGTGAGTGTTTGACTTTCAGCCATTAAATGGAGTGCCTCCACAAATGATTCATACGAAGAAGGTAAGTTGTTCAAAACTAGAGCCACCATATCATCATCGTCCACCTTTTTGTTGATGGAAGATAACTGGTCTCGGAGGTCTTTCATCCTAGTAGGTGCTTAGACAGCGATCCACCTTGTAACTTTATGGAAAAGGGCATATTCTTTAGGTATAAAACCCGACTCTTTTCTAACATCTGATATTTATCCTTCAGACTGGTCCACAACGTGCTTGCTACAGTAGCATTCGCACTTCCGGTATCATATCATCGACACCGACAACTTGAGAAGCAATAACACTTCCTTATGACATTTGTCATAATCCTCAAAGTTCGTCGTTGGTCAACTTTCACTACCCGTGATTATTTTATCACAATCACGAAACTCCACGACCGTTAAAATCTTATGACTCCAAACATTGAAATTAGTGCCTGTTAATTTTTGTGTCTCCGACAAAGTCAAGTGTGAAATATTTGCCATTTTATTATTCCAAAGTAACGGAAATAATAAAATAATAGTTTGCCACACAAATAAAGTAATATATTATCGCACCAAGTATTACTTATTCCAACAAGTAATATTACTATTAATTGATCCAAAGATAAATCGCATTGAAATTAATTATGCAAAGGTGAATACCTTTGTGGAAAAATAATATTATTTCAGGGTATTAATTCACCGACCTTTCAAAAAGCATAGAAAACAATTTTGCCTTTGTCGTGACTCTGCCTGCCACGACTTTGCTTGCAACCAAGATGATTTTCAAGACACAGCTCTTTACGTTTTCCTCTCGTTTGCCCACACAACTCAAAGCACAGGATTCGCGATCGCCCTCCGAGCTCACAACCATGAACTGGCCACAATTTTCGGTTGTTTTGCTCAACGTATTCCTTCAAACTAGATTTGCATGATCTGGGTTTATTCCCAAACCATGACTTTTGCCCACGACTATTATTTTCTACCAGCGTTTCGTGGATTTTCTTTGCAACGCATTTGCGATGTCTTTCTCTTCCGTTGGACGTGTGCCCTTGTTTTTCTTTGCTTGGCCCTCGCGTCTGGTATTTTTCTCCAAATACCCCACGATTTGCCAAATTCATGCCCTGTTAGGGCTTCTTCAAATTTTTTGTTCGTGCCTCTTGAAGGCTTCCTCAAACTGCAACCTTGGATGCTCTGATACCAATGTTAGCATATGCATAGAGAAGAAAGAATTAGAGAAGGCAAAACTGCACTGCTCAAATGACACAGCAAAGTCCAATTTATTATAGGAGGTGGTTACACTTCAGTTGAACAGTTACCAACCGTATCACAACTACATAACAGTTTTACATGCTATATAAAGCACTATATTTTAACACAAGAACAAGATCCAAGCAGCATAATGATCACTTCTACCATGGTAAAACAGTCCAATGACATATCACATTGAGATACCAACATTTTCATGATACCTTAAAGTCCATTCTCCTTTCCTCACAGTTCTCGTTGTTGGTGTCTGTGGTTCTAGAGAATATCCGGCCATCCTATATGATTTAAACTCCATACTTTTGCTAGGTTATTGTGACTCTACTACAGTTACTTTTTTGTGCACCAATTATAATCCTATCAATTTATTAGCTATTAGTGGACCATAACTAGCACAGATATCTGAAAAGTGCTGACAGATATCAATCTCAAGGCTCGTATCTTGGATTTTAAGTATAGCGCATTGATTAATATATCCATTACCTTCTCCAAAAATTTCCCACTGACTGGTGACAAATGACATCAATCTAGCTGCACAAAGGGGGCTCCAAACTCCACCATATGGCCAAGATATTACAGTTTTTTTATTGACTTCTCAAAGAAAAAAGAAAAAACTTCTATGTGATGGTCAAATGGACATCAAATTTAAAATAAAAATTACCATGTGATGGTCAAATGGATGTCAAAATTAACTGTTTATGCACAGAAATTACAGCCCCACATCACCACCACCCAGCTGCCATTGAGGAACACCTATCAGTGTGTTAAATATTCCGTTTCATTTCTCTATATGAGATTAGATTAGTTCTGTATCAAAAGTTAGTATACAGTCAAAAACTGAAATAGAAATTACAGTCAATGTCGCTCCATTTAAACAGCAACCCTTTGACAACAGTAATTCAGAACTAATATCCATTAAATAATCTTTAAATTACCTTCAGCTGGCTTGAACTCAAAAGGGGAGAATCCCAACGGTTCCGTCTATCTGGTTTCTCAAATCTTCTTACTAGGTCGTCAAATCTGTGTATCAATAAAAAATAAACAGTTAGAAATGTATGCCATCACATTTTATTCATGTTACTGAGCTTCAAGTGTTGTTCATTTCCTCTTAGAAGCTGTAAGACTATAGAGCAAGATGGATAGAAGAAATTTAGAATCAAGACAACATAGATCTAGGATAGTTTCCATGATTGGGATCTAGAGAATGACTTTGCATGTGAATTTCATCCCTATACTTATCTATGAATTACTACAGCAGCTGATCGAAGCAGCAAAAAGACTCAAATTACATAAGATCTGAATACAGCAAGGATCCAATCCAACACTTTTCTATATCGATCCTGATCAAACAATACAAGAAATGGGTACTTGCAAATTGTGTTGCAGCCCCAACATGTCCATTCCTCTTTGATTGCGTTAACATGTATGAACGTTACAATAATTCATACAAATTGTACTTGTGTATTATGACCGTCATAAGACATATTGATGCAGGAGCATCCACTATGTGAATAAATAAAGTTTATTTTTAGATTGTGATGGGTTATAGAGGTCTTTTCATGTCTTTGAGTCTTTCATAGTTGTAAAGAGTCCTTGTGTGTTAAACAGTACTTTTGTAATTTCCCTCCAAAAGGAGAATTTGAACATTTGAAATGTAAAGCTAAGACTAAAAGGTGTAGTGAAGCAAAGAGAGGTCATGTAAGGTTGTAAAAGGTCTAGAAAGGACCTCGATCGAGTATTTCTATTGTTATACCACCTCTAGTCAAGTAAACCATGAGTTGGTTAGTTATTGCCCTTAGTTAGGGTTGGAAATTGGTTATTTCTCACCTTTTTGGTCATAAAAGAGGAAGGTATTCGAATGGAAGGAGATAAGAAGGTGAAACAGAGATATTGGAGGATCAGACAAGAAGAAGAAGTCTAAAATGACCAAGAACCTGTAATATCTGGCATGGAACATTAATAAAATGCAGGTTTCTTGAATGTATAGTGGAAATCTTTCGGTTATATGAATGTTAATGCATCTTGAATGATTCTTCTGTGTGCATTTGTATTAACAGTTTTGATATTGATTTATTAGAGGGATTACAGTCTCAGAATAGATCTCTTGTTGTTTATAATAATGTTTTGACAAGGTTATGTAATGGACGTCTTCCATTTATTTGTTTGTTCTGATGCATATGAAAGGTGTGTATGGCAATAAAAAGCAATGTGCATGAGTTTAGAGGAGTGGATGTGATTTCAAGGGAAGAAGTAACCTCATTTTGGCCCTAAAGTTGCAGGAGAAAGAAGATTCAATCTAGGGTAAACTCAAGTATGATATTTAGTGATTTCTAATACCATATGATGGAGTGAGCAGGGAACATTGATGGAATGATGAAAAAAACCACCAAAAGCATTTGTATCTTCCTGTAAGTAAGTCATCCATTACCTTTTAGAGGGTAAGGAGGATGGTAGGATAAGTTTGAATAATTATTAGAAGGGTTGCATTCATGAAACAGGGTTTTTTCTAAGCCTAGAATGAGCAAACAGTGTGATGAAAAGTCTTTGACAAGGAATCCCAAGTAAGTGTCTAAAGGAGAAAGGTGCAGCAAGATCAAACAGAACTTTTGAGACCATTTAGGAGTTTTGAAACCCATTTTTGTGCAAGTTATGCTAAAATTACTCTCTCGGGTTCATTTAAACCCTAGCTTAGGGCAAGAAGACTAAATTTGCAATAACTTTTGTTCTAGCGGTCAAAACCTATTGAAATTTTCAACATAACTTCTGAGCATGTCTACAAAAAGAATTTTTGTGAATCAAGAAATTTGAGGTTGTACGGCATTAGATATTTCTGACAGTCCTAGACTGCGCACTAAGTGACCTTATTTGAAGAGAGTAACTTGAGATCTGGGCAAAATTCCTTTAAGAACATCCTACAAAATTGTTAGGGAAGTTGAATGGACTTAATGGGTATTCAGAATGATCAATAGTTCTTTGTGGAAGTGAGTGAAACAAAACTTATGCCTAAAAAACAATGGAAACAGGACTACTAGAAGTAAGGCTTAAGGGGAGTAAGGACTAATGTGTTAAGGGAGAAGGATTTAGAATCAAGTTACACCTTAAGGAGGAAAAAGGGTGCTCAGATTGCTCCCAACATGAACTCACCAATGGCATTGTGCTTAAGAAGCTTAAAGGTCAGTATTAGGAAAGAGCAAGATGGAAGTTGGGAATGAGTGAGTGAGTGATCGAGGAGTTGTTAAGAGGTGTGAAAGACAGTGGTAAAGAGGTAAGTGACAAGAAACTCGACAAAAGTCGGAGGGAAAGGAGGAAAACATAGTTGGAGGACAGCTTGTGTGCTATGAGCGAGCAAGGCCTAAGAAGACAAAACTTGGCAAAGAAGGTAAATGATGGATAAAGGGATGTAGGAACATTACAAATAGTATGAACAAGGTGAGTTAAGGTGGTTAAAGGTGTCTCAAAAATTAGAATTAGTCAACAAGTACAAAACCCTAAGAAGAGCATCTAAGCCCTAAATAGACCTATTTGAAACTAAGCAAAAGGAGGACATTTGTGCTGGGCAAATTGTACAAGGAGTTAGAGGCTAAAATTTACCATGCACCAAGAGGGCCCAAATGGGTATCCAAAAAGCTATTCACTTTTGCTTTAATGCTTGTAGTTTGTTCCAGACATGAAGGTTAGAGAGCTAAGAAGGGCTAGTAAAGAGACCTAGTCAAAATGGTAATTGGAGAATAAAAACACATTGTCTTAGAACTAGGTCATAAAATTTTGGGAGCATCTTAATGAGCATAAAGGGTATTGGAATAATTTAGCATCCAAGCTTGATTCATTGTATTTTGTGATTTTCACCAAAAATTGTCAAAATGAAGGGCTGCAAGCAATTTTAAGGCCTAAAAAGGCAAATGAATCAAAATGAAGGTCTGAAACTTTGTGAAGCATATAATCATGTTTGTTTGATGATATGGAGCGGGTCTAAGGCAATTTTATCTCTTGAATCAGTCATTTGAGCATTTTGGTGAAGGTAAGTCAAATCAGGCTTCTTGAGATATGGTGCATTGCATGATTTTTAGTGTTTTGGAGAAGTGATACTTCTAACCATTGTTGGTTATTTTAGTTGAATGTTTTTGGGCCCGCCAGGCCTCTGCATCACATATCTCCTTCAACCTCTTGCTTATTCAACGAGCCTTTATATATGTTGTGCAAATGTAAAGATACACGTCACACTAATGCATACGGATGAGATTTAGCAATTTATACCTACATAGTACATAAAGACGAGCTGGGCAATTTATACTTGCATAGTACATATAGACGAGATTTTGAAGTTTATACTTGCATAGTACATACAGACAAGATTGAGCAATTAATACTTGCATAGGTACTTACAGACGAGATTGAACAATTTATACTTACATTTTATCACTATAAGTAGGTTCTCCTTGATCTTGACGTGCCTTATTCCATGATTTGCAATAGCTCTCCTCTACATCACAATACAACTGCAATCAACCTATCAGAATAACACTGTCAAACATTTTAATAATAAGAGAACTGCAGAAGAGATAAAAATACAACAAGTTGTATGCTAATAACTCAGACAAAAGATTCTTCTAAAACAATAGGAGTTGCCAGCCTACAGACATTTCCAGAACATGTGGGCAAGAACAGAAAAAAACACATCCCCAACCAAAACGTGAAAACATGCATGCATTTGAAACAAATAGACCCAAATTTTATTTTATTTTGAAAATACTAAAAATCTTGAAGTCAGAAATAAATAATTTTTAAAAAATATTGAACAACTTAAAGCCAGAAATTATATCTTGAATTACCACCCAAAAATGTTCCTTACAGTTCTCCTTCTGGGACCGAAGTCTATTTAATACTCGTGCTACTGAGGAAGGACCATCACAACAATCCTCCTGTCACTACATTAAAGTGCCGCTCAAAAATTCTAAACGAAAATATGACCCTTATGTTACAGCCGAAGAACCAAAATAACAATACAGAGCCACGCAGGATTGCAATCAGCATCACAACAGCTCTCCAATGATACATAACATGCCCATGCTGTGAACCTAGTTAAGTCACCTCATAATGTCATAGTGTAAGCCTAAATAGTTATGAAAACATATACATAAGTGGAATTAAAGAAAATATTATCGATGAGGATTATAAAATCAATATGTTTCTAAAACTTCAAGAATAGTGGCCCGTTAATCTTTTTTTAAATGAAAGATCAAATATAATTCTGAAAGATAGAATGTACAATGACAATGCCATCAAATCAATACCAGATTAAAGATGGGAAAAATCACGAGATAGAATACATAATTTTTGCTAGAGACCACAATTGGGATACAAAAATCAAGAACAAAGAACATAGCTAACTAGCTACTGCTATTGACCTTTATAGTTAGCCTAACACTATAACTATCAAAATTATTCGCCATACTTAATTCTTCCAGGGTAACAAAAATCTCTCTGCAGAAGATTACAAAAAAGTAACTTGACAGGTGTGATCTGTGTTGTTCTGAGAATTGTGTGGCGGCCCATTAATATGTCTTATGACTTCTTGTTTAGCTACAGCCTATTATTGTTCAACCAAAATAAGGTTAATATGTGCCCAGATTGAGACTGACTCCAGCTAGGAATGAAAACGTATGAAACATGGGATTGAACATGTATTAATACCCCCAGCTAATGCATATTTTTCCACATCTTTTCAGCATGCCTGTTCACAGAAACTGCAGACTGTGCTAGAGAATTATTATTATATCATGAAGAAATATGAAAATGTTCCAAAGTGGATCAGACATCCTTTGGCCATTAAACTAAGACAGTTTTGTACAAAAACATGGAAAACACCTAGACTGCCAGGATACAGGTATGGGTATCAGTTCGGTACGCTGAAACGGTAAATTTTTTAAAACCCCCGGCTACAATACACTGCAAGTACATTTGTACAATATATTTTTGAAAATTAAAAAATATAAATATATCTACAAATTTAAAGAAAACAACAAGCTTATAGTCTCAACAACCTATAAAATATTAGAAGCCAACAACAAGCTTATTATGAATTAGAAGCCATCTAAAGCAAGATTTCTTTGACTGAATACAAGAAGACCACAAAACATTAAATCTATGAGTCCATCTACTAATGGGCTCACAAACATTCCACTTATTGTTGAGGCAATCTTTTCATAGAGTTGTTTGGAGGTAGCCTCTTGGAAGGGGGCTTTGAGCCACCTCATAGTATCCCAAAAGTCATTCTCATCCTCCATAATCAGTCCAGTAGAGGGAACTGCGAAAGCATTTCTGAGCAATGTATACATTCTTTGTGCACTTGCTTGAAGAAGCTCTACGTAGGATCTTTATGCTCGCCCGCAACTGTGAATGTGGCTCTCCATTCTGCCCTTCCGGTTCTTTTTGTCCTCTCATCCATCGTATCCTGTCCTTCCTGTTCTTCCATCTCCGCCTGCATTCGTACCTGTCGTATCTCTATCTATTCGCGATTGATCTTTCTCTCTTGGGTCCGTGTTTGGATTCATGAATGCTGCTCGTGAATCCATTCGTGATTGTTCTCCCGAAGGTCTGTTCGTATATCTGTTCTTCTGCTCGTGTTCTCGTGGGTGCATATCAGATCGTGCTTCATAGGTCTGTTGCACGTGTGTGAGATTCGAGGGCAACTCCAGCAGCCTTCGACCGAAACTGCTTTGTGCCCTAGTCGTTACCTTTCTTCACGTTTTTCCGCTTCATTGCTGGAAATTGTGACTTCTGCTTCTCGTGCCCTTTCACTTGTGGTTGGAGGGATTAATACAGGCTTACCTTCGAGCTCTTTATACGAGCCTATTCTGAGCAGAAATCTAAGACTCTATGCCCAGGGCACCTATCATCGGAAACGACGGTCTGTTGGGGGTTCACCCAGTCTACCTCTCTCACTAACGCCACTTCAAGTGATTCGTTTGATGTCTCCCTCCCCCACTAACTCGCAGGTCCTTTCCATCACAGGTGAAACAGAGCAGGGTCAACATGACAAGAGTTTGCCCAACATACTTGAGGAATTAATCCACAGACTCGAAATTGTTGAATCCTCCAACAGGGCCCTAAGGACAGAAGTCTTCGAGCTCACGACCCGGATGGAAAAAGTTGAAGTGGAAAACATATCATTGCGGAGAATGCAAGTTGATACCACACTGCACACCACCCCCAACACAGTCAATGACCAGCTGCAAGCTGAAATCTTAGATTTAAAAAACAAACAAGAGGAAATCCGTAATCAACAGGATACTCTTAAACAACAGACAGATTCTTGGGCCCAAGTTGTGAAAGGGAAGGACAAAACCCCTCATCATTTGGCTGCGGTTGAAGAGGTTGTACAAGCTAAACTGGTTGAGGAAAGGACCAGATGCGCCAGAACTTAACCTTAAGGTGAGAGGGTTTCCCACACCCCTTCCTTCTTTGGATCCTTTGGCCATGGGTATAAATTTTCTCACAGAAAACTTGGGACTTCTGGATGTACCGTTGGACAAAGCATGGATTGGGCTGGATTCTACCCTCTTCCTCAGATTCAAACCGGTGGACAAGCTTAGGGCCCTCAGCGCCAAGCGCAAGTTGTTTTCCCTCCCTAACAAAGTCTTCTTAGACGAAGACCTCACAAGAGCTCAAGTTGCAGAACTCAAACAATCACGGGAAGTGGTGATGGCAACAAGAAAAGCAGGTAAATGGGTTGTAATTCGTAACCTCAGATAAAGGATTTGGGTCTTTAGCTCTCTTGGAAAGACAGTGCTTCAGACACCACTTTCAGGACACCTTATCTAAGATGTCCCTCACGGACTCCCTCATTAGGCCCACGGTCCTCTATGGCTCTGAAATTTGGGGTCGTCCTTACTTGAGTCATATTGGGTTATTGTTGAGAGGATTCAAATTCTTTTTGCTTCGACGTATCATTAGATGTAAAGAGACCATATCCACGATATCATCCTAGCTGAGTTTGGTGCTCATCCATTTCGATTGGAAGCAATCTTTGGCCTCGTCTCGCTTTTGCATCGCGTCCGGAGACTTGTTGATTCTGCTGTGGGAAGAGACAGGTACCCATATTTAGCATACTGCTCCTCGAAGGCCATAGCCTTATCGAGACCACCCTGGTTGCTCTCGTTGTTGGTATGCCGGAGTCTTGAGCCTACTGGGATTTGTTGGCATTCAGATGCACCACCTTCCACCATTCAATTACTCCTTGGACGCTCCAACCCACCTCCTACCGAGCAAGCAAACTTTGAACAAAATCATCCGAGACGACATTTACAGACAGTTTGTCCAGATCACATGGACTAACCCTCAGGGAGGGCTACGTCCTAAGATGGCTTTCTATGTTACGCACTTCCTAGTGGTTAACAATGGTCTTATCGCTCGACCCCAATACATCTCCCGTCATTGGATGCATGCCCTTCGTGCTCCTCTTGGCCAGTTCGAGTAGGCTCCCACAGGCTTCGAGTGGAAAGCGACCATCAGTTGCCATGTTTTGATAGGATCTACCAGCTTTGCTCACTTCAGGAGGTCAAGACGAAGGACCATTTCATTTTCCGGTGTCCCATCTATTACGAGATCAGAGGGAGATTCCACTTGTCTTTTCAGAGAGCATCCGACCCTTACCAGTTTCTTCAGATATTATGACCAGAGGTGCCTAGCTTTATATATGCAGGAGACTCTCAGACTTCGTTGTGAGACCCTTCAGCCCCCATCTAGACAGTCGACTACTCAACAGATCACCTCCTTCACAATGATCCCTTCAGGGAGGGGCACCAAGCAGCAATATGACACCAGTACAGGCCCCCTTACTAGATCGGCACACAACCAAGGCAACTTTGACCTACTTTTGTGTCACATGTTGGACATTTAATATATTTATCTCATCTTATTTGAACTGAGACTGAGGAAGCTTATAGAAAGCTTTAACATCTGTCCATTCCATCCATTTCCCAAATCTGTACAAATCATGAAATATTTCAATTCCTTTCTCAAACCAAAGGAGGGCATTGCAGCCCCTTGTCAAACAAAGGATCTTGTCATTATATTTCAGATTCCACCAAATTGATTTGTAGGCTTGGCACCTATTGTGAAAGGAAGAGAAAATAGGTTGCCCACCAAGAGCTTCACTTGTTCCCATGCCTTCCAAATTGACTGAAGAATAAAGGACCCATGAGGAGCAACAAGAAAGCCCCCAAATAGTAAGTCAACCAAATGAAGTCCTTTTCATCTCTCTTGACCCTTGGGAGCCTATTGGCAATATTGAATCTCACACGAACTTTCCAAGGTTCAATTCCAGTCAAAGCCCTCAAGTTTTATTTATTTTTGCACTTCAAAAAAATCGTGTGGATATGCTGACGTACCCACATGCCCCTGGGTGCACGTCTCAAGTACGGTTTTTCTATCCCTGAACGTACCCAGGGCCTGTGGGTACATACCCACAGAGTACCCAGAGAGTACCAGTACTAGTTTCCATACCAAGTACATTTCAGGCTTGGTACGGGACGGTACTGGACGTATCAGTGCAGTCTAGGAAAACATCAAGCGGGAAGATGTTGCTTCAATATCGATCTTTCTATAAGACAAATTTAAGCATTTATGCAACAAAGGACATCTACATTATCAATGAGAACAAAGACAATGCATCGTTTGGGCCTATTCATCTAGAGATTGTCTTCGAGTTCACTTTCATTCTTTAAAGTCACTAAGCTTTGGGTGACTCAACCTCAATTCATGAAAGATACCTATGTTTTGTACTTTGTTCTTCAAAGAGAGTTGCCACCTTGGTTCTCCTTGGGCATTAACAATGTTGGTTTTTTGAGGTAAGTTTGCTTCTTCGGCCTATTGTCTCCCTCCATTTAAGTACTCAATGGATGCCCTCCTTGCCTTCTCCCCTCTAAGGATGGGTAATGAGTTGTCAAGGAGAACATTTACCAACGGTATATTCGGAGTTCTTTTGAACGCTAAGCTTAAAGATTTTCTACACAAAACATTTCTTATAGGTTGTTGATGGTAAAAGTGTCTAACATGAACCTTCAATGCCATTGGTCACATAGCTTGAGGATTCTTCTTGGGCAAGTGAGAGTTGTGGATAACAATTTCAAGTTGAATCTCCCCACCCCAGGATATGAGATATGGCCTACCTTCTATATCTATTCTCTCCTCTATATAGAGAGTCGAGGGCCTCCCCCGCCCCAGATATGAGATATGGCCGTATAGATTCTCCCCTCTATATAGATAAGGGGACTCCCCACCCGATCCGAAGGTGGGGCCTCTCTTTGTTGGGTCTTCGAGTGTGTGTCTTAAGGTCATCTAAAGTCTTCCAACCAATAGAAAGTCTTCAAACTTGTGGGAAGTGTTTGTCTTGGTATTAAGTCTTCATACACCTAGGAAGAAACAATACGAGGAAGGGCATGCCCACCAACCCCCATAGAATACATTCGAGTGGGAGGGCTTCCCGGTATGCGGTAGCGCCCATATATATATAGCCGACCATCGGGAGAGCATCTTAAATTCTTTGGGGGCCGACCCGTATATAGATATTTGACCTCTCCATACCCTCATGGGAGAACCAACCCCCTCTATCCCAAATATAGATGGGGGGCAAATTTCTATTTGGCCCTATCTCTTCTATCGCCCTATCTAGGATTTTGAAGCGTGGAGGGGGAGGGGACTGCTATCTATCGGGGCCTATCTATATCTATGCGAGATCAATCTAAAATGATAAGATAGTCTAGATGGTGTGACTATCCATCTATGATCTTTATTCTATAGAGGGCCCCAACGACCTACTAGAGAGAGCTGGGGGACGAGTCCTATATATCTTGTGAATTAAACTAGTTCAATCGACACTCACTCTCTCTTTACCTTTGTCAAATTTCCTAGTTTGCTCCATCCAATGGCCAATGGCCAATAAGGTTAGACATTTACACATTGTAAATCGATTAAGTAAACCACCATATCCCTCATCGTGATAAGATCTACCAATTAGGTCCTAACCAAGAGGTGGCAGATGAGAACACTTTATTTAAAAGCCAAGTTTTCTATGAGATCCGAGGTAGTACCACTGTTCATACAATACTCAAGATGGTCTATTTCCACCTTCCGTTTATCATGACTAGAGGTGTTTCCCTTTTCCGTAAGGAGGCCATCATTATCAAATGTACATGGCTTTCAAGGCTACAAAGTTGATTACCTACTTCTTTCAGCCTATACCTGATGAAGCATCCCTTGGATTTGGTTAATCCACACACAATTGGTGACAACTGACAGATTAGTGAGGCTGTAGACATCTTCCTCAAAATGTTGCTAAAAATATCACAAACCTATGGCTCACATACCACATATCAAGGATATACTAATTCAACGTCATGGGCCTTTTAATATTCCTTTAGGGTGGCCCAGGACACGAGCACAGACTCACATCATTTTTTTCTCCCTATTTCTGGAGACTCAATTGCCTTGGATGTTAGGAAAGGTCCTAGGGTAAGTATCTTCCTTCCTCAAACAATTGTCCAACCTGCCCCCTTAGTATTTGACATTCTTCTATGGCTATTATCATATCTTACCTTGGCCCTTTAGCACTGGTGGATGAGGGCAGTGTTGGTTCTTCTTGTGTTCGTGTTGTTGGCTCTTCTTCTGCTCTGGGCAGCAATATAGACGTGACAAATGATTTCGCAGCCTCAGTTTTCAGCTTCAGCATTGCCTCCCTAAAGTGGTCATCCCTTTACAAGACTATTTATTCTTTATTTGTACATTATAGATAGGGTTTATCTGCTTTGGACTTAGCCCCTCTAATTTTGCCTTTGTTGTTTTGTTTCTAGGTCACTTTTTCAAATCCTAGGGTTCTTTTTAACCCTGATACTTTTCTGGTGTAATTAAATGTATTTACGATTCACATTGACCTATGTGGGGTAACTCGTGGACAATAATTAATTTTTTTTTTCCTGGTAATATTCGTTTCTTGCTGTTTTTAATAAGGTAAAAGTGTTGCATTGATCATATACCACATTTCTATCAGAAATGTGAAGATACATGAGCCTTACGTGCACAGCCTGGGAAAACGTATAGATTTTGTGTTGGTAATGCTCTCTTGGGATGAAACCAGCGAGAATGCAAGTTAACACAGCCACTGATTCTGAAGATTCATGTAAGAAGAGTGTACAGTTAAACTGTATGCAATAATTTTATTCTGCTCTATTTCCTTTACAAGCAGGGATGCTTTTGAACTAGGTTTTAACATTTATGGTGTTTAACATGGTTTTATCCACTTCTTGCATATGTTCATGGTCTTTTGGTCTTCTACTATTTTTCATCAACAAACTTAAAAATACATCTCCATAGCATAGTGCACAAGTGTCTAGTATTAAGACGATCCCCTAAGAAGGGTAGCCACATGCAATCAATATAAGTGGACAGGTAGAAAGTCATTGCATTAAGATAGGAAACAGGGAGAAGATTCTCATCATTTTAATAAATAACCAAAGATTAGAAAATGTTATTCGTTCTTACCAATTTATAAGTACAGGTCAAGTTGATTATTAACATGATGTCTATCCGTCCATCTTGTTCTTCTAGAGTCCAATATTAGTCCTTGAGTACTAATAAATGCATACTGCTTGCTTCAGAACAACCATTCATTCAGGTGTCACCATCACATACAGTCTCAGTAAGAGAGAGAGTGTGTCCATGAAAAAGTACGTCCTTTCGTCATTGCTTCACATTTAGGGAAATGGCTGGAAAAGACACCTATACCTATGGCTTTGACGATTTTTGTTTCATGTCCATGCTCACATAGAGACTACATACCATTGTCTACAGTGTAATCCCTAGTAGCAAGGAAAGATATAAAACATCCTTTCATGGCACAGCCACACTTGAATTTTTTGCCTGCACACTTAAGTTCTGACAATCCTGTCATAACCCCCAACTTTTGTTCACTAGGCCTAGCCCATGAACAGAACATCCTAATATAACAAAACCTTACTTAAAACAAATGACGATGCCCTAATGTATTTCTCTGTTTGCACTGACTGAAGAAATAAAGCATAAACTAACTAGTCACTGGAGCAGCAAAATAATCAAAATGTTGCATACCACACAATATCTTGTCCCAGCAGCTCTCGCCAAACACCATAGCTCATATCGGTACCCCTGTAAAAAGAGAATAATTGTTAATTCAAAAAAAAGCTTGATATAAAAGTAAACTATGGCCAACCTCAAAATTTTAGGGACACCTAATCCAGACAAAAAGGTTTAAACAAAGTAAGGAAAAACAGTGCATGAGTTCATGCTTTTATACTCACCAGACTTGGACTTGTCAAGGCAAGAGGCTTGAAATTCAGAGACTTGACAAGAAACGAAAACTCGGCTAGAGACTCGAAAATTAAAAAGTGCATATAATATTGATTTTTTAAAAAGAATATGTAGTATTTCATTTCATGGAAAATGTATTTATAGATATCTAAGTACATTAATACAAGTTCTAATTAAGGACTAATAGGAAAAAGAAGTCCAATGCCAAGATTTAGCTGTTAGTAAGTCCCTGTCAATTTGATGAGCTATGACAAGAATCGCCTGGTCTTTGTGATCCCAATCAAACCCTTGAAGATCCAATAAGTCACCAGCAGGTCTGGCTCAACAAACCAGCTCAACTCAATTTCTGAGCTGGCTCAGCCAGACTCACAAGTCTAGGCAAGTCCAAGTGTATATAAAACGTCAAATTGACTAATCCTTTCCCCTTGTCCAGCACTGTCCTCGTGGCAATTTATTTGATATTTGTGCACACAACATATAAAAAGCTTGGCATATCCTAGAAACATCAAACCTCAATCCTAGAATGCAGAGAAGTCTGTAGTGAATTTGTTGATAAATATAATACACAGTGTCCTTGTGTGTTTCTACAGAAAAAAGGACATTGCATATAGCTGAATTTTAAAAGAGGTTTCATTAGCAGAAAAGTAATGACGGTGAGCAGAGTAATCAGCTATTACAAATAAAATGGCCTTTAATGAGCCTTCAATGACAAGAGTGGCCGAGTCCAGCCAAGGGGCATGTGGTAGAGACTAGAGTAGAGTGACTAATCCTTTATCAATATCTGGGAAACATCTTAATGGTAATTTATTTGATGTTGAAGCATAAAAATATACATAGGTTTACATAAGCTATGCCTTCAGAATCTCAGATCACTGAGTGTTGCATCAGCATGATGAAATTTGAGGCACTATCATACCAGAGACTCGGAGAAACATCTTTTTAATTTCTGGAACCAATTTCTCTGTTCTTATCTGTCACTTAAGTCATTCACACAAATGCAATGTAGTAGTGTAACTGGTTATTAACTTATTCGCCACTCTTATTATAGTGGGGTTCCGTTCTATAGAACTCAAGATAGACGTCAGACGTCCTGATCTCGTACAATGGAAATAATTTTTGCTATTAAGGCTTCAACTGTCATATAAGCAAAATTCAGATTCTAAGAACAAAACTTTGTTATTTCTTATTATTTTTGATGGATTACTTCAAAATGACCATACGAGATTCATATCTAATGGAATATCCACAAATTCAATGAGAATATGCTAAGATTTATCATTTTCTAAAAATAATCCCCAGTTAGATATTTTTCAGCTAGTTTATCTGGAACAAGAGGTGATTGTCAATATGATTGAGTATGATGATTCAAGAATGCCTTGTGAACAATGTTCCAAAGAGTAAGGTGATATATGTCATGAGTTCGTGAGACAATTATGAAATTGCCTTAGAGCTTCAAATATTTAGGCTCTATGGATGTAAATCTTCCTAGCAAAAGAAAAACAAAAATGCACAAATGTCCAAAAGTTTGTAACTTGGGGAAACAGACCACTCCAAGTGCATTTTTGGGGACACAGGGACTTGGAGGGGACGTCCACCATTTTAAAAAATAAAATAAAAGTTTTCTGATGTTTTTGCTCTTAAAAAGCTCTTATTTTTACCAAAAATATTGCATTCTAATCTCGATAGTACCTAAAACACATTAAATACAGTTTAAATACCTAAATTTCATTAAATAACGTTAAAATATTTTAATATTAGTTCTCATATATTATTTTAATAGTTGTCCCCCTACCATCCCCAAAATTTGGGAAAAATTTGTCATCCAGGAAACCTGTCCCTCCATCCTCCTCTCCCTAAGACTTAGATAACTATGTTGATAATATACTAAAACCAACATTGAATG
Source organism: Taxus wallichiana var. yunnanensis (assembly GCA_018340775.1). Taxonomy (NCBI): domain Eukaryota; kingdom Viridiplantae; phylum Streptophyta; class Pinopsida; order Cupressales; family Taxaceae; genus Taxus; species Taxus wallichiana. The sequence goes on from CM031239.1 coordinate 1,004,819,298, forward strand.
TTTTTGTTGACTATAGATGTGTTGGCATATGAAATGTCATTGCATTTTATATGACAACCCCACTGAAAAAAATTTCCCTATTTTGGTCAAACTGGTCAAAATTGCCTAAATTGTCAAAATTGCCAAAATTATTCATTTTCAAAGATCAACCAAGGAAAGGTTTTGCCTCGGAGCATTTGAAGTCTTGGTTGCGAGACAATGGAAAGGTATCGGAGTCTTCTCCGCGATGGTATGATTTAGCAAGCATTCTAGGAGCTTTTAGATGGTCTTGGGAAAGATTTTCTCATAGGCCTTTTTGGGAAAAAGGAATGTGTGTGCTTCGTTGAAGATTCAACTTCAGCGGAGGGTTTCAGGAGCCTCATGAAGTGTTGGGAACTCATATCCCAAGCATTGGAAAGCTTATGGAGCCTACTTTGCGATGGACTAAGTGTGATAAGATTCCGGGAACAAAGAAAGCAAAAACTCTTCCTACACTGATACAAGGTGGTCTTTTTGCACTTGATTTTTGCACGGAAGATTTCAAGCACCTCGGGTGGAGTTGGGAGCCTAACAAAATCTCATGTGAGAGTGTTTTCTATGCTCTTTAAAACCCATAAGTTGGTTTAGCTCGTGCTTGTTGAAAACTATTCTTGCTTTGACTTGGCTGCTTGACGTACCACTCTAGGCAAAAGGAGGGTACAAGCAAAAGTTCTTTGAAGAACTCATTTTCAAGCCTCCTAAATAGGCTCATTGGATTCATTGGCCTGTTTCCATGCAAATTCATATATTATATGGCCAAATTCATCAAGTTTTGACTCGAGGCGAAGGAAACATTTCGGGAAGCAAGTCAGAGGTGCAAACCATGCTCTGAAGCCACACTTGGGCGCTTGGGCGCACTTTTGGTGTCCCTTTGCACCCTTGGCGCACTTTTGAGGTGCAATTGCACCCCAAAGTGCGCCCTCTCTATTGGTTGGAATTTTGCAAGTTAAAAACATAAAAGAAAGCCAAAAAGTGCATGGGGTGACTTAAGTGAGTGTTTTAACTTGAGGTGGACCCCACTTTTCTCTCCAAGCGCACTTTCAAACCTCATTTGCACCCAGGGTGCACTTATGAGGTGCAATTGCACCCCAAAAGTGCGCCCTCTTCCTATTAGCTGAGATCTTTGATGTTGTGCGTGTTAAGTCATCAAGAAAACATAAGAAAAGCTTCCACATGGGCATGTGCATGTCATTCCCTTCCTCCATCCTCATCCCATGGCACACTTTTCTCCCCTCCTTGCACCCCAAGCGCACTTTTGAGGTGCAATTGCATACCAAAAGTGTGCCCAAGTGCAATAAGTCTTTCATTCTCCCACATTACACTCCTCCACTCTCTCACTCTCCCATGTGCATGACTCTCTTTCACTTCCACCATATAAAATCACTCACCCTTGCTCACACTTCACAAAAACATAAAGCGGGATCATAAAGCAAGGGGTGGCAGCCTAAGTTGCCACATTTGAATTTGTGTTCAAATTTGTTGGGGATTAAATTTAGTGAAAATTTCGTTGCTAAAAACATCAACGATAAAATTTGTGATTAAATTCGACCATAAGAAATATATATTTCGATTAAATATATAAAAACGGAAGATAATTTCACATTTCAATAGAGAACAATAATATCACATTTCATTAAATAGCTATCATAATAATGTGATACAAATGAAAAACTTCAAAAAACATGTGCTTGCAGTTGCATACTAATATTAAAAAAATTCAAATAAGTGATGGATCAAAGTCTTGAACTTCCCTATTTATGTTCTGTGGGCTAAGGTCTACTTATTACATCAAAAAGCTCTAAATCATCTAGAGCACTTGGCTCAATCTCATCATCACTAACAACATCATCATTACCAATATCACTAGATTCACCCTCATGTTCATCACCAACAAAATCAAGATCATCTTCATTAGAAGAGTCTTCTAGGACATGTTGAAGTTTTTTTTTCTTTGAAGTGCATGCATCTTTTGCCACTTTTTCATAGTCAATCGCAAATTGTTGCAAACATAAACAAGGTCCCGACCTTCCTGAAAACAACGTGTTGCTTTTCTTTGATTGAACATGGTCAAAACTACTCCAATTCCTCTCACATGCTGATGCACTTACTCCTTGACTCAAGACTCGAACTGCAAAATGTTGTAGTTCAGAGGTATTTGCTCCATAAAATCTCCACCATTCATCTCCATCCATGTCTTCCTTGTCATCTATTGCTGATTGGGTTCCAAACAACCCATCTCCTCTCCTGTATGCTTAAGTTGCTCTCTAGTTTTCTTTGCAACATCTCGATCTGGAACAAGCTTTTCAATGGCTGCATAAACTCCACTCATCACTTCACAATCACTTTCTCTTTCAATGTGATAGAGTGTCGGCTCCAAATAGCATGTTGTTGCATGCAAATGAGTATGCATCATCCTCCATCTTCCATCACAAATATCCCATATCTCATTATATTCTACTTCCACATTATTGAATGCCTTTTGGATGTCTTCTTTACAATAGTCCATACCCTCATAAACCATGCCCATACAAGGAGTATCACCATCAACCATGCGAAGCATACGAACAATGGGTGCACACATTTTTAAAACCTTGACTACATTTTCCCAAAAGTCAAATCTCAGAATGATTTGCTTCACATGCTTGCCTTAAGAACCTTTTGCAAGAATAGAATCTTCCCACTCTTTGCTACAAACAACAGTTCGAAGGGCTCCTTTCTCCTCAACAACTCTTTTCAATGTGATATAAAAAGAGGCAAATTTTGTGTCAAATGGCTTCAAGAACTCCTTAGATGCATGCCTCTTATAGATACTCAATGTGAGACGATGGTTTTTATAAAATTGGCAATTGTTTTCCTCTTTGAACTGCTTCATGTACCCAAGGAAATTTGGCCAAGTCATGGAGTAGTAAATCAATGTAGTGGGCTGCACAAGGACTCCAATAAATATGTGGGTACTTCTCTTCTATCAACTTTCCAGCTCCCACACAATTGCTAGCATTATCAATAACAACTTGAACTACGGTTTCTACACCAACTTCGAGAATTGCTTCATCCAAAATGTTGAAGACATACTCTAAAGTTTTCTTGTGTTCCATGGTGTCAATTACTTTTAGAAATACAACACCTTTAGGGCAATAGACCAACACATTGATCAATGGTCTTTGACACATATCTGACCAACCATCACTCAAAATGGTACAACTGTTGACTTCTAAAAGTCTTTAATATCTACCAATTTTCAGTGACCTTGTTTTTTGATATGTTCAAAAGTGTAGTCCTCAAAGCCTCGACCCTAAAGTTGTGTACCCTTTTCCAAACGAAATGGATTGTTGAACTGCATTCTTAAAATAAGGACTCTTGAACATGGAATGGAATGACAGATTCATAAAAGAAATCGGCCCATGCATCAACTTGCTCTTTTTCCACAAGCCTCCAAAATCTATTCAATGTTGTTGCCCTAGTACTGGAAAGTGGCATTGCAGAGCTTGTATACATGGTGGAGAAGAAAGATGTGTTCGACACTCTGGGCCTAGAAAGCTCCCCTTGGATTTGTTGTTTGTTTTGCACCCTTTGTTGATTTAACATTAATGAATGTTTGTAGTCTTTCTCCAACACTGCTTTTATTTCAGGACTGACATTTTGACATGCTTCGACACCACCTCTTTGACCACCCAATATTCCAAGAAGATGGTCCATTACTCTTGTTAATGTGCCAATAAAAGAATGTTGACATAAAGTGCATGTGATATTGTTTGTCTGCCCCTCACGGCTCATATATTTCCATCCTGTTGCACTTGATTTTGGAGGTGCCATACCAATATAATAACTTTGTATTTTTGGAAAAAACAAACAAAACTAGAAATAAATAAATAAATTTAAATTAAAAAATCAAAATATATTAAAATTATTATCATGTAGTTAATTCAAATGTACGATAATTATTATTATCATGCATTTGAATTAAATATATGATTTTAATATATAATTATATATACACACACATTTAATTTAATGATATAATATATTATATAATTTAACAATATAATATATTAAATTTTAATAAAATATATTATGTATTTAACAATATTATTATTATTATTTTAATAAAATGTATTATATTTAATATTAATATCTTGTTTATAAAGTGTATGAATGATTTTAGATATTATATTAAGTTTTAATATATATTTTATAAAATTTCATATATAAATACATTCAATGTATGTTATATTATTTAATATTAATAATGAATTTTATATTATTTAAAAGTTAAACCTTAAAATATTAAAACTTAACTTCAAAATATTAAAATGTAAAAAAATAAAACATAAAGAATTTTCATGTTATTTAAAAGTTAAAATTATAAAATATTCAAATGGAAAAAACTTTAAACACTAAAACTTTAAAATTGAAAAATATTAAAACTTCAAACATTAAAATATTAAAGCATAAACTTTTAAACCTCAAAAACTTTAGCAGGACTATAAACTTTAAACTTTAGACATAAAATACCTCTGCGTAGGTGAGCTTATCGGCTTGTGGCGAGTTCGAAAAACCTCGTCAGTTGTGCACATGCCACACACTAATGTCAAATCGGTCGGTCGACTATGCACACACCGACAACTAGGGTAAAAGCTTAAAGAATCTGAAACAAGCACACAGTCATTGCAAACTTGCAGTAATGGTGGACGTCGAGCGGATGAACAATTGCGTCAACAAGGTCCTTGACTTCCTAACCTTCATACTCACACATATCAAACTTAAAAATTTGAACCACAAGCTTTGAGTGAAGAGAGTGTGAGAAGTTTAGTGCCGCTGCAAGAGGTTTTATACACAATCAACCGCGATTAAGGCATAAACCCTAAAATGTAAAAAAATAAAAACCCTAATACGATTTTCAATGATTTTATGCACAAATTTCAACTGCGATTTACAACGATTTGTATAAAAAATTCATGTCCGGATGTAATACAAATAAAATTGCGATTTTAAATGAATTTTTTGTTGCCTTTTCAAATCCAGCGAGTTTTGATTTAATAACTTTTGATTCGGCAAATCCAGTTACTTAGGTGGCAGCCATTAGAGTGTTTTGAAGTTGGTTTATCCTCTCCAACACCAAGAAAACTCTCTTTTGTGCCCTAGGTGTCCAAATCTTGTTTTCCCCATATCTCTTGATCCCTTGCTCCGTTTGCCCTCAAATTTGGACCAGATATCCCTCCTGATAGCGCCTTAAAGGAGATGTATTGATCGCATGACACATGATAACCCCATTCAAAATATATTTGGGACTGTTTTTCCAGCAAACATTGCCTTCATACACCAAAACTCAAGATTTGAAAGCAAGATTGCACCCGATTCACACGGAGGAATCACACAAGACTTGGAGCATCCATTCCCTCCTCAAATGCATCATTTTGAGCTATCACACATGATCTAAAGTGGAGAAAATCTCATGATATGAACAAAACTCTCTTCCAACTCCAAAACCCTTGCAAAACCCCATACCCATGAAAATTTGATTTGGCTCGTTCTCCCAAACCCCACGAGAGAACCTCTTCAAATTTGGAGCATCCATCCCTCTCCCCAAAAGCTTCGAAACAAGCCCAAGATCAGCTCAAACGGATGAGAATTGCTCCCGGAGCGATCACCGAAATTTTGTCCTCTTTCCCATGTTCACTATTTATCAAGCTTTTCCCATGACCAAAACTTCGTTTGAAATTCCCATTGATTCCAACAAGGGAATCTCACCAAATTTGGAGCACTTGTTCATCTTGGGATTATCTTTCTGACAATTGAGTCACATCCAATTTGGATTTGATTTGCTCTAATTTTGCCCGAAATACAGAATCAGCAACCCATAACACCAAAATACACTCAAATTTACAATTTTTTGAAAACAGATGTGGAATCCATTTTCGCTTGCATCATGGCATTCCCACCACTTTCTAAGGCCAGTGAGATCATAAAAACATAAGAATAAGCTCCGTTGCTCCGGATACGAGAACTATTTCAATTTTAATGGAGCACGTGGATTTCGATGATCTGAAGCAGAGGATGAAAGAAGGAAAACTCATTTGTGGACCTGAGTCAACGTATGCAGGAGGATTGTTGATCACAAAACATTCAATTGAATTGTTCAAAGGATTTCACAATGGGAACCATGATTGTGAGCATTGTTATGTTTCCACCAAGGATTCTCAAGAAGCTCCAAACATTGTCATGGTTGTCAAGTCCGAGGTGTGTGTGGTATAAGTGCATTCTTCATGATGATCGTAAGAGGAGTGTTTTCCCATATGGAAGAAAGGATATCATGTTCATGTGTTCATCCTACCATTTCTCACAGAGGTGAAACGAGAGATTCCAAGATATAATAAAAAGTGACTATTCCAGATAAGGCATGTAACATCATTTCCAAGTCCAAGAAGAGAAGTGTTCGATTAGATAAGCAGTCGAGGAAGATCTTGTCCGGATGCGGCATTCATCTCCATCGTGAACCAAGAGTGAGACTTCATTCTGTAACATCTATCTTCTTTCTCTTCTTCTCTCTCTCTCTCTCTCTAGAATTCTATTTTTTCGTTGAGGAGAATTTTTGTAAAAAAGTGACTTAAGTCACTTAAGGTTTCTATTTCTTCGTTGGTGATTGCACTTTAAGTTGAAAAGTCACATGGGAATATGAAGAGCCACTAGCTTTGGCTATAAATTGTAATGCACATGGATTGTTTGATCTCATTAGGAGCACCATTGGGGTTAAACAGGGGTGCCCCTTGTCTCCTACCCTCTTTGGCATTTACATTGATGAGCTGGAATCCTTTCTTCAGGATCACATTCAAGAAGGGGATGGTTGCCTTCTTCACCACGTCTTGATTTCTATTCTCCTATTTGCCGATAATATTGTTCTACTCGCCTCTTCTCCTAAGGGGCTTCAGAGACACTTGATGCACTTGCTTTATTCTGTGATCTTCGGCATTTGACGGTCAATCTGGGTAAGACCAAGGTCATGGTCTTCAACGGGTTGCAGACATCACACCTCCATTTCTTCTTGAGGGGGCAGGAGGTTGAAATTACTAATACATACACCTATCTGGGAGTCTAGTTCTCAGGGCCTAGATTTAGTATGAGGCATGCTCTTCAGCCGAGGGTGAATAAAGGGTATGGGTCTCTTGCCATTCTCGAGAGACAGTGTTTTCGGCACCACTTCCAGGACGTCTCCTCCAAGATGTTTCTTATGAACTCCCCCTCAAGATGTTCCTTATGAACTCCCTCATCCGCCCCACTGTTCTCTATGGGTGCATCATGCCCGGGACCCTCCCTTTTGGACACAGATTGGGCTTCCGCTGAGAGGATTCAGACTCTCCTCCTTCACCATTTCATCAGATGCAAACAAACGGTCCCCCAACATATTATTTTGGCAGAGTTCGGAGCCCGACCTTTCCGTCTGGAGACTATATTTGACATATCATCCTTTCTTCACCGTATCAGGAGGTTTGGTGATCTCTCCGATGAGCAGGACAGGTATCCATATCTCGCCTATTGTTCCTCTGTGAGTATTGCCCAAGCTGTGGGCCGTTGTTGGTTTGTTGAGACTTCTGCCTTGTTGGACTCAGTTGGTATACAGATTGATTGTCTCCCCCCCTTCCAGTATTCTCTGAATGCTCCCAGTCATCTCTTGCCCACCAAGCAAGTGTTGAATAGGTCCATCCAGGAGGATATCTACAAGAGCTTCATTCAAACTACTTGGGTGAACCCGTTGGGGTTTGCACCCTAAGATGTCTTTTTATGCAGAGCACTTTCTTGAAATCAGAGATGGACTCATCATCCGCCCTCAGTACACCTCTCGTCACTGGGTGCATGCCCTCCGTATACCTTTGGGTCAGTTTCGAGTCGGCTCCCATAGACTTTGGTGCGAGACTGATCACCACATTGATCGGGAGGATAGACTTTGTAGGCTCTGTAGCCTTCATGAGGTGGAGATAGAGACTCATTTCATCTTCCATTTGCCCCATATACTATGAGATCGAGAGGGACGCTTCACTTGTCTCTTCAGAGGGATTCAGACTCTCCGGTCTTCTTCAGATATATCGACCAACGGTGTCTTGCCCTCTACATCCGTGAGTCTTTGCTGCTATGAGACCAGATTCTTCATCCCCCTCGAGAGTCGTCCCCACGAGACGAATTACAGCCTTCTTTCCGGTTCTACCCACTGGTGGAGGAACTAAACGGCAGAGCCTTTCTGACCCAGATACAGTGCATAGATCAGTTCGTCCCCGGTTGGACCTTCACACTTCCCTCGATCACCGCCAGCAGAATCGGATGCACACACGTACCAGAGGGCAATCTAGCTCCATTCGTCCCCCTGGCCGTCGCGTCAGTCTCAGATCTCAGCAGGGAAGGAGGTTTTCACCCCCCTCTTCGGGTTGCCAGTCCATCAGGAGCTTCTTTTCGTCGGCCTCTAATGTTAGGAGGGGTGTGGCTACCATTCCTGATTAGACCATTGGTCCTCGTTTGCCCCCCTTCATTCCCTTCTTTGCTTCCCTTGTTTTTCTCCCCGCTTGCTCCATTGCCCCGCTTGTGGGGGTATTGGCTTCGAGTTTCCTTTCTGCTTGTCTTTTCTCTTCTTTTCTATTTTTGGGAACTCGTTTTGAGTTGTCCCCGCTCATACTTTGTATATTGTTTGGGTTGTAGTCCCATTGACCTACTTTTGTGGTCATTCATTGGACATTAATATATTTATCTTATCTTATCTTATATTATCTATTTCAAGGGATCAATTTTTACTCCCCTTTAGCAAACTGTATTTCTTCTATTTCTTGCTTAATGTATTCCTCTCCATCTCAACTCCTACTCAATAGAGCTTTGTAATCCTACACAACCAGGGAAAGAATGTATCTTTTGATGAATATAATGCAGTTAAACTTTGTGTTAATTGTGTTCTTTGTCTTGCTTTGCATATTGGTGTCTTCTCATTGTTAACTTGGAAGTATCTATGGTTTTATGTCAATAAACTCAGCTTGTTATTTATTGAATAAAACCCCCTTCTCACTTTCTCCCCTCTCCATACACACCTTTCCTCCACCTTTTGCACACGGGTTTAGTGGAGTATTCCTGTGTGATCCCGGTCGAAAGGCCACCCACGATGGTTAGAGTAGTGTACATATTTCCTTGTTTTCAATAAATGGAGTTGCCCCATTCCTAAGCAAAGGGACCTAGTCCCAAAGCATTGGTGAAAGCCCCTAATTTGCCCTTGTTAGAAATTGTTTTGCCAACAAGATGCTAATTGCAAATATCAATGTCATATTATTCATAATGGCATAAAAATTAGAGTAAAATTCCTAGCTAGAGGGAATTAGTTCCCAATGGTCCTATATCTATAAGTTCCGAGGTTTGAAGGTATCACAATTAAGATTGAGAGCAATTCAAATGATTTCAATCTCTAATATGACTTGGTTTGCATCACGCCACCAAACTCAAATTCCACATCCCATCACTTACGAATAGCGAACTTCAAAAGGCATCATCAATCAATATCATGTTTATATCATGAGGTAAATCCAGCCCTCTCGATAAGTTTGTATACAAATACTTCAAGGGTAAAACCAGAGTAGCATATGAGATTTTAAACTTTATGAGCAATTGAACAAATAAAACAAAATATAAAAATGGCTCAAGAAGAGTAGAACTATATAAAGATCAACACAGTTAAACTCAATTTTTTAAAGTAGGTTTATTAATTTCTAAGGATTGATTCTAGTAATTCTCTCTCCACGAGTAAACTGAACAATTTATAGTATTAGAGAAAGTAAACAAAGCATCGAAAGTTGGTCTATAACCTTTTGTTGCCTATTGACCCACCGATTGCCAAAATTTGTAGTTATTTGATCCTTGACCCCAAATTTTACAAATAATGAAAACCAAGGCATCGTAATTGGGTCCTATTACAGCGGTGAATTCACTGAAAGAATATTGACCCTTTTGAGGAATAATGTGATATTACCATCAATGTCAACCAAGAAATTCAAAGATGTTGGAGGAAGCAACAACTAGATTTGGAGGTTCCAAATTTAGAAACAAGTATATCTATGATTTTATTAGCTGGTATCGAAACAATCCCAACTAAGACAAGCCACACAGCCAAAACCACAATTAACAACATACCCATGGATATCCCACCCAAGACACGAGGCTCATGGTAACTAGTAACTTGATGAGTAGGGTCTTTTCAAGACTTTCATGGGTCTAGACAAGGAAATACATATTACAAATAACAATGAATAAATCAAACATTCTTTGAGAAAAACAAATTGTGCCATCAGAATTCCAATATGCAATAGAGATGATCTGACCCCATTGGGATTCATGAACACTATCATTTAGCACCCCATAAGCATGAATAGCCGAGAGAGAGAGAGTTAAATCATAATTCAAAGATTTTGGACCGTTGTTTTGTTATCGGTCCTAACCAACACAACCTATGTTAGGAGGGAGGTGCCTACCATTCTGATTAGACCATTGGTCCTCGTTTGTCCCCCCTTCTTTCCCTTCTTTGCTTCCCTCATTTCTCTCCCCCGCTTGCTCCATTGCCCCCACATGTGGGGGTATTGGCTTCGGGTTTCCTTTCTGCTGTCTTTTCTCTTCTTCTCTTCTTTTCTGTTTTTGGGAACTCGTTTTGAGTTGTCCCCACTCGCACTTTGTATATTGTTTGGGCTGCAGTCCCATTGACCTACTTTTTTGGTCATTAGTTGGACATTAATATATTTATCTTATCTTATCTACTTGGAGCTTTGTAAGGTCCCTGAGAAAATCTATTTTGAAAGTTTATAAAGCCTTGTTTCACTCTAAGAGCTCAGGAATGATCATATATTGACTAGACAGAAAAACAGAGTAAAATGTGGTGTCACCTAAAATTTATCTGAATAAATGTAATGTCCCTTATTGGGACTTCAACTGAAAAAGGAGGAAATCACACAAACCCCAAGATTATTAAATTCTGATTTTAGACCAGCAAACTGATTTTATGACAGCTGGAAATCAGCAGTCTGATTTTATAACAGCAGTCCAAAAATGAAGGAAAACCACTCAAATATCATCAACTAACTCAACCAAAGTGTGGTGATGCAGAGCCCTACATACATCCCTTACATGACATCCACAATTGCATTAAAAGCCACAATTTGAACTTTTACAATCACCAAAATCAATAAACTAAAACCTTGCTCAAGAAGGCTATTTCTTGCTCAAATGCACTAAATTGCATAAACCACTGAACCAAAGCACAAAATCACTCTAAACATGTTTAATTACACCATACTAACATGATCAAACCCTTCAATAAGTTTCACAACTTCATTTATCATACTTTTCCTTTTTGACCTCCTACTAGCCTTGTAGCCCTCCAAAACCTATTTTTCTGGCAAAACTCGCACATTTTCATCTTCAACCTTGACTGGTAACCTTTTTAGGCACCCATTTAACTCCTTTTAAGTGCATACCAAATTTCAGGATTTGATTCCCTTTCCATCAAAATTTATTGCAAAAATACCATTTTCCTAATCCTTGTAATTAACCCTCCTGTTGTACAAAGCTTTGTGTTGGGAATAACCTACAAACAACCCAGAAAAACTAATTCAATATTTGGATACCCATTTGGGAGCTTGTGCTTTTCACCAATTTTTATCAACCAACTCCTCCTATAACACTCCCAACTCCAATTTTCTCAGTTTTGCTTGTTTACTAGGTCTAAGCTAGGGTTTCAAGGCAAACTCTAGGGCTTTGTAATTTTCCATTGTTTCAACTTCTCAAACACTTTATACTCCCTCAACACACTGTGTTCAAAGCTCTTCCACCTTTTATACGCTCACTTTTCCTTATTTGGCTTGTTTCATGCTTTTGGGCTTTTCTAGGCTTATTTTTGTTCTTGGTTCAGCCAACTCTTGCCATGCTCTGTTTTCCTCGTTGTCTATTGGCTCTTGTAGACTTCCTTATACTCCTCCTCCTCTACACCTCTCACCATCTTCCTCACACACTCTTCACACTTATCTCTCAAGGTACTTCCCTTCTCCTCTTGTTTATTCTTCAATTTTTTATGTATGATTGTGTTATACAGGGACAGTCATGAAGTTCACAAGTTCGTTGTCACTAATAGACTTTTCTTACCCTTTAAAGGTTGCAATTGCCACTATCTTTCCTCACAAACCTTCCCTTGTTCCTTCTTTCTCACTCAACTTCCTTGAGTATACACTCTTCTCTCTTATATTCTTCAACTTGACTGTGACAATTTTCTCTCTTAGGACTGTGTTTATGATGATTGTACCTTAATTCCTCTTACTACTTGATTACTTTGAGTTCATTAGAGATTGTATGCTTTCTAGACTTCATTAACATTCCTCCACTTATCTCAAATGTCCTCTAACTTCTCATCAACCATGCCTTGGGGATTATCAAACTCAAACCCTCCAACACTGCATGCACACACACCGTTGACTGTGTCATATAAGATTTGTTTCATAAACTCCTTTACTTTGGTCCTCTTACATCCTCATCACTTGACAATACTGAGAAATCCCTTGATCACTGATTCAAACCTAATTTTGGATTGCTTCGTTTTTTCTACAAATGTTATTCTTGCTCAGAACAGAGCACTATTACAATTTGCAAGATAGAGTGTGTTCCTCATATTTTCTTGTTCCAAGGACCTTCAAACACTTTCTAGGGCTTCATTTCACTCTTACAACATTGCCCAACACTCTGAACTGCTATTTCTTTATGACACTCCTTTTAAGACAATTAATCTCTCTTTTAGGCCCTCAATACCATGGGCATGCACAGTTTAACTAGGAATTCTGAGTTTTTATCGAACAATCCTCTTCCTTGGAATTTCTACAACCCCTACTCACCATATATATCTCATACAATCCTCTTCCTTGGAATTTCTACAACCCCTACTCACCATATATATCTCATACAAGCCTCCACCTTCCTGATCTTCATCTAGAACTAGGTTTTATGATCAATCTCAACAAAGAACATTGAACTCCCTTCTTAAACCCTTACTACAGGGTATCTCAAGACACAAGGGTTCAATCTTTTATCTCCCCTTTTCTAAGCTCTGTGATGACTTCCTGAGGTTTTCCTTTACAACCACAAACTCATGCAAATTCAAATCAATGCTCCTACTTGTGAAAATGCTTGGTAAATTATTTATCAACCTTAAATTTGATATCTTGGTCTGAGATGACTGTAACACCCTGATTTCATCTAGTTTAAGTCTTTTCCTCACACTATCTTACTTATTATCAATCATTCACTCAGTATCACTTCTCTTACAGTCTTAACTCACTGAAATAATCTTACTCATTGATACAAGTCTCTTAAAACATAATAATCAATTCTTACCTATGTACACAGAGCTGATCTCCTTATCACTTGATTGTCTTGCTTGGCCGTAGGACCTCTTTTTCTTTATTACTGTAGACACAAAATCACGCACTTGGGTACATTTCTAGGTCCTAACAACATACTTGCATTCATATGATTCTTAAGCGAGAAAACTAGTAATTGACAACTACTTTTGGCCTCTTTGCTTTGTTTCTTGTCTTCTTTCTAGTCTTTTACACCTTACAGCCTAGTTGAGACTTCACTTGTTTATCTTTTATGACTTTGAACACCAACACCCAGCCAGACGCCAACGCCCTCGTCCCTCTAGGCGCCCTTGACTCTTTTCTATCTTACTCGCCTCTTTTGGGCCTCTTTTATCTTTTGGGCATCTTATTTTCTTATGGGTCGGCCTTCCAGTTGTCAATTATGAAATTCAACCAAGGGAATCATATAAATACAAAGCTATGTGACCAAAATAAAAGACCAAACTCTAAACATCTATTATCATCACCTAAGGTTGCATCCAAAGACATCAAAGGCATCCATCTAGCACTCATACAAGGGACAAGGGACTGCATTTTCTGCATACACGCATAAGAGGGAAGTTCATTTTGCCATCCACACATCTATTTACATTGGTACATCTAGCTATCGCCCGCTATCAAGTGCACTTGCACAAGGGCTTCCTATGGCACAATTCTATCACACACGCACAAGAACTACATAGAGTATGAGATGTAATGCAGCACTTGGTTGTAAGTTCACTCAGTCAGGGTGACCGTCGGGGTCAATCCGACTCCTCATATTGCATCTTTTTTTGGGATTTGATGTAGTTTGAGGGTTTTGCGGGTCACCTTCTCTTTGCAGTTCTGGCGAATTCAATGATCATATTGCGACATATAGGCGACCAACAACAACTATCAGTGACACTCATGCGACACCAAAAAAATCATATTTTGACCACTTCCCAATCACAGGCGCCCAAAAGTAGGCTCTGGCGCCCAAGCACCCCTAACCCGATTCGGGTGCCCTAGTCCAACCTTAGCCAATAGTTGCGAGAATTTAATTTGAGCATTGCCGACAGTCTCCCCTTTTTGTTGAGCAGTTTTCCCGAGTTCAAAACATCTCGGGATCGGGCGTAAATCAACTAAGTCCTCTCTCTCTTGCACTTAGGGTTTCATATTTATTTGCTTATTGTTTGTGTCATAATGTATCTGGCGGTTGTACTTCCCATCGGTTACTCTGTAATTAGGATTTTGCAAAAATCTTATTTTTGTTAAATCAATTACTTGTTCTCTTTAAATTTGCATGATTTCTCTAAGCTTTGTGATGATTTTCATACAACATTGTTAGATGGATTTCATCCAAGATTCTTAAACATTGACTCTAATATTATGACAAGTCTTCACACACAATTTTTCAACCTTGCACAATAGTGCCTTCATGTCTTCATGAGGTTATTAGTCCATTTAAACCTATAGTGATCATTTGCACAATATTTCACATGAGATTCATTCATTTATCAACATTTATGAGAATCTAACTAATCTTCCCAACATTTCATGCATTATATCACAAAATACATTCAAAACACAATTTACACCAAGAATGAAGCTTCTATTAGAGTTAGCCTCGATTTTCCATAAAGCTCCTTGAGCCCTAGGGTCAGTTACATAAAGTTCCTAGTCCTCCAACCTCTACCAACTTTTTCTAACTCCCTCATGCATTTGAGTACACATGTTTTTAATGAATTTAGAGATAGATAGGTTTTCATCCACCTAATTCACACAAATACAAGCTTACCATAGTGAGTTACATCTAGGTAGGGTCAAGTAGAAAAGTTTATGACATGATTACCCTATAACATTAATGTAAAACCTATATTAACATCTAACTTACTAATATAGGCCTAGATTACACTCTTGACTAATTTGAATATTTAAATGTGGTTTTCGAGGAAACCTCCAAAATACCACTTATTACATCATTAGGAGTCCATATGGATTAGGCATGACTCAAGAACAAACCAAATGTACCCCACACACCTATTAAACTATGAAAAGCCAAAATTAGAGTTATTTACAATGATGCTCCTTCATCATGTAGATAGGTAATTTAGGAAGTATTTAGCACACTTTTTACCAACAAATCTGATCACACATTCAACTGAAAATTAATTCCAAACAGCAAAAGTACAGCTCATGAAAATTATGAAATGAAGGGTTTCCAAACCCCAATAACCACAAAGAAATATAGATTCCGGCTTTAGAAATTATGCCAAATCAGAATATAAAATCAGATTTGCAACTTGTGCCCTAGAAGGCACCCAAATGCTATCAAACCCTAGTCGCTCCAACTAGGAAGAGCTCAAAAATGCATGCAAACCCTTGTAGATGTCTTCCTTGATCTTCTAATGTCCAAATTTGCAAGAGGTCTTCAAGTTGTCTTCACTTCACCCAAAAATGGAGGGTTTTCGTCCTCCAACCAACCACAAGGAAGGTTTTCGTCTTCCTTGGAAAAAGCCACACAATTGGATTTTTTCGCCCAAAAGTGGAATGACAATGAGCAATCAGCCCAAAGATCAAGTGTAGAGTAAATGCACCAAGATTGATGATGAAAATGAAGTCATTGATCTTCCTTTATATCCCTCCTTTGGCACCAAAAGCCAAATAGAAGGACCGACCTCATAAAGCTTCTTTGGGGCTTTTAATTTGCTTTTAAAACTCCTCGACCCAACCAACCCGCCTAAATAAATAAAACACTAAAGAAAAACATTAAAAATTAGAAAAAGGAAAATGAACTGGGTATTTAATTCCTTCCTAGCTCATTGACTTTATTGCTGCGGAAAGGAATGACAATAAGTCCTTAAATGGGCTCTCAAGTCGAAAAAGGGGACATTCTGACTAACATTCTTCATGTCCAAGGCGTCTCAAATAAAAGAATGACCTGTTTGAAGTATGGAGGTCAAGAGACCATGAGGTATCATACACTCGGCATATATTTTACTATGCGCTAGACTCAACATTGACTTAATTGATTGCACTACATGCAGGTATATTCCATGTATAATTTAGCTAAGTATACAACATGCATAATTTCAGGCATCATCTCAACCAAACTAAATCAAAATAAAACTTAATCTAATGAGCAGCTGCAATTTCTCTCTAAGTACTTCCACCTAGACAGTTGCATCATGTATGGCACATGTGAAACGCTAACATGGCAATACTTAGTGACTGGCTCAGATCTATATAAACCCAGTTCTGAAATATTGCTAATATGCATCACTCCTCACTCCCAAAGTTTTAGCTTACTTCTTTCTAATTATCAAACAAACAATAAAGATGCAAAAACAATTGTAGTGATGCCTATCGTCGAAATTCAGACCTGAATTAATGAGTCTGAGCTAGTTTATAGTCTTATCCAGCCATTTAAGTCTTTGGTATCTTATTTATGCTTTTTTGTTTTAATCTAATCAACTTTACGAGCAGTACAGGTGATTGTTATGTTTACAAAATTTAAACATTTTTAATTCAAGAAGAAAATAATCAAGACTAACCAAACTCTATATTTTATTAGTATGCCTTCCACATGTATACAACATTTCTGCAACTCTCAAGCTATGTTGGCAGGAAAGCGGAAACGAAAGCAGGTGCGAAATGCGGAAAGCGACAATTTTCAAAAAACCTTGGATACGAAACGTTATGGGAAACGTCCATACAATATATATATATATATATAGTACTCATTTTATAATTGTAGACCATAAGAGATAATTGATAAAGCACTCAAAATATTTTGTATTCATTGAAATTTGAACTTCTAAAGAGTCATCATTCAACATGGTTACAATTTCAATGATTCACATATACATGATAATAATCTAGATTCTAGAATATATCATCCAGATTTTCCTCATAATCATCTCCATGAACACCACTGGCAGCTCCACTCCCACTAGCTCCACTCTCCATCCCTTGTGCAAAAGATCCTGATTCTTCTTCATCAATACCAAGCAGTGAAAGTTGGCTAAGAGTAGCAGCAGAAGCATCAAAGTCACTACTCTCAGGATGTTAGTTTAATGAAAACTGAATTTAGCAAGAGAAAAATGAGAGTGTGATTTAGAATGGACCCAAGATGTCATTATATAGCTTTTAGGAAGTGTTTTTAGCAAGTTTAGATAGGTAGATTAGGTTTAGGTGCAATAAATGAAGGTATTTTTAATTTTTTTAAGTTATGATGCTTTAAAAATTAAAAAACTGTTGGAAACGTCTGGGACATTTCGGAAAGCGTCTCGAGACGTTTCCAAGGCATTCGTACCCATTTCACATTTCTGAAACGTTTCCAGGCAGAAACATGGGCCCCTTAGGGGTTTCTGGTAATAGAGCTCTCAAGGTATGAAGCGCTTATATGATATATAATGAGATCGTTGCAGGAATTGTTATCCATTATCTTTTCCATGCAATCCACACACCATTTTATTTCACTAAAAGTGTGGGGACTGTTACCTTGATTTTTGAAAATTGATATTTCAATTATGGCAGAGTCTGAAAATAAGTTTCAAATTTTTCACCAATGTCTTCAGGGTATGTAATGCTCTAGAAAATGGATGAACTTATTACTTAAGTCTTTACAAATAGTTGGATTTGAATGTGTTATATCAGTTTAATTCAGTTTTCACATCCTTATCCAAATAAATCCTAAAGCTAATAAAAGAGAACAATAAAATCATGCACTTAAAATTTTGGATTACTTTTAAATCTCACATTCACAATATTGCATATTTGATGGTTATTTTAAAATGTCATCTAATGTCTAGTTTAAAATTGTGACTTTCGTGTATTATACTCTACCTTTGTCTTTCTTGTACATATATGACTTGTACCTATGATAAAATATTTCAAAATACGGAGGAAGTCAAGTATTGGTCACAACACGATCTAGCAAGAAGTCAAGGCAGGACTAAATCACTAATTCCTCCCCATCTCCACCCATATTTGGCACTTGATGGATAGCTCAAGTTCCCTGCTTTGGATTTCCGTGGCTGCCATGGCTCTATCCTACACCAACTTCCTCACTAGAGACCACTTGCCTTTACCTTTAGTCGTGCCAACATAGATACTCTTATCGCTTGAACATTCCTTTTCCTCGTTTGAAGTTGAGGACTTAGTCTCACAGCCAATCGTCAATCCCCAACGGTTCTTGCTCCTACACCCATCCCTACACCGGTTGGGTCATAAGCATCTCGGGAGCACTCAACAATCCTTCAAGAACGCTCTGAAATGTGCCAGCTTCAACCTCTATTGATGTTTCTCAGGAACAGATGCATGGTTCCCATCTCATGGTGGATATGGCTGAGAAGATGCCAATCCAAGCAATGGATCAAGAGCTTCAGATCATAAAGAACTTTATAAGGAGAATGGGTTTATCTACGTATTCAATGACCTTTAGCCTATGCTATTAGAGTTACACAAGTGGATCTTGGCTTCCTAGAAACCCTTGCATTCAAATGGAATATATATTTACCACTATGTTTGAGGCTTCTTTATTGCGGAATGTGATTTTGTAGCAAGTCATGACCTCATTATCCAAGCTGGTCCATGGTTTTAAGTAGTGCAGGTATATGTTTGAAAGTTTCATTCCCCTCTTTTGATCTTTCCATGGACTTTGTCTTGTCTATCTTAGTGTGGGTAAGGTTCCCAAACTTGTCCCTACGATTCTAGAATCCCCTTAATCTACACTCCATAAGGAATGCTCTATGAAAGCACCATTTTTTCTCTCGCGGTACTATATCACAACCTTTTACAGATTGTGTATTGAATTCAACTTCGCTAATGGATTGCCTAATGAGGTTTGGCTAAGTGGAAGATTGATTCTGGATGCAAGAGCTTAACAACGAACAATTTGCTTTTAGATGTCAAGTTTGCTTCAGCCATGGACATCTAATGGCTGCTTGCCCCAAGATGCTGGCAGTGAATTTTTGCTTTTGGGGGTAAGAGGAAAAAAGGTGACAATTTCCAGTCAGTTTGGTTGCGTGGGGTTGAGGAACACCACCACTTGCTTATGGTGGCTTCCAAGTTTTGGACGTCAAAATGGAGCCTATTGCCCCAAAGGAAGGCATGGCTCTCTCTACGTCTTTTTCGTGGAGAACCCAAGAGTGTAAGTCACCCCTATTGATAGGATTTGTATTTGTTATGTGGAGCCGGTGGTTAGGGCTCCCACAAGGGAGAGGGCTCCAATCCACTCCTCTCAACCAGTGTTGGATTTTGCAAGGTGTTTAGACGTTTTTAGTCATTTTAGATGTCAAAATATAGCCACTTTTGAAATATGACCGTCATGATTAACAGGTAAATATATAATTTAAACATCAAAATGACATGTATATTCAAAATTTGACCATTATATATAATTAAGAAAGTTAATAAATTTATAAATTTATGAGATTCATGACAAATATAACATAAATGAAAATGGAAACTTTGGAATGTAAATAAAATAAAAAATAGAATTATCTTAATATCTTATTAATGAAATATGAACATTTTCATATCTCATTGATAAAATAGAAACATTTATTAATTTTGATTTTTAATTAGTTTTGTTTGATTTCTTTTTAGCTTTATTTGATTTCTTGTTTATCTTTATTTTATTGATTTGAATTTGTAATTGGCTTTTTTATTTGTTTGATTTCTTATAAATAAAGATTGGATAGTGGACTAGATGCATTGGATTTGGGATTTTGCAAGAAAGGTGAAATTTGAAGATTGAACTTGCAAGTCTAGAAGTTGGAAGTTAGAAGCTTGCACATGTTAAATTGAGTGAGTCATTTCTATCATTTTCTTCAATAAAATTTTTTAAATTGTAATTTGAAATTATGTTTTAATATTCTCATAAATTTTAATGATGTTTATGGATATTCAAATTAATTACTGCAACATTAATTTTAGGGGAAAATGAATCTGTGAAAAACTATGAAATTGATTAATCCAATCTATTATTCATAATTAAATAAAACTTTAAAAGTCACAGAACTATGGGAGAATATTACAAAGAACAACATCCATATAAAATTTAACTCAATTTATGTATTTTGTAATAGTTATTATAATCACAAATTTGACGTGCATATTAAATTTTGAACAGCCAAATGACATCCATATAATTTTCTGCACTGTCAAATAATTTTATTGTGACATGTAACATTGAATGTCAAAATCCAACACTGCTCTCAACCTTAGGCGAGTGAAGCTGAGATTTTGTTGGAGCATCCGGTTGCAGGAAAGCATGTTATTTTCTCTAAATTCATGATCCCATATCAGTCTCCTTTGAAGGAACTTGTTGAAAGCTCCTCGTATCAAGTGTGGCAAAGGTCAAGAAGAAAGAAGCATAGGAAACTACTTTCTTCCATTTGTACAACTCTCATATCGAGCAAAAGTTTGGGTTAACTCCCTCTACTTGGGATCTAGTATGGCATGTTGATATGTTATTTGAGTTTTGCTTCTACGAACAGTGTTGTGTAATCTTTTGGTTGATTTGTTTGGTCATTCGGATAACTTGTCTTAATCTCTTTTCTTCAGATAATGGGCAAGGGACCCAGCAGAATCCATCATTTTATCTATCAAAAAAAAGTTCAAAATAGTATTGCTACCCATAAACTAAGATGCCAATCGGTTTTGGGTATAAGTGTGAGTGCAAGAACTGGATATGCCCGTATGCTGATTTTTTTGCCTGGATGTGTATTGGAGACTGCCATACAAAAATATATATAATATTAAAAATATAGCCAATAAGTAAAATTAACCACATATTATGCATAAAGTAAACAAAATATTTGAAAATAAGTTAAATAACCACAAAACATACTAATAATTCAATGCCAAATGTCATGATATTCAGTGGTCAAACTTAGATTAGTCTTAGAACAAGTACATAGTGCAAATGTTACAATGTATACACAAAAATCAAGACAAATCAGCATATTCATTATATTCATATTCCACTTCAATGTCTTCATCAGCATCATCACATGGTTCATTAGAACCACAGGCAGTAGCAGTGCCACTCCCACTAGCTCCACTATGCTGGTCGTGTGAAGAACTTGCTAGATCTGTGTCAAGCAATGTAAGGTGGGCAATGGAAGCATCCAAGTCAGGAGTCTCCGGGTCGATGTCCCAACACATTGTTGCCCCTTGCTTGTACTCATCCTGCCTGTGTGTTAGAAGATGCAGGTTGGAATGCACGTAGACCGAATTCTCTGCCTTTTCGCTGCAGTTTGTTGCACTTAACTAAGTGGATAAAGGTGTATGTACACTATTTAACTTTTTCATTGTTTTTGAAGTTTGTAGTTGACTTTTTCAGTTTTAAAAAAAAAGTAACGTTTTTGACACCAGATTCGCCCAAGGTACTGCTGTGGTATCCTAGACGAATCCAGGACTAGAATTGCCCCTATATCAGTACCTGCGCCAAATTGTATCTGGATCCACCCCTGTACAAGTGAATCTGGTAACGTAGACCATAAAATAAGAATTTTATATTTTTACTTTATAATATCTCTCTTGTAGGTGAACTATCACTAATGTAATTGAATTTTATCATGTAAATTTACAATTTTAATTTTCCTATTTTGGCCATTCTGCATGTGAATATAGTTTCCTTTATAGCTTGTATGTTAGCTATCCTACTTAGTATTAATTTCCATTTTATAATTATATTTTTAGGTTTAATTTTATTTAAGCTTCTGACCATATATTTCTTGTTGCTTTGGTCAAAGCATAGATAACTATTTGGTTTATAAAAGTGAAAAGAAAATTAATAATCTAATATAAATAAGGTTGGTAGTCATTTATGATGGCGGAACTCAATCTTTAAGCATAGCCATTGATCAAAAGCATGGAGAACTAATGGAAAAATATATATATTAGAAATAAAGTTACCCCTTGACTTTATAATAATATATGGAGTGGAGCTTAGCATGTCTGGGAATACGGGAGAACGCGCTTTTGCTGACATTATTACCAGTATTCGATACTGGGTTATCCATAGCATTACTATACCTTCCCTATTCATTGCAGGTTGGTTATTTGTCAGTACGGGTTTAGCAGTCATAAATAAGGTTAGCAGTCATATATGAGATGAAACCTATTCTTTAAGCTAGCCGCTATTTGTAAGTTAATATAATGTTAATACTTCTGAAGTTTTAATAAAACTCGGGTTTAGTAGTATATTTATTAAATAGTCTTAAATGGTTTTATTATTACAAGTTGGCTAAACTTTCAATATAGAAAAAGCATATTAACGATTGAAGACAACCCACTCCCTGCACTGTCGATTTGTCTTTCAGAAAAATAATGCTGACTTGGCCAAACCTTCTATTTAGAAAAAAAAAATGCATAGTAATGATTGAAAACCTCTCCGTCCCCACCCGTAGATGTTTTTCAGTAAAATAATACTTACTTGGAAACCACTATACAGAAGCTTTCATTTCTAACAAAATACTCCTCTACATGCATATATATGCAGAGCATATGTTTTACGTGTCTGAATTCCTTCATTTTCACCTTTGCTTCTCCATTTCAAAGAATGTTGGGCAGTAACAATTGAAAATTTAAATGGTAATATTAAATTTTAAACTTTATGAGTTTATAAAGTTGAAATGTCATTCCTATGTGTGTGATATGTTGGTCAATTAGTTAACTGCAAACCACCAAGTAAGGGAATCAATAAAAACATGATATAGATCAAATGACAACCCCCACAACCACTTCCACCCGCTTGATACCATTCTCCCACCCAAGATTGGTCATATTAGATATCTTTGGTAACCTCCTATGTGTGGGACATGAATACCCCACATACACACAATACAAATAAAAAATTACTTAAAAGACCCAATTTAATACAAAAATAGCTCCCTTCAAAACACACTCAACATGGCAGGCTTTAAATATTCACTGTTCATCCTTATTTTGCAAGCTTTGCTTCAACAGAGACAATAAAGAGAAAGTTATACCAGCTTGTAGCTTTTAAAATTTTCCTTTCATAGCACCAGATGAACAAAGTTCAAACAGATTAGTACGAGTACAAGAAGATTGAAACCAAGTACATGCCCTTAGTCGCAGGTTTTTACTTCCATTACTATGAAGATACCCTTGAAATGAAATTAATTGTTTCTGCCACATGAGGCATCGTAGCAACCACTTAGGAAATCATCTGTGTACATAGGAGAATATCCTTACAGATACAGTAATGGACTCCTAATCCTTGAAAATAACTTTGCCAACAGAAACATGTTTAATATTTAGGTGCTGCCATAAATGTTTTCTATCTAGAAAATAAATCTCTATGCACTGAGGTTGTTACATAGGGTCAAGAGATCTAGAAAATCTACCAAAAAAAAAAAAAAACCAATCGCATGTAGCTAAGCTATAACTAATATGGCAAATCCAATTGGAGTAAAATATACATAGGTGCACTTGGGTTTCTCCTACTCCACCAAAACAAACATGATACACGAAAAATATTGTATAGTAACAACAGATGGTAATACTTTGGAAAAGGTTTAGGAAAGGAAACAAAATGGTGAAAGAACATAAATTGCGTGAATGAATTGCAAAAGAAAACATGAGAATAAAATTTGCTTATAGTCAAGGACAAGGCTGTTCAGATTTCCACCTTAATGTTATTTAATGAGTCTACAATAATTATGCTGTCTTTTGAAACAGATCGATCCACCTCAGATCTCAACACACCCCGCAAGTTCTTCTCGGAAGGCATATCTGACAGACATGAGACAGTAATATTTAGATTTACCGTAAAGCTCTCAATAGATTTTAGCCAGTAATATTTGAAATTCAACACAAAAAAACACAATTCTTTTGTGATTAATCATCTGATGTACCAATGGAAAGTGAATTCATTAGAGAAAAAAACAGTTAGAAAACACAACAAAGGTGTAAATGCCAAATAAAGAATCCATCGTAAAGATTTTTTAATGTGCAAACTTGCAAAGGATTCTTAAAAATCCTTACATCTAAAGAACTCAAAATGCTTCTACAAATCTCTATATGTAGCATTTGGATGAATCAACTGCAACTCACAAGACATGAACATACAACGAGCTGACAGGCCCATAAAAAAATTAAGTTTCAATCCTGCATCCAACTTTATAGCTCAAAAGAAGCAAGCTAGAAAACAATGCAAGCAATAATGAAGCTTTCAAAAATTCCCAACCATAACAGAGTGACAATTAAAATGAAAAGAAGATAATTTCATAAGAACAACTCTCACTTTGCGGAGAATCTATGAATGTTCCTATGCACTTGAGTATGAATTTTATAAGTGATCTTAAATCTAATGAATGTCCAAAAATTATACGCACTTCATAAGCAATATATGATTGCACATACTGTCAAACCATTGGAAGAAATAATGAGCAAGTTTGGTAGGCTGAAGGGCTGACAGCCATTGATCTACGATCTCAGTTAAACCATCAGTTTGGAGCAGTGTGTCCCAATGGTTAAGAAAGGGTTCCATCAGATTGGCTCATCTTAGCAGCTACGAGGTTGTTGTGATTCATCCATAGATATTGTCAACAATTTTCATCAAGCAGGAAGGAAATGATGAGATTTGCTCATAATGATCTCCTTTTCTTGTAATTATCACAATCATTGTGATTATCTCGCATTTACACTTGGTCTAGTTCACTAAAGCCCTTCTTGAATCTGTAAATTTAGACTAACTGAAGAGCTTTTGCATGCCCGTTGTGGGTAAATTTGCAGCTGCTTGACGTTATCCAGCCAGCACTCATTTTTGTTCTGTTAATCTGTTTATCGTATGCTTAAGATGAGTGTACAGCACAGTTTTGGAAGCATCGCTAAATTTAGACTAACTGAATAGCTTTTGCATGCCCCATTGTGGGGAAATTTGCATCTGCTTGACGTTATCCAGCCAGCACTCATTTTTGTTCTGTTAATCTGTTTATCCTATGCTTATGATGAGTGTACAGCATCAGTTTTGGAAGCATGTCTCCTTTGTTCTCCTTGTCATTCTTCTCTTCTTTTCTTTAGTTTTCAGCAATAATAATACAAGGAATATATATTCTGGATCACATGTTAGAGTAGATACTGAAGGGATGAGATCAACCCATCAGCAGGCTCTATGGGTTGAGCACAATGATGAGGAGAACAGTCAGACAAGCCCAAACTTCTCCCAGCTTTTATGTTTCTCTGTTATAAGTCTGATTATTTTACGAGGAGCTTTTGGAAGTTCATTTTCTAGTTCCGTATTTAGAAAGCTTCTCGGTCTCTGCCCTCTGTTTTTGTGTGGAACAACAACAAGGTTTTGAAGCTTGGTCTTCAAGACGGTGTGCATGTAGGGTATGGGGGAAAGTGGTTGGTCTGCTTCTATTCCTGAATTTTTGCATTTAAAACCTCTTTCTGTTCTGAGGCCCGTCTTTTTCTGAGCTACTTCCATATCAGAGAGTTTGTGGCCGCTATATCCTCTGAGGTGGGTTCAGTGGTAATGAGGAAGTTTGTTTCTCCAGTTGTTTGTGGGGCAAGTTTGTTTTTCCAGTTGTTTGTGGGGACTGTAGTTCATTACAAAATTCAGGGAAATCTAATGCTGTTGTGTCTGAGGATACTGGTACCAGTACGAGATTGGTAAAGGCTATGCCCAAAAAAAGGTGTATGCTTAGTTGGGACATAAGAACGGCAGACCGCTTCACTACAGCCAATTTTAAGGGAACTTTTGATGATTCTGGCAGAAAAAGGAAGGTTTCGTAGACAACCAGTTCTCCACATCTATACTGAAGGTTCCTGCAAATGGGACTAAATCAGTGGCAAAAAAGAAAAAAAGAAAAGACCCCAAATCTGTGCAGTGTGCTTGTAATTTGGAAGAAAAATTCAGATATGTTTCAGAGCATAAATTGAGTCCATGGCATCTAAAAGTGGCTCTCTGAACCAGATAAAATTGAATTTAAAAAGGACAGCATTGTGTCCCCTATGTGGAAATTGTTTCCCAATTAAACTGATACCAGAAACAATCAGAATATTCAATCCCCAGGCTTTAGTCACCAAGGCATTAGTGGAAGGTAGTGGCTCCTCTTATCGCATCCATTCTAAACTTTAGATCTTAAGGATATAAAGTTGGCTTACAAAATGGTTAAGGCTTCAATGGCCCATGTGGACATCAATGTAACAAAAGAAGGTGACAGTTTCAGTGTTTCCCGAAGGTAATATGGAGATGCAGGATAATGAGAACAATTAATCTAAGATTTTGAATTTCTGCGGTGCATACATGTTTATATTAAGCTGTGTAGTTATTTTTGTTACCAACGGCAACATTCAAGGTCAATTTCTTGACCTGTCGTCAGAAATAAAGTCAAACATTAGAAAATAAAGATTGTCTTTAGTTCTGCAGCTCTGCTGTTGCTAAAATAATCTTGAATATGGATTAATCTTATTATGTTCTAGATTTGTCTTTTTGTTTCTCAGCTGTATTTACCCAGCTTTTAAAGAAAAACGAGGTGAATGTCAAGAGGACAAATGGGTGTTCACTGATGATGCTTTAGGAATAATTATATGTAAAATTAGACAAAAACAAATGACAGCCAACAGAAACGCATTATGTTCAATTGGGATGATTCTAAAGGTATTGTGATCAATTGGGATGGGTTTGAAGTGGTAAATCACAGGGGCTTTTATAACAGATGGGAAAAATTGTACGCATCTCAGGGTACGAGTTCGAGTGCAAGTTCTGAAGGACATGGACTGAAACTCCCGCCTCTAAATGGAAGAACAACCAATGAGAAAAAACAGCAAGGTATAAGGTATTTCGGTTTTATCATTGAAATTTGACATGATGAAGTATAACGAATGTTAAACTAGACTGTGAAAGTGTGTCCAAGGAGTTGTTGTGTAATGGCGAAGTGATGCATTCCTAAAGATAAGGCAACACACACGTCCATAACTAGGGCTTGCTCACCACTCTAACCGGTTAAGGCACACTGATGTTTCATATCAAATCATAACAGTAAAACGGAGAGTCAATCAGGAGGAGCTCAATGGTAAAAGTATCTGAATTTTCATAACCGAGCTCAATGTTCAAAACCTAGAAGACATGATAAAATCAACCCATTCGATATAATCGACAGATTGAAAAATAGAAAAACAAAAACGAAAAAAAAGTAAGTTGAAGAAATGGATAAATTGCCTACCAGCGTAGCCTTGGTTGCGATCAATATGCAAGGAGAGCTCGTCAATAACACGAACACTGTATGATTGAGATTGAAGAGCTCGGCTGAGACATTGAGCAGCTGTTGATTTACCACTGCAAGGCTGTCCGCACATCAATACTAACGCCATTTTTGTCTTCTCTTGAATTTGATTGCTGTTATTCAGCTGCTGCCCCGCCGCTGATTTCAGGTTTAAAAAAGCTGAACCCCTTTTACTTCCGGCATAAACGGTATGCTGAATGCCTCTTTATGGGGGAGAGGAGCCAGTCATGGAGCATTACCCAATAGTTGTGAGGGTAGTTGACATCCTTTACTCCAGTTTTTACACATTTTTATATTAATAATTGAATGAATACTATCCTATAAATGTACAAACAAACTTCAATACTGATGTACATGTCACTTTTCATGTACAGCCATGAATCTATCAACAGTAGAATACTTGATATCATTTTTAAACATAAAATAACATATATTATACTTCCATGATTGCCAAATTTAAAGTCAACCTGTATTTAATACATGGATATATAATTATATTTCATCCCTATACAAAAATGATACCACATCATCTTATCATTTTGATGTCACTTTTCATATAATTTAAGTTCCCTTTTTACAATGTTAAAGATCTTGTCATACACAGATTTTGGGGCAGGTTCTTACAAAAATAAGTCCAAAGTGCACCATTTTCAAATATGGACTGTCTTTTAAGCATTAACTTTCTCACCATTTTGACAACCAGCTACTCCCATAAATGATGTACTTGTATATTTTCACCAAATGTGAGGCTCAAGAAACAAAGATTGAATTGAAATGAGAAATCAAATCAAACTGAACTTCAAATCTGAGTATTGAAATAAAATATCATAAATCTTGATCCACCCCAGTCAATTTCACCCAATCAAAAACAAACACAAGGATCAACCAATTTGGCCCAATCACAAAAAAGCACAAGGATCAATCAACTACAACACTTTTCATATCTCCTATAAATCTAGTTCCTCAACTGAGCTCTGAAGTTTTATTCAGTTTGTATTATTTTGCTAGTGCATGAAAAACAGAGTTCCAAGCTGCCGTGTTCATCTGTTATTTTCCTCCTACTGCCACATAGTAAGTTCTTAACTCTGTTGTTATATTGATGCACATTCATGTAATTTTATAAATATTTTTGTCAATCTATATATTTTATGGACTGCTTTGACAAGGAGAAAGACTTGTTTCATTCAAGTTATTTTAGATTAACTAGAAATATTCCTGGAAATGTACTTTATGTTGCCTGTTCATGAAGATGCATATTAACGAGTTACTCTAGGATAAATTAATGAAATTTGTAGATGTATATTTACAAGTAATTCTAGGCTAAATTAATGGAATGTGTAGGTGTATATTTACAAGTAGTTACAGGAAAAATTAATGAAATATGAAATGTATATTTACAAGTAATTCCACGGTAAATTAATGAAATCTGTAAATGACTGGCTATCATCAACTTGTAAATATACAACTACATAATATACAACGACCTGAAAAAGGCAGCATAAAATATACAGCTACATGAAAAGGGAGCATAAAATATACAATTACATGAAAAGGCAGTATAAAATATACATCTGACATGTAATTACTTGTAAGTATACATCTACATATTTCATTAATTTAGCCTGCAATTTTGTAAATACAAATCTACATGTACACATACATCTACAGGTTTCATTAATTTAGCCTGTAATTACTTGTAAATATAAATCTACATGTGCACATACATCTACAGGTTTCATTAATTTAGCCTGTAATTACTTGTAAATATTCATCTATGGGAGGGGAGCCAGTCATGCTGCACCCAAACTTTGGGAGATTATACCAAGCACCTGGTAATCCCTAAAATCCCCAAAAACTGTCAATTGAAGCGCATGAGAATTCTCTATAGCTTGAACTGCTTTCGAAACAAATCTGCCACGTAACCCAACGTGCATACTTGATGGAGTGAGAGGTGTCAATTTTATTGTCTTCCATGTGATGTTGGCCCAATTCATGCGACTCAATCACCCCACCTATTAATATTTAATCTGCCACTTATTACAAAGGCATCCGTGATTTTGGAGGAGTGGGAAATCTATACATGTTGATTTCGTATTAAATCTGCCAAGGAATGTCGTGTTATTTGAGCGAAGCATATCTTGATATGTACAAGTCTGCTTCATTTATTGTCATTGAAGGCGCCAATAAACACCTCGCCACCCTCCATTAATTGGGTGGAGTTTCCCACTGAGAAAGATGAAACAGAAGAACAAACGGAAACTTGCAGCAGCGTGGAGAAGAAACCGTATCATAGAGTGCCCTTTCTGTAAGGACAATTACAACATTGTTTAGCCTATGTTATGTACAGTTGGATTTTATATTTATATACATTGATGTGCTTCAATTGTGAGAAAGGCGCAGTGTATGAGGCATTAGCTTACACATTGATTTGCCTTTTTCATGTACATGTATATCTTGATATGTGCCTTTTTCATGTAGAATATAAAAATGTGTAAAAACTAGAGTAAAGGATGTCAACTACCCTCACAACTATTGGGTAATGCTCCATGGCTGGCTCCTCTCCCCTACATGTATATCTTGATATGTGCCTTTTTCATGTAGACGTATATTTGGTCATAAATTCAAATCTGTATTTGTTTCAATAACATTGCCTTCTTCTGTACTAGACCCATTTTGACCTTTGATCTTTCAAGTATCCATTGCTCACAATATAGGCACTCACATCAAATGGTTGCACTTCCTTTTATGTGAGTTGATTCAATATTATTTCTTCTCGTTGTTGTAAGTTCATCTATTCATCTATCTTTGCAGGTTTTTATTGACAGCATGAGGAGAAGGCAGCTTCCTAAAAGAGTAAGACCTGCATGTGCCAAAATTAGGGGAGCAAGATTTTTGCCAAGTGAAGAACATGAAGAAGGGGCTAACAATACCACACCTCAAGATGCTAATGACACACCACATGAAGAAGAAAATGTCCAATCAATAATAGTGAGAGCCCTTCACCCCAAAAAGTGACAAAGCCAAGAGTTGTTTGGAACAAGTCTGATATGGATAATGACATAAAAGATGTTGAAGAATATGGATACTCTACACGTCTTTGCTACAAAAATGGGGTATGCCAAAGCAACCACCCTTACTTCTTGGTGATGGGCATTACCACAACTAAAAGAAAAGGTCCACCAACAATTCTAATGGATGAGGAAGAGATAGAGATAGTGAGTTGGTGTCATGAAATGGCTGACATGGGCCATGGGTTAGAAATTATACAACTTAAGACATGTGTGGCACAAATATGCGAAACAAGGTCTAACCCATTCACAGATGGTTTTCTAGGTAAGTCATGGTGGGCAGGTTTTAAAAAAAGACACCCAGATCTAACATTAAGGACAATTTAAAGAACTTGATAAGGATCGAACAATGTGTTTGAGGCCATCAATTGTCGGAGTTCCTTCTACGTTACTTTGTCTAAAGCTTATGAGGCCAACCCATATGGACCAAACCGAATATGGAATTGTGATGAAACTAGGTTACAAGTGGAAGGAACTGTAGTATGAGAGTGCTTGCTTAAAAGGGGGAGTAGGTGTGTCCATATATCATCCCAAAAAGTAGAGAATGGATTACCATATTTTGTTGTGTAAATCTTCTTTGACAAAGCATTCCAAAATTCTATCTTTTAAGGGGAAGCACCATTTAGAAAATTATATTGCGGGTTGTGAGCCTGGAGCTTGCATGGCAACACAAGCACATGCATGGATGACAAAAGATTTATTCATGAAATGGCTACATCACTTTGCAGCATCTATACCCGGTGGTGTGTCTCCTACAAATAGGCATTTACTAATTTTTGATGGCCATGGTTCACATGTTGCTTTGGGGACAATTCAAGAAGCCAGAGTTTGGGGATTGATTTGTTAACATTTCCTGCACACACCTCTCATAAATTACAACCATTAGATGTGAGTGTCTTTGCTCCATTCAAAACATACTTCAAGGAGGAGAGACGCAAATGGATAATTGCAAACCATGGGATAGATGTGAAAAGGGATGAATTAGCTGAGTTAGGGAGCAAAGCATTCATAATGGCTCTTACACCTAGCAATATTAAATCAGGATTCAAAAGAACAGGGATATGGCCTCTTAATCCCAATGCCTTGGATGGAGACATGGGACCTAGCAGAACATTTGACACAACTTTTCAAGATGATGCTAGTGCAGCAGAAAATATGCTTCATCTATCTAGGGTTGAGTTAGAGCAAAGTGAAGATGTTGAGGTGGTGCCTAACACACAATTGGAGAAAGAATCAGAACCTCAACAGAAGGAGATAAATATAAATGAATGTGTTGAACAACAATTGCAAACTCCAAACGGAAATAATCAAATTGATGAGTCACTATCTATGCCCACAGAAGAAAGCCCTCCTGATTGGATGAAAGAAGCAGCTCTTAATCTTGGTGTAAACTTGAACTTCAATAATGAAGAGGTTAGCCTCTCTTTACCCTCTCATCCAACACTACTTCATGGCTCAGATTTGGTGCACTACTATGTTGGTAGTCAAGCTGAAGAAAATGATGCAGAATCACAGGTAGAGGCAATAGGAGTATTAGGGCGATTCAAACCAAACCTGTGAGGGAAACCAAGGACAAAGAACTCTTGGTAGATTCTTGAAACTCCATGTGGAAAAGGTTAGAGAATCATCAAGGTCAAATAGTGCTTCTAGTATAAGATTGAGTAGGGAATCTCAACTAATCACCGCAGATCAGTACATGGAGCTTCTAGTTGAGAAAGAGAACAAAAAAAAAGAAATCGATGAATTGAAGCAAAGAAAAAAGGAACAAATCCAGGAGAAGAAGGCTGAACGAATTGTTGAAAGGGAAAGGAAGGAACAGGAAAAGATTGAAAAAGAATATAGAAGGAAAACAAAGGAGCACCAAAAGTTGATTCAAAGGCAAGAAAGGGAACAGAGAAAGGAACATGAACGGATTCAAAGAGATCAAGAGATAAAGGAGAAGGAGTTTGAGAAGGCAAGAAGAGACTTAGAAAGGAAAAGGAGATTGAGTAGTCCAATTAATCCTTTTCCTGATCAACACCCAATGTTAAGAGAATTAATGGGCATACATTGCCCCCTATCAGTTTCAACACACAATTTTGCAGTTGGAGTGAATGCTTCATCAACTTCTGATCCATTCCCAACTACACCTGCGAGGAATGTCAACATGGGGAGGCAACTGCAAATTAACACCCCAACTTCAACCTCAACTGCAAATTCACCACCCTTCCCCAGATTTTGGAAATGATATTATCGAAAGTAATTATTTATTTTTGAAGGCTGAATTTTTTATGTCTGGAATTGGTCGTTCGATTTAAAAACTACAATATAGTTATGATAGGCATATGGCCCAAGTATATTGTATGGCCATGTTTTTGTAATGGACTATGGTAATGTTCTTGAATGAATATATGTCGTCAAGTTATGTGATTATATTTTGCAAAGATTTAAACTCATATTGTTTTTGAAAATTACATTTTTGAAAGCGAAAAATAGTAAATGGCGGTTCTAATTTGCACGGTCATTAATGTAATAGCGGAAGCCAATAACACATTTTCCCAAAGTCTGAAAAGAAAATTATGAAATAGTTTTATCACCTTTGCCTCAATGAGGGTAAAAACCTCACCGTCTAGATATTCGAAGAGAATCAAACAATTTCCAAACTTATTTGATGTGTTGATAAACACAATTAAAATGTTGCTCGCATCCGCACTTCCACTCGAGTCACTCCAACAAGCATAACAACCCGGCTGCAACACATGTACAAAAAATACTATCACCAGGTATTATATAAAAAAATACATTACCTGAACTATACCAAAAATACTATCAATTTTTAATAATACTATACATAGACAGCCATAATATTATACATAATCCACATTACAAAAAATACTATCAGTTTTTAATCTATGTAAAACATCACCTGCAAATTCGATGGTGATGGTTCGTATTCTTGCAAGCAGAAGCTTTCAAACGAGTATTTTTCGTATTTTGTTTGGTTGCAGTGAATGGGTGTCTCAACCAGCGGCCCAATCTGAGGGTCAGAACTCTGGACAAAGTTGGAGACAGGCATTTAGGTCAGACACGCTAGATAAAACAAGATCATTTAAGAAAAAACTAAATACAAAAAACCATAGCTGATATACAAATTAAAATTGATATTCTTCGTGCGTTATCTGCCACCAAGCTATGAAATGGGTTTACCTTCTTCGCCATAAGATCCCTATGCATTTTTATGCCAACGATTTTTCATGATATTTTCAGAAACAATACAGAAGGGAAAAAAACCTTGCGCGGCCAAATAAGCGTCTCAGGTCAACCTCAAACAGAACGGTTATTTCATCAAAATTAACAGGCTTACCCTCTAATGACCAATTGCAAACTTGATTCAGATTATTCGAGGAGTGTAATAGCAGATAAATCTTTTAGATGGTATTAACAGGCGAAAATTGGTTGGGTGCAGGCCATGCTATCAAATGAGACGGCTGTAATTGCTGGGAATTTTTATGTGCCTAAAATGCTTATGGTAGGCCTTTGGCCTCCACCAAGCCCATCCTAACTAGAATGCAGAAACAACATATTTTAACTCAGAATAGCTTGAAGAAAGAAATATAAATTTCGACCAAAGTAGATTTCGAACATATAATAGAGACAAAAACGCACAAGCTATAGCAGGAAAGTCTTATATTCAATAACCTGGAATGTACTGGGAAAAAGAAAACTAAATTGAAAATAACTTCGACTTGTAAGTTCTTCATCGTTATAGCAGGAAAGTTTCAAAAAGCTTATATCCAATAACCTGTAATGTACTTATGAACAGGACCAAACCCCACTTAAAAACTAAATTGAAAATCGCTTCCACCTGTAAGCTCTTCATCATTTCTCTTCGCTGAACACTCGTTTCTTCTTCATCACTAGCTAAAGCCTAAAGCTACAGAAAAACAGTAAATAAAATGAGAACCAGCTATTTAAAGACCAAAAGGAAAACTTACCCTTCTGGACGATTCGACAAAGCCTTGCCGATTTCCAAGAAAAATAGGACTATACAGGCTGCAGATTACAGTGCTTTTCTGATTCCAAGAAATGGCCTTAACTTTGTTTTGCACTATTATGATAAATCCGTCATGGCCTTGTTGCGTTTCAAGCATGTCTATGCGTGTTTCTTCTCCACGCTGTTGAGCACCAGGTTTCTTCTCCACGCTAAGCGCCTGAAGTTTTCTATTTCTTCAAGGATGAGGGGAGAAAGTCGGTGCAGTTAATGGAGGATGGACAAGTAGTTACTGGCGCCTTCAATGACAATAAAGGAAGCAGAGTCGATGCGCTGAAGATATGGTTCGCTCGAAAAACAAGGCGATACGGTGCAGATTTAATACGAAATCAACGTATATAGATTTCCCTCCCCTCGAATATCACGTCGACCTTTGTAATAAGTGGCAGAATAAATAGGGATAGGTGGGGTGACTAAGTCGCATGTAATGGTCCGACCCCAGAAACGGCCAAAAAAGTGACACCTCTCACTGGCTCAAGTATGGACGCTGGGTTACGTGGCAAATTTGTTTGGAAAGCAAACCATGCTGTAGAGAATTCTCATGCGCTTCAATTGACATATTTTTTGGAATTTTTTGGATTACCAGGTGCTGGGAATAATCTCCCAAAGTTAACCTGCACCATGACTGGCTCCTCTCCCCTAGACTACTTACGTTTGTGTATTCTTAAGAACTTTAGAAAATTACAAAATAAAAGTTCGTGTTGCGGGCATTGGTACTTGCCTTAATGGGTAAATGTTAATGGTTTTGGGAGTTACTTTTATGAATGAATTTATTTTATCGAGGCGGAAGCCTCCTCCCCTCTCGACAAGCAACAGAGGCAACAATGGTCATGATGTATTGGTCGGCGAAATACGGAGACTCCTTAGTCGTACATGTGGCGCATAATGGTTGGAGAGTTCTTATGGGTGATGACACGGTATGTCTTATACCGGTGTTAGGGAGATCGATGGTCGGAGGAAGGCGGTGGAGGGCATTGAAGTATGTTAAGTTATGGGCATGCAAAGTGAAGGTGAAGCCCTAAAAGGGAAAAACCTTAAGTGAATGTGGAGAATGTCAAAGCAAAAGAAGTAAAGCAGATTGGTAGGTATATTGGTCTTTTGTCATGTGGAGGAGGTTGAAGTGAAAGAAATATATGTTTACTGGCGCCTTTGCATTTCTTGTTGTGTGACCGCGGATGTGATGGTGAAGCTCTCACAATGGGCAAGCCCATGTGCATAAAGACTACCATCTGTATAAGGACTACTAGTCACACGGGGTTTTCGTGACATGATTCGTTGTTATGACTACATGGGTAGGTTTATAGCGTGGTTATGATGCGAAGAACATTTTATATAGTTTTGTGCATCGTAAGGCCACATGATCTACGAATGTTATTTTTTGCAAGAAAAAGATATGAAAAACAACGAAATACTATGAAATTATGTGTGTACAACAACTCGGCGTGAGGCAAACGAGATGGAAGGAAGGCTGTTGAGGTTGTAGTTGGGGGTCGCAACACCATGTGAAAGGGGTTGATGCAATCGCATCCTCTAAAAGCGTCTCTTTCGCAAGAGAAGAAAGGATGGGTTTTGTGTCTCGCAAAAGCAAAGTAGGTGGTCCAAGTCATGGGCATGGGGGCTTCTTTGTTTGTGGGTTGTTGAAATTTATTGGTGATTGTACGCCTCTGGAGGTCGGGAAGCTTTCTTTGTTTTATGCCTTGGTCTTCCGTGAGTTTTTTTTGTTTGTGTTTGTGTATTTCCGGGAAGTGTCCTTGTTTTTGTGTACTCGGAGGCTAGTTGTGGCTCTATTTATTTCTCGCTTATGTAGTAGTTGTTGGGTGGTGAGATCCTCATGGTGGTGGTGTTCATGTAAGTATAGTCGAACAAATTTTCATTTGTCATAAAGTGATCATTGTCAGATTGGAAGGATATTTTATGAGTGGGTATGTTTTTAGTTTCATGAGTTTTTGTCTAAGACCAAATTTTCATTTTTATGTCAAGACCAAGATTTCGAACATATGTGTTGAAGCTATAGTGTATGATATATAATAAAATATGTGAGCTTGTTATATCATCAAAAAAAAGTGTGTGTCTTTAGATTGTTGTTTATGTTCAAAGATGCTTTGTTTGGCTAGACTAGTGAAATGAATCGATATCCAGGACTGGTTTGATAGGTAGAAAAAGAAAACCAAAAATAAGAACTGTGGACTGGTTTGGTTGGTTTTGAGCTTTGTTTTCATAATGCATCTGTTTTTTTTTCTATTAAATCCTTGTTAAGAACATATTTGTGGGTTTGCATTATAGTTATAGTACAAGGATGAATTTTGAGGGGTTTTAGCTTTATTAGCTGCACTGTTTTCCGTACAATGAAGGAGACATCAATTTTGTTTAGTTTTTTAGAGTCTCAATTGAGTGCCTGCATTTTATTTTGTTGGTCAATTTTGAACTGTGGATTTTGATATATTTGCTGCATTTTTTCTTGAAGCAATTTTTTGAACATATTCATGCTCCTCCTTTTTTAAGTATATATGTATTTACATTGGAGATGAGTTTTGAGGTTTGTAGACTTATATAAATATGACATTTTAAGACAATATATAAGATGTTATATGACATAAGAATGTTTTAGGTGTGTTTCAAAATGTGTTTGCTTTATAAGATGTTAAATATATTAACTCACATCACTATAATGGATTGTGAAATCATGTAATCTAACATCTGTATGTTTTCATTGTGTTTCAAAGGGTGTTTGTTTGATGTATCTTCTCTGTTTTGCTTTGAAATATTTTTCTCGTACAAGTTTACAATCTTTTTCTTAAATTCTAAGATACTGAAACACCATTATATGAGTATGGGTTGGAAATGTGCCAAGAAACGGTGTGGTAGGGTTGGGTGCATTTGATACCTGGACTTGCCCAATTGTACCCTTGTTGTTTTGGGAACGTTTTCGGGCCTAAATGGGTTTTTTTAATAACTTTTTCTACTTTAAATTTAATATATCATTACACTAGGAATTACATTTTTGAAGTGGGCACTATTCTATGGAAGGTACCAAATACAAGCCATAAGCTACATGGAGAAAAATAACATGTACGAGATAAATGTAATAAACACCTCCGCCAGATCTGGTAGTGACAATGCTTGTACCCAAGTTCAATGAAATTATGAATAGTTTGTTGTGGTTATTTCTAAGCTCAGGCTCCTACGGAAAAAGAAGAGGTTATATATTCACAAGAAAGAAAGGGACACACTCAACATGTTGAGGTTTAAAGTGAAGTCTTTTTGGCAAACCTTCCTCCCAAGGAAATCCTCATGTGTTATACAGGACATAGATACATGGTTCAACTACGCATCCTCTCTCTACAACATCCCCAATCAAGTTCCAATTTCAGTAGAGAACAGGTGGCAGGGTAAAATTCTCTTCACAGACCGTATGGTGTTACGGGCTATCTTCAAACTTCAGGCAGGGAAATCAGCAGATATAGAGAACTTGAGAGCTGAATTTCTTCACCACAGTCCAAAACTCTTAGCAATGCACATTGTTGATCTCTTTAATCTAGTGGCTTCCTATGGATTCCCACCAGATGGACATCTCACATCATCTGCCCCATATTTAAATCAGGGAATCAACAAGATCCAAATAATTATAGAACCATCATGATTGGGCATCCTCTTGAGTAAGTTATTTGCTACAGTGTTAGATGATTTGATTTCCAGATTTGTTGAATCCAAGAAACTTTGTGTGAAAGTACAAGCAGGGTTCAGATGGGATCACCGAACAATAGACCATGTCTTAACTCTTAGAGCCATAATTGAAGAAGCAAGGGCCAGCAAGCGTAAGGTTTATTGTTGTTTTGTTGACTTTCAAAAGGCATTTGATACCGTACCTAGACACCTTCTAATCCAACGGCTTCGTGACCTCCAAATTCCAGAGCATTTGGTTCTTCTTGTGATGACACTCTATGAAAAGGTGGTTGGCCAAGTCCGAACTCCTACTGGTTATACAGGTGATATCAATAGCACCATCGGTGTTAAACAAGGCTGCCCACTTTCTCCTACTCTATTTGGTCTCTACATTGACGAACTAGAGCACATCATTGCAAATTTCCGGTCTTAGAGACGATGGTTGTTTTTATATGATATCATCATTTCTATTTTATTATTTGCAGATGATATCATTCTCATGTCACATATTGTTGCAGGCCTACAACGACACCTTGACATCTTAAGCTCTTTTTGTGATACTCATGGTTTACAAGTGAACTTAAAGAAAACTAAGGTCATGGTATTTAATACAACCAAGAGGGTTGCCCATGC
Source organism: Taxus wallichiana var. yunnanensis (assembly GCA_018340775.1). Taxonomy (NCBI): domain Eukaryota; kingdom Viridiplantae; phylum Streptophyta; class Pinopsida; order Cupressales; family Taxaceae; genus Taxus; species Taxus wallichiana. Next base: position 1,004,858,353 of record CM031239.1, read on the forward strand.
AACTAACCTCATGTACAAAGGACACTTGGTGGAAGTGGTCTCCTCTTACACCTATCTTGGAGTGACTTTCACGGGTCCTCCTTTGAACATGCTTCATGCAACAGAAGAGAGATTATGTAAAGGTTATGCAACCCTCAATACACTTGAGAGACAATGTTTCCAGCTTCAATTTCAAGATGCCAACACAAAATTGTGTATTTTCCAAACTCTAGTGACACCAACAGTGTTGTATGGTTGTGAGATTTGGGGCCCTGATCTTCGGCATAGTATTTGGGCTTGTGTTGATAGAGTACTTGTCTCCATGCTATCCAGGACTCTTCGGGCAAAATGCCCAGTTCCACATGCAATCATCTTGGCTGAGTTTGGCATGCACCCTCTCCGAATCTCAACTATGTTCCACCTTGTGATGCTACTCCATAGACTAAGATGTATGGCAGATACACCAATGGGCGAATAGATACCCCTTCAAGGCTCTCCAATCATCCATGAGGCTATGTGAATTGGGGATCCAAACCACTTGGTATGCACATTGTACAACTTTCCTCCAAAGCATCGGATTGGATATTAATCGCCTTCCTCCTCTCACATTCTCTATTAATTCTCCCCACATGCCTAGAAGGGAAATTCATAGAGGAATTAGAGAGGAGATCTACAAAGCTTACATAAAATCAATGTGGATTGAACCATTAGAACCATTGCCAACAAAAATGCACCACTATTTGGAGCATTATCTCCAAATTGAAGAGGGACATGTCATTCCCCCAAATACATCAGGTTCCCACTTGGTTTGAGATTCCCCTTGGGTCAACTATGAGTTTGCTCTCATCAGCTTTGCATGGAGACAGAGCACTACATTCCTAGAGACCAACGCACTTGCACACTTTGCAACAATGAACCTGAATCAGAGGAGCACTTTATATTTCGTTGTCCTGTGTACTATGAGATCCGTGGCAGGTACTATTGTCTCTTTTGAGAAACTCAAGGCTCATTACATGCCCTTATTCATTATGATGACCAGAGGTGTGTAGCTTTATTTATCAGGGAGATGACCCAACATAGATATGGCCTCCTCAAACATCATCATGGCAGCCTTGGGTCCTAGAATATTGGTGCATTCCTTCAGCCTTCTTCACAACATCGGAGGCATAAACGGGCACATGACTTCACACATCAGTCACAATCTACCAAGCGTAGAACCTCTTAAGCATGACACATAGACTTGTTGCATCTCGTGTCTTTGTTGTTGCTTCTTGTATTTTGTTTTGTATTTGTTTTTTCCTTCGTGCATCGTCTTGTTCTCTTTGCCCCTCTTGTAGTCCCTTTAACCTTTTTGGTTACTTCTGGACATTAATTTTAAATTAAATTAAATTAAATTAAGCTTGTTTTGTTTTTCATATACATAATATGTGGTTAATTCCTATTTATTAGGCTTAAATTTATATACTTTTTGTACAACCATATTCAATGCCATAGGGCCAAATTTATTTTTGTTGATTCATGACCCGATCCAAAATGTATTTTAAACTTCAAATAATTTTCATATATTGTAGGAGATGGTATCTTTGGTGGTTTTTTGGAAACTTTGAGTTGATGTCTGCATTTTTATTTTTCCAGCAGGATTTGATCTATTTACCTCTTGTATCATCTTTTAGAATATTAGTCATGATACTTTTCATAAATTCTAGTGGCATATACGGTGCAAGGATGAATTTTAGGTTGTTTTTACACTTATTAGATGATTTCTTTTTCATACAAGTACTTTGGATGATAAATTTGTTCAGTTTTTGAAAATTTTGAGTATAATGATTGTATTATATTTTTAACGAGGTTTCGGTTGTGTGTTGTATGATGAAATCTTCTTCATTTTATTGTTAATGTCATTCATAGAACATATTTATAATCTTTATTTATGAATTCTAGCTGCATTTATAGTTTGTGGATGAATATTGGGGATGTATTTGTCTTCATTTGGAGTTTTCTTTGGAAAACATGCCAAAACATTCATAATAATTGTCCATCAAATGTTTAGATTAATGTGTAAGTTGATTTTGAACTATGGCGATCTGTTTTATTTCGATTTTAAAGTTATTAACCAATAGCTTTCAATTAGGACTAACTAACAACTTTGAGTTTTCCTTAGAAGCAATGCAAACTAGCATATTATTTGGATTATAATAGAATATGCCTCATGGAAATATTTCTGCATGTTAGTTTTTAAGCCAAAATTCATAAACCAGTCAAACATCAACTTTTGCACCATGCTATGAATTTTGACTTCATCCTCTACATAAACAACTTGTACTCATCTCTCATATATCCTACAAGCTTCGCTAAAATTCAACAAAATATTTCAAAACTATACTCTTTCAAAGCTTTAATACTTTTCTCCAACAAATCAACTATTTTATAGGTTATTGCCAAGCCAACATTCAATTGGATGATAAGGCCCCATTAAAAGAAAGAAGTTGTCTTGGGAGATTTTTTCAATATTCAAATTTTGTACATGTTAAGAGGCATAATTCACCAATAAAGAGAGGTAGTTATAACATATGTTTGTTGAATGATCCTTTCATACATGTTTCCTTAAGTTACTAAGAGCAAAAACTAATAAAGAGAAGGAAAAGTTACTTTTTTCCATTTGAGAAACATGTCGATACACATTTTATAATATATTTATGTCGAACGACGTTCTCCAAAGGGGAGTGACATCTCTGCGCCGAGACATGCGAGCAATCTATGAATCTTGTTGCAACGTATGTCAACGTTCCTTAAATAAGATTACCTATTGTTGATGTGTTGAAAACTAACATCCACCTTAATTGTGGTGTGTTTCCACCATCCAAAACGTGTTGTTATTGCTTCATGTGAAACAACCATCCAATTGGCTCATGCACTGAACTTGACTATGATATGTTGGACACTTAATCTCCTTGGCTTTGATTGGACCATACAAACATTCAATCACATTAACATGTTTTCGGCTAACCTTACTACAATGGAAGTTACAAGACGACCCTCTCACAAATGGCTCCAACCCCAATCCTCGCGCTTCCATCCCATACTCTCTCCCTCTAAAGAAGTCACTCAAACTCGTCTCTAAATTTCTCTTTGAGGTTCTTGCATTCTCCTTCACCAAATAGTAATACATGTAAGTTTGCACCACGTTTGTTCCCAACATTTTAAAAAGACAATAATTATTCTCCCAACCCTCCGAGAAAGAATCAAGTTCCCTTTTCAACAACACTTCATTTTTGAATTTGTAGTTGAATATATAATAAAATGAATATTGAATTACAACATGGAAACCGTATTGCTAGAAAGTTTAGGGCTGCCTTACCCTAATTTATTCTGCAATTCGATCAACCCCTAAGACTTTTCGTGGAAGTTGTCTCCTTTGAACATTTTGTTTGGCAACGATGTTCCCCACACCAACACCTATCTTGTCTTTCATTATATGGATCATAAATAAATATACTAATTTTCTCTCTACATTTAAGAAAAATATTGGTTTTGAAATAATTGATACATAATTAACAGAGAAATTAAGGTAGTGCATGTTGTCCAGTAAATCTAGTTTTGAATACCCTTCACCAGCCTTCAACAACCTTTCTTCTTAGGTGTCTAACATATTCGCTTCCATCATAACCTTGATTCCCAATCAGAAAACCCTTCTCACTTCACCTCCCAGGATACACATGGGACCTGAGAAGTTATAAATAAAAATAATAATTCTAGGGACCTAGTGTCCGGGGAGTTTACAAGGCAGCGCAAAGCTTCGTAAATCCCACATCCCCTGGAAACCGAGACTTTGAAATCCCACATCCTTCGACATATTCACTTCCGCCATAACTCTTTACCCAGTAAAGCCACTACGCCCTTAACCTATTGCTTGTATTAGGATATGAGTAGCCAACTTGTGGCTTACCATATCATTTTATTATATCATTTATACTTTCTCATGCTTAATAGGTCGGCTTGGGTGATGGCCATAACATATGAATAATATATATAGAGGATTGTAGGTAGTAGTTCATTATCATTTGAGCATTTAAGTCTTATTATATGGTTTGGAGGTTGCTCCTCAAGCGGTGAAGCTATTACAATTGCATATTGAGATCATTATTCTAAAATATTATGTTATTTGGTGTTATATTGCTTCTCATAATATGAATTATACTAGTAATTTCATTACAAGTGGTATCAAAGCTGCGATCTGGGCCAAAATTAGGGCAAAAACCCTAATTTTTTGTTTCCGCAATATATTTTGAACCAGAGTGAATTGATAGGAGATATTTTTACCAGAGTTGAGAAATATTTAAAGTAAGGTTCCCTGAAAATTTTAGACTTTTTTGATTTATTTTGCACAAGTTATTACAAATTTAGGGTTTTTCATAAAATCACTCCCTAGGGTGCAAATTGTGGAATTTTTTCAAGTTCTTTACATTTTCAGAAAGATATGGAAAAAAATAGTATTAGTATCTTCTCTGTGTTTTTTCCTGTTCAGTTGAATTTGTATCGAAACCCTAAACCCTAAGGTTTGATATCATGGCGGGGCCTTCCACAAGAGCAAAAAAGAATCGGTTACTCGGGTAAAACCCCAGATAAAGATGAGATAGTGATTGAAGAGATGGATTTAGAAGGGGTAAATACAAATTCCTTAGCACTAGGATTTACTTCAGTTGATCATAAGGTGAGCCAACTTGAGTATGAGCTGTGAAATGTACAATCTGAGATGGCCTCTAAAGGAGACATAGCCCAAATCAATCATCGATTGGATGGTATCATGCAACATGTAAAGGGTAAACAGTATGTGCAAAATCCATCCCATATCAACCAAGGAGGATCTTGATTCAAAATCATGGACAAAATAACCATGTTGGATCACTTTTCAGCCAATCGAATCCAACTTATTCGCAACCACGGAACATGATGCCGAAAGTGGATATGCGCAAATTTGATGGTAAAGATCCCCTAAATTGGATAAATCAAATGGAGAACTTCTTTAAGCTAAATCAAACACCATCAAGACAAAAGGTGACTTTGGCATCCAAAAATCTTGAACCAGACCAATTCATTTGGTATCGATGGTTATGTGCTTAGAGGCAAAAGAATGGTCTCGATGTCAGTTGGACAATTTTTATCAAGGAGTTGCAATTGCACTATAGTTCCAGTGTTTCAGAGAACTACTTTAGTCGATTAGCAAAGTTACGACAAATAGGATCAGTCAAAGATTATGTGCATTAATTCCAGAACCTATCCTTAAGGGTGGAGAATATACCAGAAAAGAATCTGAATGACCTATTTCTTGGGGGTCTTAAGGACCACATCGAGCATGAGGTACATATGTTTAATCCACTCAAGATTTATGATTCTATTATCATGGCACGTCGAGTAGAGGAAAAAGTTCTTTGTAGTAGGAGGTTGCCTTTCATTAACACCAAAGACCGTAATATCTCTTCCCCTTCATTTTCTAGGCCAAGTAGACTAACTCCTCAATAAATGGAAGAAAAGAGAGTAAAAGGATTATGCTTTAACTATGATAGCAAATATGGATCGAGACACAAATATGCTAAGAAGAAGTTGTTCTATATTGACGGAGGTAATGAGGATGATGAGGATGCTGAAATTATAGGAGAGGTTGAGGAACCAGTAGAAGAGGAAGTAGAGGATCACCAACCTAAAATTTCTTGCCATGCATTTTTAGTTATTAGTACTCCTCAAACACTCAAGGTTATTTGCTATCTCAAAAAAACGAGAAGGTGACAGTGTTGATTGAATCGGGGAGTACTCATAATTTCATAAATAGTAAGTTAGTTGCCCACCTCAATTGTTTTATTTACCCAGCTCTAGAAATGAAAGTTATGATTGCGGATGGTGGGATAGTCAAGTGCATAGGAAAATGCCATAGTATCAAGCTTTCCATGGGATACTACATGTTAGACTCACCTATGTTTTCTATTTCTATGGGAGGGGCAAATATTGTTTTGGGTGTCCAATGGCTCACAACCTTAGGTACTATAGAGATGAATTTCCAAGAATTGTTCATGCGATTTCATTCAGATGGAAGGACAATACAATTGAATGGGATGGTAGCTAAGTCTCCACAAATTATTAGCTCTCATCAGATGCAGAAGGTTCTCAGAAAAGGAGTAGATGGATTTATAGCAAAGTTATTTTCCATAGAAGTACAAAATACAGAGTCTTCAATGCCACCCGATCTTTAGAAGATTGTTGATGCTCACTCATCTATTTTTATGCAATTCCAAAAGGACTACCACCAGTTAGGGATCACGATCATGCCATTCAGTTAATTCCAAGGAGCCAAACACCTAACATTAGACCATACAGATACCCATATTCCCAGAAAAGTGAGATCGAGAAAATGGTTAAGGAAATGTTGAAGGCAGGTATCATCAGGCCTAGTCAGAGTGCTTATTCTTCCCCAGTGGTCACGGTACGTAAGAAGGATGAAACATGGAGGATGTGTCCAGATTACCGAGAACTCAACAAGTATACCATCAAAGATAAGTTTCCTATTCTAGTAATTGATGATTTACTTGATGAATTACATGGTGCTATTTATTTCACAAAATTAGATCTTCGTTCGAGGTACCATCAAATTAGAATAAAAGAGGAAGATGTTCATAAAACGGCTTTCAGGACTCATGAGGGCCATTATGAGTTTTTGGTAATGCCTTTTGGTCTTACAAATGCGCCTTCAACCTTTCAAAGCTTGATGAACACTGTTTTCAAGCCATTTTTAAGAAAATTTGTATTAGTTTTCTTTGATGACATATTGATTTACAGTAAGACATGGGAAGAACACTTACAACATGTAAATAAAGTGTTGGAAGTTTTGGAGAAACATAATCTCTATGCAAAGCCATCTAAATGTTCTTTTGGTGTACAAGAGGTAGAGTACTTGGGTCACATTGTATCCCATGAAGGCGTCAAAGTTGATCCTCAGAAGATCAAAGCTATGGTGGAATGGCCAAGACCCAAAACTCTCAAAAATCTTCGTGGGTTCCTAAGACTAACAGGGTACTACAGAAGATTTGTGCGGGGATATGGTAGAATAACAACCCCACTCATTGCATTGCTAAAGAAGGATGCCTTCCATTGGACAAACTTAGCCACTAAATCCTTTGAGCAGATGAAGGAAGCCTTGTGCAACACCCCAGTTTTGGTTACTCCAAACTTCTCAAAAACCTTCATTATTGAATGTGACGCTTCAGGATCAGGATTGGGAGTAGTTCTAATGCAAGAAGGAAGACCAATTGCATTTGAGAGTCACTAATTCAAAGGAAAAGATCTACTCAAACTGGTCTATGAGAAAGAAATGATGGCTATTCTTCATACGGTCAAGCAATGAAGGCCCTATCTCATGGGTAGACACTTCAAGGTAAAAACGGATCATGATAGTCTCAAATACTTTTTGGAGCAAAGGTTATCATCTAAGGAACAACAAAAGTGGGTAACAAAAATGTTGGGTTACGATTTTGAAATCATATACAAAAAGGGTAAAGCAAATGTAGTAGCTGATGCATTGTCCAGAAGGGATACATCCGTGGATGCCTTACTATGTGGAATGTCCATGTTGAAGGCCGATTGGGTGGATGAAGCAAGATTGGAATGGGATCAAGATCGGGATACACAATCTCTAATACAGAATATCAAGCAAGGATCTATGACATCTAAAAAATTTGATTAGAAAGGTAATTCCCCATGGTACAAGGACAAGTTATACTTGTAAAGATTTCGAGTTGAAGCATAAGATTCTTGCAGAGCTACATGCCTCACACTGTTGGAGGACACTGCAGGTTTTTGAAGACATATCATAAAATAAAAAGAGAATTCTTTTGGGAAGGACTCAAGGGGATGTAAAAAGTTTGTATCGAGTGTTTAGTGTGCCAATGACAGAACAAAGGGGAAGCAATTAAGACACCAGTGCATTGTGACCCTTACCAATTCCTATCTAGAGATGGGAGGAGGTCTCCATGGATTTCATCACCGGATTGCCTTGTTCAGAGGGTAAGAATGTTATTTTGTGATTGTGGATAGGCTCACAAAATATGCCCATTTTTGTGCCCTATCACATCCATTTGCAACTGAAGTACGATTCTGGCTATTTTTGAGAGACAGATTAAAGGCTACATGGAACCCCAAAGATAATTGTAAGTGATCGTGATCCTATTTTCACAAGTAATTTTTGGATGGAATTATTTTCATGTTTGGGTACTCAACTAGCTCACAGTTCATCTTATCATCCTCAAACTGATGGGCAAACGGAAGTGGTCAACAAATGCTTAGAGGGGTATCTACGTTGTTTTGTATCAGATAAGCAGGAAAGATGGATTAAATGGCTACCACTTGCAGAATGGTGGTATAACACATCTTTTCATACCTCTTCTCAAATGACCCCATTTTTAGCATTATATGGTTACCATCCACCTTCTATCACTTCCTCCTTGAGGGTGCAAACTAAGGTCAGAGATGTTGAGGAACACATTCAACATCAACAATAGGTTTTGGCTAGTTTGAAGGAGAATTTAGCATTAGCACAAAACAAGATGAAACAACAAGCAGATCAACATCGTAGTGAAAGACATTTTGAAATTGGTGATTAGGTTTTTGTACGTCTCTAGCCTTACAAATAGATGTCTCTAAAGTAACAGAAAAAGGACAACAAACTTGCTCCTAAATATTATGGCCCTTATCAGGTTCTACAGAAAATTGGCAGTGTTGCTTATAAACTAGAGTTGCCTCCATCTTCACACATACACCCAGTATTCCATGTTTCATGCCTGAAGAAGGTTATTGGATAGAAATTTGAAGCCCAGACAGAGTTACCAGAACTTGACGAGGAAGGAAGAATCATTTTGGAGCCAGAGAAGATTCTACAAACATGTACTAAGAGGCTGAGAACCAGAGACATTAAGGAATATCTGATCAAGTGGAAGAATCTGAGCATAGAAGATGCCACCGGGAGGATGAAGGTTTTTAACAGCAACATCCAGATTATTCAACGTTGAGGACAACGTTGGTTTGAATGGGAAGGGCATGCTACGCCCTTAACCTATTGCTTGTATTAGGATATGAGTAGCCGACTTGTGGCTTACCATATCATTTTATTATATCATTTATACTTTCTCATGCTTAATAGGTCGGCCTGGGTAATGGCCATAACATATGAATAGTATATATAGAGGATTGTAGGTAGTAGTTCATTATCATTTGAGCATTTGAGTCTTATTATGTGGTTTGGAGGTTGCCCCCTTGAAGCGGCAAAGCTATTACAATTACATATTGAGATCATTATTCGAAATATTGTGTTATTTGGTGTTATATTGTTGCTCATAATCTGAATTATACTAGTAATTTCATTAAAAAGGCCCACAAGTTTTGGGGACCCGTGTCTTTACGGCTTTGTGTACATCTAAAATGATTTTTTTGAGCATAAAATTTGAGGTATATTAAAATGCTTATTATTATAAAAGTTTAATAAATTTTGGGAGATGGTTTAATTTCAATTTAAATATATTTATATATTTTAAGAAATTCATTATTTTTATCATCATTTTTATAATTCAATATTATCGTATTATTTATATATAACAAGAATGTTGTGTCCATGGGGAGGAAATTTTAGCTTCCATGTAATTTGTTCTTAAGTCGAATTAAGCCATGTCATATCGATTTTGTATCCATGTGATGTCATTTTCATAGTATGTCAAAATCCATCTCCTAAACAAATTAATGTGGCTCACACATATAGAAAAATGATGTACGCGAGCTCTTTCTTTTACCCATCGTATTAGAGGAGTATATTTTGACAAATGTTGTGTCAATATTTTCTATGTCACCTTCCAACTACCCTACAATAAATTTCATGTATTTGTTAGATCGCTAGGATTTTTGGTGAACTGTTAACTAGACACACCATTATAGGCAACAATAAGACATTAAGTGTTTTTCATGTGTGGGCTATTTATAATTCAATGGTAATGAAAATAAAATCCTTTATTTCTTTTAGAGGCAAATACATGTATCAAATTATCTAAAAGCACCCAACGGGGTTATCTTCCTATCACCGAGATGTAAACATACGATGCCCCTGTAATTGTGAATAACTTAATGTTGTTGACTAGGTAGAGCACCATGGCTGAAAAAAATACACCGCTATTCTTAAGCTCCATACTACTGCCTTGGTAAACATGTATACAAAATGTGGAAGAAGACACAATGCACTTGAACTATTTAACAAAATTCCTCAAAGAAATGTGTTCTTAGGGACAACAATGATTGCAAGCTATGCACAAAATATACTTTTATAAAAGGATTTAGAAACTTTCAAGTAAATGCAAGGAAGGTGTTCGATTCCAAAACTTTGCTTGTGTTCTATGTGCATGTTGTTGAGTAGGTGACTCTAAGGGACAATGAATAGCCCTTATCACATGTAGCCATTATTTCATTACACATACAAATGATCATTATGTGTTCATGTTTGACCTTCTTACTTGTGTTGGCTATCTTGAGGAAACCATAAACTTTATCATCAAGGTGGAAATTCACCCTGTGGAGGTGTTTTGTTGGTGCCTATAGATCACATATGAATATAGGAGTATTTACAACAACACTACTTTTTGATTTGGATCCTAAAAATGTTGTGACTTATGTTCTTCTCTCAAACATCTATACAAAAGTGGACAAGTGAGGTGAGGGTCAAATGGTAAGGAGATTAATGAAAGATAAAGGAATTAAAAGGATCCTTAGATATAGTTAATTTGAAGGCCAAAAAATGGTACATGTTTTTTTGTAGGAAACAAATCACATCCACAGACACAAAGATCTACACAAAGTTGGAGAAATTGGATTGGGAGATGAAGGAAACATCGTATTTTTCATATTCAAGACATTTACTAAATGATGTGGAAGAGGAGGAAAAACATTTATTACTCTGCCACCATAGTGATAAGTTGGAAATTTCATTTGGTTTGTTAAACATGCCCTTTGGAACAACTATTAGTTTTGTTATGAACCTTTGGTTATGTGTTGATACTTACACTATGCAACAAAATTTATCTCCAAGATTGTTGCAAGAGAAATTGTAGTGAGAGATGCAAACCATTTCCATCATTTTAAACATGGAGAATGTTCTTATCGAGATTATTGGAGATTCTAAATAAAGTAATATGAAAAATAGGGTTGCATTATATGATGTGCCATGTGTTAGACCTATAGTAATAATGATGGGATACCATTTTAGTTTTAGTTTTTATAAAGTTCTTTTTTTGTTTTGTTTGGTATTGGAAACCTACACCTTATTGTTGGCTTCATAAAATTAGATGCATAGAGAGTAATGTATATTGTTATTTATATACACTTTGTTGGGGTATCTGTCACTGCACATTTTATGATAACTTGGATGTTTCATTGAATTGTTTTCATGAAACCTATGTATTTATGAAATGAAAAGTTGGATGAGAAGGTTGAGAGAGGGTTAAAAAAGGTGAGGAACACTTCAAGTAAATGGAAAGATGTTTGACTAGTATGAAGAGGGAGAGGAGGGATCACAATTACCCTTGCCATTGTGTATAGTTCTTTTGTTTGGATTAATTGTATTATCTTTTTCCTATGTCAAGGTAGTTATTTGAAATTAGATAGATATTCCAGATTTTGTATGTAATTTTATATAAATGCATGTAGATTTTCTCTCATTTATGCTAGATATTTTTAATGTTGTTTCAGATCCTTTTGTTTGGTGAGATAGCTACCAGATTAGAGAATTCATAGATATTTTTAAATTTCATTTGATTTGAATTTGTGAATCCTTTTTATGTGGCTTGATTTCTTGAGGACATGGTTAAATATTAATACATTCCTTAGTATCGAAGCTAGATATTAATTACTTCGTGACTCTTAAAATCCTCTCTAAATAAATATTAATCCCATATTGGTTGGTCTAAGACTTGACAAGAGTAGCCATTGTTGTTCTGATGTTAACATGTCTAGTACCATGACAATAATAGGGAATTGAGGATACAATAAATATTCTACATAGGATTAAGTTGATTATATTTTGGGCATTACACATATGACTCCAAAATGATACCATTGGAACTATTACATACACAATCACATGTTTTCAAGAAACCAGAGGGATTTTTGATAATTATTAAAAATATTAAATGAATAACTTAGGGAGTGGAATTAATAAAATAGAGACTAGTTTGTTTTCATATAAATCACATAAAATAAAGACTTCTATTATTATTATTATTAACTGGGGAGAGGGAAGACGAAGCAAGTAAACATACTTATCCTACAACTAAACAATACATGTATATTAATAAGAGGGCCACTTCTATTGTGACGTCACCCCTATTAACATAAGAATCTTGATATATTGGGGTTTACATGTCACAATAGACCAAACTAACTAACCAATGTGAAATTATTTTCTTTGAATGAATGAGGAATTTTAGAGAAATGTATAAGTATTTCCAAGTTGCACTGAAGAGGCATATCTAACTTGCGTAGTAAGGCATGTATTTAGAGGAAATTTTATTTTATTTTTATTTTTTGAATATGAAGTCATAGACGAGAAAAGGGAAGACTAAGAAAAAAGAAACTTTCGTATATAATTATAACATAAAATAGGTGTATTGTTTCTTTCAACAATGGGCCATTAATATGTTTTGAAAATTTTTCTATTATTTTATTAATAATATTTAAAGTTTTCAAATTTTTACGACTCCTACAAGTATATGTCAAAAAATATTCTTAATATAACATGTGTCCTGTTCTACAATATTTTTATTCATGTTTATAGTTTTTATTAAATCAATATTTGTTATTAAAACAATATAATAATGTAATTGCATAATCTCAATTAGAGTAATTACGATTATCCTATTTTGTAGACCAAGTCCCATGTATGAATGCTAACTGGTACCATGAATAGTCATACAAGAACAATGCATCTATTTTTGTCATTTATGGTTGGAAGGAAGAATGATGGTATATAGGATATGGATCGTTGATCTAAATGTCAACAACTTTCCCTTATGTTATTCATGCGGTTTGCACCATGTTTCTCCTTTTAAAAAATTTTGAAAGCAAATGACATGCAGTCCATATGTGACTTACCAGAAGAAGCAACTAGAGGACCATAGATGGTATATGAGGGATTTGAGTTGTAGGGGATTTCAACTAGGTTGACGATCTCCCTTTGCTTTGTTGGTTATACACCCTTTGAATTCACTTTCATGGTGGTTTCCTCCTACCACATGTGACATGCTTCATTTTAAATATAGTGCAAACTGAAAACTCTCAAGCCTTTTTCCAACAAATTTGTTGCCTTTTATTATCGATTTCCGATAAAGTTTTCACTTATTTCTTTAACAAATCGACATTATCACGAAAAAAAAGTAGTGTGGAATAAAATAATCATGTAAATCTTTCTTCTAAATCATCTTACTCTTTAGTTTCACACGATAAACCATCCGTCATTGGCATGTTAAGTTCTTAGGATTTATTTTGGGTGAGAGGGAGGTGAAAAAGGACACGAGTTCTACTAAGAAATTAGAAAATAATATGAATAATGACATCTCATGTGTTCAAATTCTTGCAATAATTGCACAACTATCAATAAATAGGTCATATTAGGCATTGGGAGTTTTGCACAATGACTTAATTTTAGACCTATTTCAAAAGTATGTTAAGAGGATTGCCTACTTTTCCTTGAACATTATCCCTTCTCCTATAATTATCCTCGGGCTCTATCTCCTTCTTTATCACCACACTTCATCACATCACACTTCTCATTTACTCCATATCAATGTAACCATTGCATGACTACTCACAAGTGTTTACTAGGAGGAACATGATTTCAACAAGGCTGATAATAAATAGAATCTAGAGCACTGGTGGTTGAGTTACATCGATTTTATATACATATATCATACCTTCAAATATGTATATTAACTTCAACTTTACTTTATTCAAAATTATAATGAGAGCAAGCATGGAATTTCAAAATATTTGTCCCTATCAAATCAAAAATTATTGATGGCCTAACTCCTTTAGGTAGTTGTAAATTTCAATTTTTCTATACTTATTTTTATGATTTCTTTACATAAATACAAATAAGTTGTATATTTTCTCACACATACACATTTATAGAGGACTATTTATAAAATTATATGGTTTTCTAAATTTTCAAAGATATCATTATTGATGGCTACGTAAATTTTTACTTATAATATACAATTAAAATCACAAAAATAATCTATTATATATATTCCAGGTGATAGGAATTATCGTTTCTATTTATTAATATATTTCTTATATCATTTTGAATATGTTTAATGTATATATCAAAATAAAAATCACTATTTAAGACAATTAGTATAGTAGTTGATGGGATAAAAATATAGTTTCCATTTTGATAAAAATATTACCAAGCACATATCAAAATACTTTTAATGAGAAATGACGTAGCATTTAAAGTTCCGTGCTGAAAAGTTATCTTTTATCCCGATAAACGTGCAAGAATAAATTCACCAAGGCATTCCCTTTCAAGTAGGACTTCCTTGGGCAAAGATGAAGGTGCGGAGGAGGCAGAAATTGCATCCTTCACTGATGATGATGAATGTCATTCTTTTCATTCTTTATCATCTATTTCAACATCTGCATCAGAGGCAAGATTAAATTCACCTTCTTCAAAATTGGAGCATCTCGTGGGAGTTGAAGAAGTGGAGAAAGAGGTATACATCTTTGCATAAGCTGGTGTAGAATATCTGAGCATGCTTATTTCATGGCAAGGTTGTTTGCACCTGTAACCCATTAGTCGTGGGTGTATTAATCGATATGAACAATTGTTATATCTTGAGTTGTAAAGTTTTCAAAATTCAAATGGTTGTGTTATGCTTTATATGCATGCATGTATTTTAAAATTTTCATTCTATATAATATTCTAGCTTCGCTTCTGAAACACAGAGTGCCGTTTTGAATTTTTATACGGACTCACTATCGGGCCGAATTAAAGGTTGGGAGCGCCCTAGGCAATAGTTTGAGTGGGTGCCCTCCTCAAAAATTTATTTAATATTTTTTCCATAAAGTAAATAAATAAAATATGTCTATATTTTTGTATTTTTAAATTTACATCATGGTCATAATAAAATAATAATAAAAATATATTATTAAATTATCACGGAAGGATGAAAAATATATTGTGGATGGAAAAATTTAATCATAGGAGATGCTCAGAATGTAAAAAATACAATATTTTATACAAGGCTTCTTACAAGTCTAATTTAGCCTTATCAAGTAGGTGACATGAACTCTATCCTGAAATAAAGCACCATTTTTTTCCAAAGAAACAAAAACGTTTATGTAGCTCCCATGGTTTTGTGAAGAGTCGTATTTGGACTAGGCCTACAGATTCCTCCATAACAAAATAATAGAAATTTTTCCCACAAAATTAAGAATAGAAAATTAAATACTTTTTCCTTTAATTATACTCACCTCTACTAGATACACCAACAACATTATAAAAATACATTAACCTTTTTCTAGAACAAATTACACACCTACATAATCTGGAGCTACATCAGAGAATGGGTAACAATACCAAAAAAATCATATGTGCTTATAAATATGTGATATTTTCTTTTACTTGGAAAAATATTACAAAACTTTTTTATGTGTATGCGTGAAATTTATATTACTATACAATAATATCTATAAATGAGTTTATCAATATTAATTCTTCAGATAAATTATTTTAAAGTTAAGTTCTAAAATTAACCGACAAAAAGGAAATTTTTAGATTTAAGCGCCCCTTGATGGTGGCGCCCTAGGCAACTGCCTAGTTTGCCTAAGGCTTAATCCCCTCTGCTCACTATGTTGTCCTTGTTATTGTGATTTTACATATAGATACTGAGAGGCTAATGTCCACTTATGAAGAGTCGGTGTCTGCCAACCCTTACCTAAGTTGGATCTCTCAAACAAGGAATACGAGAACCTTCAACAAATATTTGGAAGCGGGTATTTGTAAGATGTTTTGCTTATCACGGCCGTGAAAGACATGTATGCTAAATGTGAAAACTTGGTAATTTTGGTTGTAAATTTGTGTTATTCTCAAGCTCTATGGTTCGTAATTTGCTTCACAACTTATTATGTTGTTAAGGCCATCTTAGTCTTTTTCACAATCCATCACAAAGCCATATAAATATTTGATTCGTATCTAATGCGGCATGTTCAAAATTTGTTCTCTCTTGGACTACTTTTCCAACCAGTGTAGTCGATGATAAATTCTACACACAAGGAATATGCGAGTTCTCATGAGTCAATAGTAATGTTGATTCATTCTTGGGATGAGGACAATATTTTTTTCCCATTTTAGGAAACACTGCAATAACCGCTGACCCTATCCCTCACGCAAGTTCACAGGGGGTAGTGAGGTGGCACAATGGGTCTACGTGGCGTTCGTGGCGTTTGACCCACTCTCTGTTTTCATTTCCGTCCAACTCCGTCTCCATTCCCGTCCTGACAAGCTAATAAATATTGCCGGTTTTGTCGGCCATCATATCAGCGACTCCTGTCAAATCCTGTGCACCTGTCACACGGTTCCAGTTTCAAAAATCATAGCTCCACCTTCATGAAAAAGATATTACCCGCCATAGCCCCCTGTTTGAGTGGTTTCCATGCGGTTTCCATGCCCCT
The DNA here is from genome assembly GCA_018340775.1 of Taxus wallichiana var. yunnanensis. Taxonomy (NCBI): domain Eukaryota; kingdom Viridiplantae; phylum Streptophyta; class Pinopsida; order Cupressales; family Taxaceae; genus Taxus; species Taxus wallichiana. The sequence continues at coordinate 1,004,875,081 of CM031239.1, forward strand.
GGTTTGAGCTGTTGAAACGAGGGATCTCTGCTGCACAACTTGAGCTTCCGGGTGCTTCCTCCAGAGTTGACGTCCTCCCAGGTGCTTCCCTGTTTTACATGCTATTCTGTGCTTCTAATCGTATAACATTAGTTAATCATATAACAATGGTTTTCTGTTTGCTTCCCCTGTTTTACAATGGTTATTTTGAACTGTATACAAAAATATCATATAGATAGTGCCATCAAAAATACGTATACGTTTTCATTCCAGATATGTGCAGGTTTCGAAAATAGTTCAATGTCACGATACCTCCATGGAGTCATAAAAGATCTTTTGTTTAAAATAAAACTTTACCAGTTTTATTATTTTTCAAAACAATCTCACTTCCAGTCCAGAAATTATCCTTGCGCGCCAACATAATTCCTTTGCAAGAGTTTTCAAGCGCATACACACAAAATAAATCATTTATATTATATTAATGCATGCTGCATTTTCTTGTTTTCATCTTGTGTGGAATTTAATCAGCTGGGCGCCGCCATAACCGGGTATTATGCAATAAAATAAAAAGTGGGATTTTGTTTTGGATGCAAACATGTCTGCTCCTTAGGTGCCAACATGTTGTATCGTTCTCCATATGAGTTTGGAGCAGTTGTCATCCTCCATGCACAATATCCAAAGCATGGGCTCTTCCAAACAATGGTTTTCCATTCATATAACAATGGTTTTCTGTTTGCTTCCCCTGTTTTACAATGGTTATTCTGAACTGTATACAAAAATATCATATAGATAGTGCCATCAAAAATACGTATACGTTTTCATTCCAGATATGTGCAGGTTTCCTGAAAATAGTTCAATGTCACGATACCTCCATGGAGTCATAAAACAGGGCTTTACAGAATACATCACCAATACTCTCAGCAAGAACAATGTCTTTGTTTGAAATGATGTTATTCCTTGACATCACCATGGATGCAAATCCATGATTTTATTTCTCAGAATAAAATCAGTTGTCACTGTGTCCAATAATCCCTTCCATAAGCTAGATTTTTTTAGGTTAATCTACACTCTGTGCATTTGGTTGATTTTCACGACTCAGTAAAATAAAAACAGTAGCTTCCCTAACTCATTGCGGAAGAAGGCATTTGGTTGAGTGTAAGGGAAGCTCCTGTAAGGGATGCCTCCGGAAAATAAAAACAGTGGTCTTCCAATTTTTTTGACACTTTGCAAAAAAATTGGCCAAAATCCTAACAATTTTTATATTTTACACCATCAAAAGAAACATGTGTTTCAGGAATTTTGTTAAATAATTCACATGCTTCCACATTATGCATACATATCTACCAGGGTATTTGAAACTAAAATATCTGACAAAATTTTCTTGCAATGATGCTTTGGTAGATGTCCATACCCTGTTTCAAAGCTCATATTTTGGCACAGGATGGGAGTATGATATGAAAAGTGAACTGAAGAGATTGGACACATGTTGGTTGCATTTACTGAGACACTAGAAATTATGAAATACCACTTCCATTATGCTTTAGTGGATGCCCATACCTTCTTTGTAAATCTCTGCAACTTTGCATTAATCTCCTATGCTGTGGGTGTGATTCATCTCTAACAAAAAAATCCATTCACCATTTTATATCCTTTAATCCAACTAAATCCCACCATCTATTAAATTCCTCTATCCTTCATCAATACCCTTAAAATATGAACAATGTTCCATCATACTTTGATCGTTGCTCATGGTCCGCTCTTGAAGCCCTTGTTTGACATAGGCTAGCGAGGATCTTTGGAAAGATTTATGGAGTCTGGATTTGCATGTGCCAATTGAAATAGCCCAAAAGTTACTAAGTTGCATATCTTGCAATCTAGGAGACAAAATATATCTCGGGAATTTTGTAGAATAATTTACATGCTTCAAAATTTTACATAAATACCTACCAGGGCACTTCAACTGTTCCCTTCTGCACAGTACTTTGGCATATGTCCACACCCTATTTCAAAGCTCCAATTTTTTCACAGTTTGGTAATGAAGATCTAAATAAATTGAAGATTACAATACCCAAAAAATAAAAAAAATTGTATAGCCTGTAAATGGGCTGTCTAAAATTGAAACTGTAATTTACGGCTAAAAACCTCAAACACGGATTACAAACCATCAATTTCCAGACTTATAAAGCTTTTCACACCTGGAGTAGTGGGCCTAATCAATGTTTTTTCATTTTAATAGTGCAATAATTAGTACAAGAATAATTTGTGAATTCTGGTTGTTCGAATTATAAATTATAGTCATCAAACTTTACAGGTTGAAAGCAGGAAAAGAAATAAATATCAGCCATGCGACCTGAATTACTTGAAGGTTATGTCAGCATAAATATAATATATCCTCTGCTGAGTAGGGACATAGTACAATTACAATCATTCAATGGAGACACATGTTACATATGCATTCTCAACCTGAGAACTGTCCATCAAATTAACTGTCCTAATTGTGAGAATTGTTAGGTGGGTCTAACAATTTATCTGGGTAGCGAGCTCATATCCCCATTATGGAAATAGAACAACATTAATTGGTCGTGAAGAAAATGGAAACAATTTGATTATGTCTTTATAAGACAAATTTGTAGAGGTGCATATTATTAAAGTCCTAGGTCTTGACAGCTTCATAATCTCCACTTTCATCTTCCTGGTTTTGAGTTTTTCCAACCTTATAGTAAACAAACTGGGCAAGAATCTATGGAAGGTTAAGGATCAACTTTCTGCGTTCACAACCTTGTTCAAGCAAAGTTTTAAATAATAAACTGCAATTTACATATGATCATATAATGCAATCGAATTGAGGAGGAAACAAAAAACTCAAATGGACTTAACCTTCCTGATCTTATATGAAATGCTCCCAGTAACATTGTGTATGATAAAGGATACAAAGAAGTCCAATAGTACACATACACCAGCATCCACCAACCATGGCATAGTTGGCTTTAACTTTTCCCATTTTAGAGTCCTTACAATTATACTGAACATAGCCATAGCATGATTAGAGTCCTCACAGTTATACTGAACATAAACATAGCATGATTAAAAAATAAATGGAACATGTTACATCTAATCCTTGAGATTAATTCATTGAAAACAAGCAGCTAAAAACATAAATAAATTCAACTATATACCTTCCCACAGAGGTAGCATTCCCTGTTAGGGCAAACATGAACATGAGTGGATTCAAGCCCTGCTAACACAACGACATTAGAAGGGTGAATTTTATGATCCACTTAATTACTATGCAAATTGAGAGTAAAAATCAATTACGAAAGATCTCTTAGAAGGGTGAGAATACCTCAACGGTCCCTCTCTTAATCTGCAACCAACATTTATCATCAATTGGACATGGTTAGCTTAGGTATTGCAGACAGAAACTCACTGCAACTCATTTACAACAATTTTGGAGTTTCAACCTGATTACAACGCTCAACCTTTTAAGCTAATCCATATAGTATAGTCACCACATTTCTACTAGGGAAAAACAAACAAATCACAGCAATACAGACTGAGACCTTGCAAGCACTGAAATGCAACTGCAAAAAACTCACATTTAAACTAATTTGTGGAAGTCTTCCACCCATATAGATGGCAGCCATAAGCCACCCCAACATTTGTGGAATTGACTTTTTTTTCAGCAACTAATGTGAGGTTTTCGACATGTGTTGAACTCGTCGAGATGGAATGTTCAGGTTGTTCCTGAATGATTTATGAGAATGTCTCTATCTTTTGATTTTTTGAACGATATCTAAAAATGGCATTTCTGAGCTGATATAATCCATAAATAAATTGTCTTCATCTTATATTTCTCATCGCTTGTCTGAAAGCTACGGACCTGTTTCCATCATGTTTGCTTGGTAGATATAATCTTCAATTCTTTAGGATTTCCACAGGTACACATTGTAGATATTATATCAGGAATATACTGTGTTCTATTTTTTGATATAATCTTATTGCTGGTAGATGATTTGAAGTTCCTTTCTATATTTTTGGATTTCAGCTTTGCTTGTTTGAACATAACCAAATAAAAATTCATCTCCATCATCATAATTTTTTTTTTTTGTGGTAAGATTTTCTAGTTATGATATTTCCTTGGGTTGCTTTAAACACTTCTCTTTCTCAAATTTGTTTTGAGTAAATGATTGTGGTGAGAGTTAGTCGTGTTCATAAAATAATTTCGATATACCATTGTCATCGCAATCAAATAAGCAATCATCAAAAGCAACATCTTCATTTGTGTTTAAAGGTATTGATGAAACTTTTAACAATGTTTTTTCATCAATATTGTTTATTTTGATTATGCATGACCATATATTATGTATTAATTTTAAATTTTAATTTTTTAACCTCAAAGAAATCAAATCAAATGAATGAAGATAGTGGTTGTGGAAAAAATCAACCACAAAAAAAAAGAATGACAACACGTGTTGCAATGGCCTTTCTGAAATGGGTAAGGAAATGTGATTGTTTGTTTTTTATTGAAATATAATTTTTGTAGTGGATTATGTGTTATCAAATGCTTATTTCTGACAACATAGTGTTTTTTTTTGTAACATAAACATAGATTAACAATGAAAAATTTGAAGAAGAAAAAGCATTTGTTGATCAAACAAAAGAGAATTCAGATTTTGAAAAGGAAAAGGGTAAGGATAGTCATGTTGAAGAAGAATTTGACATGGAACTAAACATAGATGACAATAGTGATCAAAATGACGAAGATTATGAAGTAGAGGAGGATGATGAAGATGAAGATTGGGTGCCTAGTCCGAGCCATAAAGCATCCAATGAGTGCAAACATCAAAGATCAGTAAGTAGTGTTATTTAGAATTTTTGTTTTGCATGAATAAAACACTTTTATTCAAGTATTCAACTTATGTTAGTATGTCTTAGATTTATTAGGATTTTCCAATTTGTTGTTCTTTTAGTGTCCATATATTTTTACATTTGCATAATAATTTCAACTAAAGAGTTATAGGATTTTCCTACACATAAATTGTTACTCATAAACTATTTAATTATTGGATGTAAATTGTAGTATTTGCAGCAGTGTAAAATTATAAAAGAAATTGGAAAGAGGGACAGATTCAAATGCATGGTCTTTCCTTGCAACTATGAAATGCAAGGAATAAAATGGCATTTGAAAGACATCAACTATCACCGCCTCCATGATCACAATGGTCTCCCTCCATTACATAGGCGTAAGCCGGGTAAACGTGCGACCAAGAAGTATAAAAGGAAAACAAAAAAATAGTACAAAATATGGTTGCAAAGCGAAGTGTTGACTGGCACTTGAATAATTCTAAATATATGTACAAATCTAGGTTAATTGAGCGTTATTGTCGGGAAGAAAAGGTGCAATATTTTTCATCCCTTAGCCAACAAGCTAAAGATCTGATTTCCAAGCTTGTAGAGGAGTATGATAGTGTAGAAAAGAGGGAGGAAAGAAGGAAAAAAACCCTTTCAACGCTGCAATATAAAAAGGATTTGATGAAAACCGATTGTACAAATTCTGAACTAAATGGACAAAAGGATAAGGTATTTACCATTTTTATTATAATTTAAATTTAAAATTATTTTAATTTTGTTTATTCACATTTTTTATGTTATTTTAAATTAACGTTTCATTTGTACAGGATATTATCCAAGAAGAATCCATTAATGTTGATCATGTAAGGAAACATGCTTTCATTAAAAACATTAGTAGCATTGTTGGAATAATAAAGTGTCATTTTTCATTCATTAACATGTTGAAATCTTGTGTAAATGTGATTCTAACACGTTTCATGACTTGAATGCATGAATAGGACTCAACTGATGTTGATGGGGAAAATCTGATACGAAAAAAGAATGTAAACAACAATCCAATGGAAAACAAGGTACGGTTGTAAATTACTAATATAAATATTTGTGTTTTCTATATATTTTAAGTGCTTAAAACTTAATCATATTGCTAATTTGGCATTTATACCTACATCTTTTATATACAATTAATTATTATGTTGTTGCACTTGAAAAATTGGGTTTTACCGCTTCAGGGTGATGAGGAAGAGAATAATGTTGAAGCATACACTTCAAGTGCATGGGTACATGAACCACCGATACAAATAACACCTATTTCCATTAGAACAAAGGAAAGTGAGGGAAATGATATGAATGATAAAGAAAAAATCAACAAAGAGGATCATAAGGGAAAAAATATGGCCGATCCATTGATTGAGGTGACTGATTTTCCAAAATTTGTTGAGGTGGAACCGGGAAAACCAAAGAATGAGGTGAAGGACATGGCTGCCTATGAATTCACAATAGGAGAAGAAGTTTTTATGTTCCTAGAGCCTGACCATGTAAAAAAGGTTGGCATTGCTAAAATTCATGCAACTAAACCAGGAACAAAATGCCATGGACGATCTTTAGAAAGGGATTGCATTGTCATATGCATAGAAGAATCATATGTAGATGACGCTCCATTGCATTTTCCACATATTGGAGCAGATATTGTTGGTGAATCGAAGAAGACATATTGCATCTAGGTTAAAGATTGCTTGAAGGCAATTAACCAGAAAGAGGATGGAAAAGAGACAAAGGTGTGTTAATTTGTATTTTTATTGATGTTATTGTGTTTTTAGCACATTTGATTGATTTTATATCCAGTATAAGTATACTTATCCATTATGTCATGTTTGCAGCAAATGAATGAATATTCAGATGACAATGTTGCAATTGAGGTAAAACTATGTTTTGATGTACATTATTTTTTTCCAATTGATTGACTATATCAATGATGCATTATTTATTTCAGTATTCAATAGAATTGTGAGAGCTCATATTCAGATTTTACCATGCATAGGTGACACAAGGAAAAGAAGAAAACTGTAGGATTTTCCTTTCTAGTCTAATGTTTAAATTTCTTCCTACTTCCCTATACATTTCCTTCCATTACATTCTTATGCAGTATTCCTCTATGTATTTATCTTTCAAAACTGGTTTGCATTTTCCCTATAATATTTTATATGATGGAAACATATTATTCACGATGAAACTATGTACTTTTCATACCAACTTGGCTTCCCTTACTTGACTGTTGCAGCTGTTACAGGAGCTTCCCTTACCCCAATATCATTTTACTTATAATTTTCTTTCTTTCTAACAATCATGTTCTTTAATTGTATTATATAGTATTTATATGAATTGATTGTTTGTAGAATGAAGAGGAACAACCAAATAAGCTTGTGGTAAGAAACGTAAAAATGTTATCCAATATTCTTGATTCCATATAAATTATACATAATACGGGTCATGCTTCATCTGATTTGGTAAGTAACGTAAACTAAGATTTACATTGTTAATTTCTTCTAGGAGTCAAATATAAAAACATTTAAATATTTTTGTTTTTTTCTTCGAGTTAATGTAGGAAATAATTTGCATCAATAATCCTTCATTTTTGTAGCAACATAATAGTGAAGGTGATACTGAGATGCAACTTTCAGAAAGGATCCATTCTTCCCAACAACAGGTGACCACACAATATCTTATTTATAATTTTGATAAACTTATTTTATCATTTACGTTTGCATAGTTTTATTTATTGATATGCCCATTATTTGTAAACATATCAGGGAAAAAGATTAAAGGGTATCAAGAGTGTTGCATCAGTTCACACACACCTTACGCCTGATGAGATTAAAGGAAATAAAAGAAAAATTCAAGGATGGATCGAAGCACAAAACTCCATTGTTGTTAACAAGCAATGGAGAAATTTGAAGAGCTCTCGACTTTAATTTGTTGAAGTTTTGATATTACAATCAATTGTATCATTATTTGTAAAACAATTGCCAAGATACTCAGTTATGTCAAAGAAAAAATCAAGTTTAATGTTATGGTTTTTCTCCTTGAATGAGAAAATAATGTAAGATGCATATGTAGTGCCAATTTTATGCCAAAATCCTCTTTTGGCTCTTCTTCTGACATGACTTGTAAAATGTAATGAGTTTTTCCTGTCAAATTTACTAGTAGCATTTATTATTGCTATTGAGACTATTTATTATTGTTGTTGAGACTCTTTTGTCAGTCGTAATGGTTCACCGAATGCACCCAACAGGTGTCCATTTTGATTGGTTTTGCTAGCATACTTCCAGTCTGTGCTGAAATAGGAGTTTGAAACAGGATATGGACGTCCACAAAAATAGAACAATAAAAATTCTCCATATTTAGGACTCTTTCCGGTATATTTTCCAATATGCCACATCATAAGCATGCATCTCTCCCTCTTTACAACCATATTTGTTGTTCTTGTTTACAGATTTTTTAATTTCTATTTTTATTTCTGTCGGCAACAACAGATATTTTAGTTTTGGGCATTTACCTTTTGGTATGTCTTCCCATACTGCATTTATATCAAATTTTACATCCTCTTCACCTACTGCTTACAACACTCGCCGCCCCTGCATAAAGTTAAAACAAATACTAGCATTCAATGCATTGGAATATACACACTGTTATTGTTTGCCTATATAACTAGATGTAATACCTTAACAAACAACACACACTTTGCAAACAACTTACAGTAACTGATGAAGGTCTTACCGATTCATTTAGTTAGAGCAGCCTGCCACAACCATCATCCCTTATCTATTGCGTGCATTTCTTGTGTCAGTTGTTCCCCATGACATTAGTGCAATTTGATGAAAAATCTTTAGAGAGATTTAGATAGATAAATTCGGAGAATGAATCAAACTTTGGCGAAGCAATTACTAGTTGAATGCGTAAATGCTCCTCTACTCACATTGGTATTGCTGCTTGGACACAGAAGAAGTAGACTTTGTGCAAACTGTGGCTGAATGGTGGGGTCCACAACATGTGTTTCATCAAAGCTATGCAGTCTTCTTGCAAATGAAGAGAAGCGAGAGAAACCCAACGTGTGCTCGCCTGGAGTTGTACATATTTTTGGCTTGCATGACTGACAACTCGGAATGTTCACTTCGACCTGCTCTGTTATGCTTATGATATTATTGAGATGCAAACCTTGTGCCTATTTGGAACAATTCTCATCATTATGTATGAGAGGTGAGGTAGCACAAATAGGAACTTCAATGAGGTTAATTGTGTAAGCTGCAGCGTTGAGAAATTGGAATAATCATATTAAATTTAATCACCTATTATAGATGAATCTGGTACATAGCAGAACACTATAGATTGTCAATCTCCATTCTTCTTAGTTTTAATAGCTATAGAAATTGTGTGCAGAAGAGGAATGTCAGGTTACAGGTGATTGGATGTTGTTGACTGGGACTATACTTGTGTGTTGTGTGTATGACTGTACTTGTGTGTTGTGTGTATGACTGTGCTTGTGTATTGTGTCCATATTAGATGAATGGGATTATGCATACCTTCTCTATACATGTGTATCTTATTAATAGTATTTAAAGTTATCGAGTTTGCTATGACCTTTGCAATATGTTGAAATTTATTCTTAATATACCACACTTTTTTTTCTCTTTAAGTATTTTCTATTTTTATTGTGTTTATAGTTGTCGTTGGTGTAATGAAGAGGAGGGCAACAAATGACAGAGAAAATCTCTAGAAGAGAGACTCAGATTCAAAACCAGAATGTTGGAGTCATGGGCAACTTGCCCTTCAATTTCAACTAATGGACATCCTCACGAAGTATTGACATTTTTTTTCCAAATGCATTCAATAGGTCTCCAATTTGAACAGTTCACCTTTGCTAGCATACTCCCGGCCTGTGCCAAAATAGGATCGTTGAAACAGAGTGTGGACATCTGCCAAAGTATATTATAGAGAAGGGATGTTTTTAGATCGCCACCTTATCTTTTTGTCCACTGGCATAGTAAACACCTAGCTATTGCAAGAGCTGTAAAATAACCTGTTTGAAAGCTCTTTTTTTTCACACACAGGGATGTATCATGGAATACCATATTTGTAGCTAATAGAAGACAAGGACATCCTGACACAACATTGACGTTGCTTCACCGAATGCAACCAACAAGTGTCCACGCTGATCGGTTCACCTTTTCTAGCATACTCCTAACCTCTACCAAAACATGACTGTTGAAATAGTGTGTGGACATCCACTAAAGCATTATGGAGAGGGAATTTGGTCAGATGTTTTAGTTTCAAGTGCCCTGACAGATATGTATGCAAAATGTGCAAGCATGTGAATTGTTTGACAAAATGCCTAAAAGGTATGTGGTCTAATGAACTGTAATGATTGTTGGATGTGCAAAAAAATGGGTTAGTTGAAAATAACTTCGAAACTTTCAAGCAAATGCAATTGGCAGGTGCAAAGCCAAGCTCCACAAACTTTGCCAGCATCCTCCCAACATCTTGACAAAGGTAGTAATCATTGATAATGCAGTAATCAATTGATAATATGTTTTCTATTTTATTTTCTGCCTTCAATCTCTGAACATGATCTCTTTCTCACGTATTCACATTCATGTATTGCACTTAGATTGTTGAAAATGAAGTTTTCATTAAAAAAATTATTTTAGTGTTTACCGATATGGACAATATTTTTGTTACGCTCATATTTTTGGCTCAATACCCAAAGATAGTTACTAACGATGGTTTTGAGATTGATGAAAAATGATACCAAGAAAGGGACGTACCAATAGGAAACTATCTAAGTGTGGGGTAATGTTCTTGCATTTGCAAAAAAAATGATAGTGAACCCTTCAAAAGCTTGTTGTTTATTGTTCCTCACTCAAAGGAGTATTTGAGCAATTGTGAGAGGTCCTTCCTCCAAATCTCCAAAACATATAGCTTTCCTTCACTACCACATTTTACAATGACTATTTTAGGCATTCATCTAATCCAATTCTCTTGCACCAACAGACAACACTGCTACCTTAGATGTTTAGTGTCACCGACTACATGATAGAACAAATCCATAAGAACATTGTATAGACATGATTAGGGTAACTCTGATAAAGAGATAAACGGATATCCTTTGTTAAAAAGTGACAAATTTGTATAAAGATTGAAACTTGCATCATTTATTATGATGACAACACAATACGTTGTTGAACTATTTTAATTAAAGTAGAAGGGCATAAGTGGGAAATTATTACAAAGTGATTGAATGAAACAACCTTGAATAGATACATAACATTATAAAATGCAAAATAAACATTAAAAATCCATTTCATTGAGGCAACAACGTATTACGTTGAGAAATAACCTACTTTGGTATAGATCATGTAGGAGCATAAAAATATGGTATCATAGTTTTAGATATTATAATGAGCATATATTGTAAACTAATAATGTGTTTGTTCATCATTTCTCAAGGGTAACAACATAATATGTTGTTGAACTACTGCAATCAAAGTAGGATGGAATGAATATAACTTCTGCAACAAAAACTGAATATAATTTTTACAACACATAAAATTTAATTTCTGCAACAAAAACAAAATATAATATCTGCAATCTTTTTTTGAAAAGGATAAAATATTGATATTGATATGAGGGAAGAATGATTACAAGATAGAAGTCTATGATTCAAGGATATATATTTGCAAAATGCACTCATAGATTTGCATATCAAACACAATTATATAGACATTGCACACTGTGGTTGAAAAAAGACCAAAAGGAATATGACCTATGGACTATGGACTATGGACTATCAAAATGGGAAAAATATACAAAGACTATATAACAATAGTTGTTCCATAAAATTACCCTTAAATTCCATTTGTGTTGGTCTCATCTTCACGTTCTTCAACAAGCCCCCTTTCCCTATCTCGTTCTGCGTGCTCTTTTTAATTCATCCTCCCATGTTAGTCGACGTGATACATGACTCTTTTTTACAATAGGAAAACTAGCTTTCCTATTTGTTGGACATGGGTGCCTTCGATTCAACATCTTCTCTATAAAATCTCTCTCTCGATGAAGTGTATTGTTGAATCCATCATCTACAGGTCTAAATGGTTGTGCCTCAAGATGTTGCACACCTAATATAGAAGATATTTGGCTTCCCCTCAATCGGTTTGTTGTTTCCACAAGTGTATTCTCTAATAAAGTAAGAAATGACTTGTTTAGAGGACCAACAAGACTGTTATCTACTATTTTTTTGATCCTTCTCACTTGTGGGCTCAAGTGTTCATCTTCTTCATTTATAACATGTTTATCTTGTTGCAAAACATGCATAGAGTCTTCACAGGTGTTTGGAGGATTCCATGCTTGACCAAAAGGATCGTCAACCACATGTTCATCTCCACATGCAACATTTGGAGCACAAAATAAACCCTGGAGAACATTACAAATTAGTATAATAAATCAAAGATTTGAATAAAAACCAAAATTAATAGAATTTAGATACAATAAATTACTATGTTGGAAAATCTTGAAAAACATTTTGCCTAGAATACCTGAACATTAAAGTTTTCTCTCGCTGAATTCTTTTTCATCATATTCACTTTAATTACGTGCTTACATAAGTACCCATTCTTTGACACTCCACATTCACACATTGCCAAATGTGGGGTTTGATACCATACTTCATAGTGACAAGTATCATCCGTCTGGCTACGAACCCATGCTAACCGTGGGTCAGAGGTATGGAAGGTGACATAATAATCAGGAATGGATTGTGCATGCAGCCATTGGTTATTTTCTAGTTTCTCCACTTTGAAGTTACGGTAGAACCCACTTTCCTTACAACATTGACTCCACCAATAATATATAAAAACAACTGTGATTAATTGATGTATCATCCAATCAACCCTGCGATGAGATGCTTTTCGAATGGAGGATAACCACTTACTCTTAAGTATAGAGTGATATGCCTCTATTGCAGCATTTGTTTCTTGCCCAACATGCTTTAAAGTCCGTAGATGTCTCACCCACATTCCAATTCTTAGAAGCCAGTGTTCCTGCCAATATTTAATAAATTTTATCTCATCCACAAATTTTATAACAAAATCTTGTGCCATTTGAATAACACTCTCCTCATTATTTGAATGGTGCATAATTTCCCCCAACCTATTAAACATTACACGTCTTTTTTGATCTTCCTTAACCTTGGCAACAAGATTCTTCAACCATGCCCTCCTTACATGCCAGCTGCATAAGTATACTTCGCACCCAAAAACTTCTCTGTATTTGAAAATGAATTGTATTAGAATTTTAAAAATTTGATAGCAAACTTAATATCTATAATTTAAATTTATATATTCTAACAATATACACAAAGAGTAATTTACAACCTAATAGCATTGATTTCAGTTGTAGCATCATCTACCATGAAAGCATTTAGTTTCCACTCAAGCATATGAGCATGTGCTCTATTCACCAGCTTTTTCATCCATTGGGTTAAGTCGCTAGTTGTAGCTCTTGACATTATGACCCATGCAACTGGTAGGCCCATGTGTTTGGAATCGAATGTGAGGATGGTATAGAGTTTGAACTATGGAGAGTTGACAATGCAATAACAATGTGAATTAGTAGATTATTGGTAAGAAAATGTAACATATTTTTATAGAAATTTTTATTGATAAGATTATGTAAAAGAGAATACCTTCATTCCATTGGTCCCAAAAGTGGCATCCATTGCAAGTATGTTGTTATGGCCATATTTTAACATCCACTCAAGTTGTTGCAGCATTTGAATTCCCATGATAAATGGCACGTGACCATCTTCCTCAACATTTCCTTCATACTCTTGGTATTCAAAACATATATTTGGATTTTGATCTTGCCATACTCTCACACTTTGGGCATCATTTCTATCATACATGTACTTTGTTGCTTTTATTTTTGTATCAATATTTTGAACATCATGTGAAGACAAGAAATCATCATGTTTTGTTTGCCCATCAAACAAGGTTAGCTTCTCATGAACCATTTCACGGTGCTTTTGCAACATAATATTAGCTGGCATTCCTAATAACAATAACTTTTCTACCCATTCTTGCAATTCCTTACTAATATGTGGCGCATAATAAGCTCGTGTCCCTTCAAATTTGTGATTTTTTTGGCCATGGCATATATGATTGTTGTTATCCACATGATCCATCTGAGGATATGTGATAAGTGCATATTCACTTCTTTTCATAAGAATGTGCACATTAAAATTGCATTGGCAACCACATTTTATATGTTTACGTCTAGGTCTACTCCCTATCCCTCTAGTTGGAACCTTGGACTTATCATATGGCAAATCATCCTCTTCTTTAAAGTCTTTCAGGCCCATAGCTACACCAATATCTGCAAAATGTCACTAAAAGTGAGTCATAATAAAATAAACAACAATTTTAAAACTGCATTAAAAACATCACCTAACATTGCCACATCGTACATTATATAACTGATGGTGCTATCAATTCAAACCCGGTGTGTACTTTCCCTTATGGGTGATGAATGACTCCAACGTTTGTAATAACTTGTTGGAAATGATGTCCGCTGACATTCCCCTTTAATAAAATCATCTACTCGTCCAACTTCTACCCATGCAACAAAATCCCCTTCCACTCCACGGTTATCTTTAACTTTGCTCCAAACTACATCTAATGCAGAGAACAGTCCTTCCGGAGGACATTGGATAGGAATGTCTAACAAGCGCTTCCACTTTGAGTCTCTCTGATTATACATTGATGTTAATAACACTACAAATTATTAAAATTTGGAAAAAAAATGCTCAAGCTAACACACTATACAATTAGACAATAACACTAACCATTTGATATTTATATTATAGCTGACGCTAAAATGATAAGACCTGCATTCACAAATGTTCAATATGTTCAAGAAATTGAGGATCATTATTAAAAAAATTCAGGTCAACAAAAAAAGTAAAAATGACATCAATAATCTCATAAAATTGAGCTAGCCATATTAATTTCACTCTCATATCACTAAAAAAATAGAATTATTTGAATATTGTTTATTGTAAAACCAATCCTTCTCCCTCACATGATATCTCACTGCCTCTTTCTTTTCAACAATGATTTCCACTCATGTTTTCAATAGGAAAAAGTATCAATGCAACAATAGGAAATCTGAAAAAGAAGCATGAAGTATGTAGATCATGATCTATCCTTTTTCTCATGAAAGCCAAAACTATAGATGCACAAAGAAGTTGGTGAATATAACTTAATAGCCAAAGGTTGTGAAGAACCAAATCATCAGATTAGATAATAGAGTATCTTTTCTAAGTTATTCAAGGTTGAGAAATGTTTAAAATCAGTTGTTGCCTTATAGAAGAGAATCAACCCAAAAATAGCTCTCAAGGGTATCACAAATCATCACTAGCATCAATATGAAAGTATGGAAATAATTTTAGGTCTCAAACATGCCACCACTCTAAACAACATAGGCTAGAAAAAATTCATTATCATCAACCTGATTGGAGGAATCATTCATAATATATAATGAATATAGCTTGTAAAAATAACGTGTTCCATCATTTAGTTCGGGTGACAACGTAATACGTTGTCGTCGTGTCAAAATTAAAGTGTGAGAGGATGAATTGGAAAGTATTCCAATTTAATTGAATGAAACAACTTTGAATAGATTATTCAAAGTGCAAAAATTACTTTAAAAATGCAGGTCCTCAAAGAAATAACGTATTACATTGAAAAACCACCTTCTTAGATATAGATCCTATAGGCACAATAAGATCTTAAATTATAGTTTTATATAGTACACCATGTATCTTATGTAGCCTAGTAATGAGTCAGATCATCGTTATCAGGGGTAACAACGTAATATGTTGTTAAATTGTTGTACTCATAGTAGGAGGGAATGGATTTAGATCCTGTAGGCACATAAGAATGGTGCATTGCAGTTTTATACACTATAATGACTATATCTTGTAAAAATAGTGTGCTCCATCATTTAGTATGGGTGACAACGTAATAATAGGATTTGATACTTTGATGATCCTACATTGTACACATGTGGGCTAAAACCTGTGAAGGGCAGAATTGATCATTGAATGGTATCATTTGAAGACCTTGTTTGATGATAAATCGGGTGCATAACAGTCTCATAAAGGATTATCTCCGCAAGGGAGAACAAAGATGAAGTTTTATATATGCATTCAAGGATATTTAAGGTTCATAAAAGAGTGTTGTTGAGTTAAGATAGATTGCATGGAGACAAAGAGAGAGTGTTTTTTTAGAACTCAAGAAGAAATGGAGTGTTGAGGTTGGATAAATGGACTACTAGCTAGGAATTAAAAGGTAAATGTGGACAGTGAGGGCAGTCAGGAACCTTACTCAAAGTACTTGTCATTGGTTATATGCTTGGAAGTCAGACTTCAATGTTGATTGTTCAAAAAGATAGGTGTATGCATACAAAGAAAGATTGAGGGCACGATTGTAGAGAAGAACAAGAACATGAATATGAGAACATGACATGCTCCTTGAGGAGGATCTACCGAGCTAAGAGGTACACCAACTATAATGAATATAGCTTGTAAAAATAATGTGTTCCACCATTTAGTTCGGGTGACAACGTAATACGTTGTCGTCGTGTTGAAATTAAAGTGTGAGAGGATGAATTGGAAAGTATTCCAATTTAATTGAATGAAACAACTTTGAATAGATTATTCAGTGCAAAACAAACTTTAAAAATGCAGGTCGTCAAAGAAACAACGTATTACATTGAGAAACCACCTTCTTTGATATAGATCCTGTAGGCACACTAAGATCTTAAATTATAGTTTTATATAGTACACCATGTATCTTATGTAGCCTAGTAACGAGTCAGATCATCGTTATCAGGGGTAACAACGTAATATGTTGTTAAATTGTTGTACTCATAGTAGGAGGGAATGAATTTAGATCCTATAGGCACATAAGAATGGTGCATTGCAGTTTTATACACTATAATGACTATATCTTGTAAAAATAGTGTGCTCCATCATTTAGTATGGGTGACAACATAATAATAGGATTTGATACTTTGATGATCCTACATTGTACACATGTGGGCTAAAACCTGTGAAGGGCATAATTGATCCGTGAATGGTATCATTTGAAGACCTTGTTTGATGATAAATCAGGTGCATAACAATCTCATAAATGATTATCTCCACAAGGGAGAATGAAGATGGAGTCTTATATATGCATTCAAGGATATTTAAGCTTCATAAAAGAGTGTTGTTGAGTTAAGACATATTACATGGAGATAAAGAGAGAGTGTTTTTTTAGAACTCAAGAAGAAATGGAGTGTTGAGGTTGGATAAATGGACCACTAGCTAGGAATTAAAAGGTAAATGTGGACAGTTGAGGGAGTTAGGAACCTTACTCAAAGTACTTTTCATTGGTTATATGCTTGGAAGTCAGACTTTAATGCTGATTGTTCAAAAAGATAGGTGTATGCATACAAAGAAAGATTGAGGGCACGATTATAGAGAAGAACAAGAACATGAATATGAGAACATGACATGCTCCTTGAGGAGGATCTACCAAGCTAAGAGGTACACCAACTATAATGAATATAGCTTGTAAAAATAACGTGTTCCACCATTTAGTTCGGGTGACAACGTACATTCCATTGTCGTCATGTCGAAATTAAAGTGTGAGAGGATGAATTGGAAAGTATTCCAATTTAATTGAATGAAACAACTTTGAATAGATTATTCAGTGTAAAACAAACTTTAAAAATGCAAGTCCTCAAAGAAACAATGTATTACGTTGAGAAACCACCTTCTTAGATATAGATCCTGTAGGCATAATAAGATCTTAAATTATAGTTTTATATAGTACACTATGTATCTTATGTAGCCTAAGAACGAGTCGATCATCATTATCGTGGTAAGTACAACTTAATATGTTGTTAAATTGTTGTACTCATAGTTATTGGGAATGGATTTAGATCTTGTAGGAACATAAGAATGGTGCATTGCGATTTTATACACTATAATGACTATATCTTGTAAAAATAGTGTGCTCCATCATTTAGTATGGGTGACAACATAATAATAGGATTTGATATACTTTGATGATCCTACATTGTACACATGTGGGCTAAAACCTGAAGGGCATAATTCATCATTGAATGGTATCATTTAAAGACCTTGTTTGATGATAAATCGGGTGCATAATAACAATCTCATAAAGATTATCTCTGCAAGGGAGAACAAAGATGAAGTTTTATATATGCATTCAAGGATATTTAAGGTTCATAAAAGAGTGTTGTTGAGTTAAGACAGATTGCATGGAGACAAAGAGAGAGTGTTTTTTAGAACTCGAGAAGAAATGGAGTGTTGAGGTTGGATAAATGGACCACTAGCTAGGAATTAAAATAACGCTTGTAAAAATAATGTGTTCCACCATTTAGTTCGGTGAGAACGTAATACGTTGTCGTCATGTCGAAATTAAAGTGTGAGAGGATGAATTGGAAAGTATTCCAATTTAATTGAATGAAACAACTTTGAATAGATTATTCAGTGCAAAACAAACTTTAAAAATGTAGGTCGTCAAAGAAACAACGTATTACGTTGAGAAACCACCTTCTTTGATATAGATCCTATAGGCACACTAAGATCTTAAATTATAGTTTTATATAGTACACCATGTATCTTATGTAGCCTAAGAATTGAGTCGATCATCGTTATCAGGGGTAACAACGTAATATGTTGTTAAATTGTTGTACTCATAGTAGGAGGGAATGAATTTAGATCCTGTAGGCACATAAGAATGGTGCATTGCAGTTTTATACACTATAATGACTATATCTTGTAAAAATAGTGTGCTCCATCATTTAGTATGGGTGACAACGTAATAATAGGATTTGATACTTTGATGATCCTACATTGTACACATGTGGGCTAAAACCTGTGAAGGCATAATTGATCGTGAATGGTATCATTTGAAGACCTTGTTTGATGATAAATCGGGTGCATAACAATCTCATAAATGATTATCTCCACAAGGGAGAACGAAGATGGAGTCTTATATATGCATTCAAGGATATTTAAGCTTCATAAAAGAGTGTTGTTGAGTTAAGACAGTTACATGGAGATAAAGAGAGAGTGTTTTTTTAGAACTCAAGAAGAAATGGAGTGTTGAGGTTGGATAAATGGACCACTAGCTAGGAATTAAAAGGTAAATCGTGGACATGAGTGAGGGCGAAGTTGGGAACCTTACTTAAAGTACTTTTCATTGGTTATATGCTTGGAAATCGACTTTAATCGATTGTTCAAAAAGATAGGTGTATGCATACAAAGAAAGATTGAGGGCACGATTGTAGAGAAGAACAAGAACATGAATATGAGAACATGACATGCTCCTTGAGGAGGATCTACCGAGCTAAGAGGTACACCAACTATAATGAATATAGCTTGTAAAAATAACGTGTTCCACCATTTAGTTCGGGTGACAACGTAATACGTTGTCGTCATGTCGAAATTAAAGTGTGAGAGGATGAATTGGAAAGTATTCCAATTTAATTGAATGAAACAACTTTGAATAGATTATTCAGTGTAAAACAAACTTTAAAAATGCAAGTCGTCAAAGAAACAACGTATTACGTTGAGAAACCACCTTCTTAGATATAGATCCTGTAGGCACAATAAGATCTTAAATTATAGTTTTGTATAGTACACCATGTATCTTATGTAGCCAAGAACGAGTCGATCATCGTTATATGGGTAACAACATAATATGTTGTTAAATTGTTGTACTCATAGTAATTGGGAATGGATTTAGATCCTGTAGGAACATAAGAATGGTGCATTGCAGTTTTATACACTATAATGACTATATCTTGTAAAAATAGTGTGCTTCATCATTTAGTATGGGTGACAACGTAATAATAGGATTTGATACTTTGATGATCCTACATTGTACACATGTGGGCTAAAACCTGTGAAGGGCAGAATTCATCATTGAATGGTATCATTTAAAGACCTTGTTTGATGATAAATCGGGTGCATAACAATCTCATAAAGGATTATCTCTGCAAGGGAGAACAAAGATGAAGTTTTATATATGCATTCAAGGATATTTAAGGTTCATAAAAGAGTGTTGTTCAATTAAGACAATTTGCATGGAGACAAAGATAGAGTGTTTTTAGAACTCAAGAAGAAATGGAGTGTTGAGGTTGGATAAATGGACTACTAGCTAGGAATTAAAAGGTAAATGTGGATAAAGTGAGGGTAGTCAAGAACCTTACTCAAAGTACTTGTCATTGGTTATATGCTTGGAAGTCAGACTTCAATGCTGATTGTTGAAAAAGATAGGTGTATGCATACAAAGAAAGATTGAGGGCAAGATTGTAGAGAAGAACAAGAACATGAATATGAGAACATGACATGCTCCTTGAGGAGGATTTACCAAGCTAAGAGGTACACCAACTATAATGAATATAGCTTGTAAAAATAACGTGTTCCATCATTTAGTTCGGGTGACAACATAATACATTGTCGTCATGTCAAAATTAAAGTGTGAGAGAATGAATTGGAAAGTATTCCAATTTAATTGAATGAAACAACTTTGAATAGATTATTCAATGCAAAAAAACTTTAAAAATGCAGGTCATCAAAGAAATAACGTATTATGTTGAGAAACCACCTTCTTTGATATAGATCCTGTAGGCACACTAAGATCTTAAATTATAGTTTTATATAGTACACCATGTATCTTATGTAGCCTAGTAACGAGTCAGATCATCGTTATCATGGGTAACAACGTAATATGTTGTTAAATTGCTGTACTCATAGTAGGAGGGAATGGATTTGAAATTATTTTAAAGTAATTAAATGAAACAAATTTGAATAGTTTCATAACACTATGATGTGCAAAACAATCTTTAGAAATGCATGTCGTTGACGCAACAACGTATTACGTGGGAAAGCAACCTACTTTGATATAGATCCCGTAGGCACATAAGAATGTGGCATCATAGTTTTATACACTATAATGACCATATAACTGTAAATATAACGTATTCCATCATTTAGATTGGGCGACAACGTAATATGTTGTTGTACTGTTGTAAAAAAACTCTCTCAGGAAAAATCTTACCTTGAATATTAGATATAAGTATCTGAATCACCATTCAACTTATAATTTCTTTGTTTTCAATTAGCCTTGTTTCAAATAAATCTTGCAAACACTAACCAGAATTGTTATTCCTTTCAACTTTGATAGATGACTATAAAATGATGTTGTGGTAAATGACTGGAAAAGTAGTTCAAAAACTTAATAAATTAATAAACAAGATGAGTTGAACTTATCACTGATTTTAAAAATGTAATGTTCTTACCTGATTTGCAATGTAAAGATTGTTTCCAAATTTTCCCTGTCATGAGCAATGTTCTTTTCTCATAGCCAACCTTCAGAAATCTCCTTCAACTTCCATAAAATTGAATGAAATATGAATATTGTTCTTTTTTGCAATACTTAAATAAATCATTTATGTAAAAATAATTAAAAAAAAGAGAACAGTGGCGCCAAAAAGTGGAGTAAATAGTTTAATGAATATAATTTAGGTAGCAATTAATGGTAGCATTCAATAAATATTTGAAATGATGCTTTGAAATGGTGCAGATATTCATAACAATAAATGTGAATAGATAGGTATAGTTGAGCAGTCAGGGGAGGCGCTGAAATGACTTGGGTTCCGTTAACTTTTTTTAACTCCGTGAAAAAACTCGGACAAAGGCTGCACGATCAGCCCAACTCACTACCCCCTGCGAACTTACGTGAGGGATAGGGCCAACCCGCAATAACTAGGCTATATAACATTCTCGAATACTAAGAATCGGGACAACATTCTTTGCCAATTTAGGAAATACTACAGAACTACGCTATATGACATTCTCAAAACTTTAGTATTAATTACCTCAATGAAATATGGTCTTTTTCGACCGCAATCATTACAAGGCATGCACGAAATGAATTTGTTGGAAAGGCCCTTAAGTTTTTATGTCAACCGCTTTCTTTGTTTCTCTTGCAAATCACATGTGCTCAAACACGCTTCTCAAGCTGCGGTAGGGATTGGTCACATTGGGACTCTTGTTTTATTCGAAACCAAAATTGAAACGTATTTTTATAAAAATTATTGGTAAAGCAGAGATATCTATAGGCAACAACTAGACAAAAACTACATAATGCATATTGTTAAGAACCATGCCCTAGAAACTCCCCTTTCTACACTTGAATCATTTCATAGGGAAAACAACGTTCTATTCTACAAGAAAATGTGGCCAAAAAATTGAAATGTCTAGATAGGCCCATCTATAGAATTCAAATGCTATTTGCACAACCACTTATAAAATTCATAACTTGAGTTACAACCACTTATAGAATTGAATGGCAGAGGCACAACCATATATACAATCCAAAAGCTCAGACACGCCCACTTATCATGCAAGCTATATTAGATTGAATCAAACCATGCAAAATCTATACTATATTGATTACACTGCAAAATCCACACAATGAATTAATCCTAGATAGCGATCAATAGTTATCAACAACTTACAATAGTTTTCTTTTGTCCATGAAGCTCTCAAGCCTTGTAGAATAGCCATATAATATGAATTCTAAGGTTGCTCCAATGAAGGGCCATCCAAAGGTACAAAGAGGCAAACCAGTTATTTACATGAATATCATTGAAACTACCCCAATCATGACCAACAACATCCATGATTGAGCACCACCAGAATAGTAGGAGCTCCACAATCTCCCTAATCTCTCTGTTTTGGATTGCATTCTATTTATCCCAGAATTTTCGGAGTTTAACGTGCAAAAAAAAAAGAGCAAGTCAATTACTATAATACTCACTTATTGAATGTACAACCTCTACACAAACATTTACATGTTTAATCTCATATGTCCGATGACTACAACATCCAACAGTTACATAGGTTTATACATATGGATTGGGTGGCACATAATAGGCCCTTTCTGGAAATTATTAAATGTAAGTTTGCAATTATTTGTAACAAGCCACACAAACAATAAATGACCATTGCATCTGAGATGCACGCATATCAACGATGTGCAAACTAACAGTCCAACTTTCTACAACACACAAAGAAAACATGTAATAAACAAGTACACTTCCGGTAATGACCCTTCTGGCATAGACTTGCTCCTTTTGGAGCAACCACTAGTAATATTAATATTGGAAATTCAGGGACTTTGCGTTAGAGTTAGATAAGTCAAGTCTAAACCTTTGTCAACATTAATTTATGTCCACGACATTATCCATGATAAGTGGTTTAATTAATTGACCATTGTTTAAAACATAGTCATAAGTAATCTGTGAAGAATTTAGTTTTTTTAATAATTAATTTAGGCAAATAAAAACATCATTTAAAGAGAAATTATATTTAATATAAAAAATAATTGTATTCGATGTTTTAAATAAATAGATATTTCATATAACATTAAAAAGTACATGGAAAACGGTAGAACAAAAATTAAATATACCCGGGTCTAAATACAACTTTTTCAATATCATATTGGTAACTTTCAAAAATAGAAGATTGAATGTAGAGAGATTTTTAGCAAGGTCTGTTGTCCCATATGTTGTCTTCGATAGCCTACTAGACATTAAAATATCTTCTTCTTTTGCTTCTAATAAACCTAATTGTCAAATATAATAAAACAAGTCAAATTTTAAAAAATATATATCTTATTTATTTAATATTCATAAACTATCTATATATGAAAATCCATAAATACAAAAAAGAAATTACAAACCTCTGAAAACGTGTGCAATTATCTATACTACATAACAAATTAGAACTTATTACTGCCATGGATGGTCGAGTAGTTGTAGAATAATTTGCAGAAAAAAATTAGGACTTATCTTTGCCTTAGGTGGAGATTACCTATACAAGAACCTGCAGTACCAGGAACAAAGTTGCTGTGAGAGCAGATATAAAAACCCAAGGCTTTGAAAAATAAGTTTCCTTGAATTCACTCCATAAAATTAACCACTTTCTTCTGCCATGCAGTTTATTGAGGCGTATGACAACTCGGTCAATCTGGTGATAAGGTGCCCTGCCAATTGAACCTGTCAAGGAGTTCCAAAGTTCCGCTACTTTGTCAGCATATCATCTGCCTTAACCAGTAGTAAGTCATCCTGATCGAGATGAAGACTATTGAGCTCCGATCGCAAACTCAATTTCAAGTCGTTTATACGACTTGTCTGACATCCTTCTCCACTCGTGTTTGCCAGTTTTCTTTGCCACGTTCCTCTAAATCACTCAGATGATTGTCAAGAGCCTCTTTCAATTTCAGGGCCTTTTCCGCATCAATACCGTCCTCCTCCGAATTGGATGATTGTGGTTGAAGCGCACCGAGATTGAGGCCCTCCTTCAATTGATGAATAAAGCAACCCTTCAAGATGTTCAAATCAGAGGGTGCCCGAGTCGCCTCCTTCATTCATTCTATAATCAAACGATAACCAAACTCCCTCTACCAGTTCCTGGAAACATCCGACAACTGACGGTTGGAGACACCAGAAAAAATCTCTCCCCAAGCACAAAGTACTAGGTACGTAACGCCGTGCAACTTGTCTTTCTTATCAGCAAGTGACTTATCTTCCCTACCATGGGAAAGAACGACGTTCAGCAGAGCACTTCTTACTATTCCTGTTTTTTCTTCTTGTGCCGATGGAGTTGCTCTGCGACTACACATCCCAAGATGAACGAATTGTGGATTGTAGGCCGCTTCATTTTTACATCGCAATTTTAAGATGGTTCCCCTGCCACTTTCCCTGGTCTCTTGCCCGCCGAATTCCCTCGGCCATTCGGCAATGCTGATAATTTGGTACCAGTGTAGGCTGAAATACTTTATGTGGAAAGAAAACCACAAACAAAGTAAGTACACCAGTCGCGACCGATATTTGTGAAAAACATTACTTAAGATACCATAAAATCAAAGATGAGCGTAAACGACACGCGCGACCGGAAATCACCGCTGCCCGTTCACTAAAGTTTTCCTTGAATCATTCATATTACGTGGCCTGTTTTATTGTTAGCTGTCTTTCACACATTTTCGACACGTGTGACTGTTTGGAATGACCGACTTGGCACTCGGAGGCTTTCACCTCAGGTGTGTGATGTTAACGCTAAAAGCAAAATATTGGTGAGTAAAAAAAGAAATTGAAAAAGACAACAAAGAATTATGATATTTTAAGAGGAAAATGAAAACTACAAAGTGGTGAAAATTGTAGAAAATATCTGGATTGTAGAAGTGGAGTAGTTTGAAAGGGAAGGTTCATCATTAAGGGGGAGTGTTAAGGACATGGAATGAAGTCAGGATTTCTCTTGTATGCGTGATTACAGAAGAGGTGCTGAGGACATTTTTGCATAGTGGGTGAATGAAAAAGGGGGTGAAATATGAAGGGAAGATAAGGAGAGAACTCTCCCTCTAGAAATTGGTGGAATTGGAACACGGGAAGGGTTGTCGGTGTCCCATTGAGCCCCATTTATCGCTCAAATCTAACGACGAAAAGTAAAGGCAAACTAGGTAGACATAACAAATTTTCATCAACAATGTCGACGATAGAGCCAATAGCACCATTTACAAGACATATTTCAACCCACAAATTTATGGAATGCATGACTTGTTGGTTGACAAAATATCAACATTGACAACATTGATGACTCTATATTTAACATTTAAACTTTATAAGACACGCATTGACTTTGACTCAATAACAAATGTGAGAAACTTATCTAATATAGCTACAAGCTATTATTAAATAATAGTTTTGACACACACACATATATTTTTACACTAAGAAGATGATAAAATATCAATAAAACTAAGATCACCTATTTGAGTTTATCAAGCTATAAAAATAAGACTAAAACTAAACTCTACTTCGACCACCAATTTACATGAAACTAAAACCTATTAAAAATCACAAATAATTTTTTGACAAAGATTTAGAATGAAAATGAGTCACTGTGAATGGACTTGTATATTACAACTATGACCTCTTACATGGGTTGATTAATTGATGTGGAGATGAACACATACAATGCAAGTCTATAGAAATAGAAGATTCAAGAATGGTACCTAAAAAATATGGCTCCAACTATTAGAGCTTATATGGAGGCACCAACATGATATGGAAAATAATAGATTTGAATCAAGATTCATGTGGGACATGTTGGCGAGTACAGGAATTGATTTTACACAGGATTTGAGGTGATAGGTAAGGAAACCAATGATAGCTTGGATGCGTCCATATAATCAAAACATGAGACACCGATGTTGGTCCAATGCATATATGTGTCGCATGATCATATGAAGACTTCAATGCTTGCATGCTTGGTGATGATGCAGAGCAGTAAAAGGAGAGGCATTTTGTCTTGGTTGAAAATGCGTTGAAAATAACTCGTTGTTCATTCAAATCAAAACACCCGCCGAGGCCCACGAGTGTTTGTGGGCTTCACTTTGTCGTTGCCATTAAGTTTTTTTGTCGCAACACTTAGTTGAGCAGCTGCAATACAAAAAACCCACAATGGCCTCCACATCTGCGCCAAAACCCTTAACTGATGAATTTAGGCAAAAAAATCAAGTAGGAAAATGTAAAAAATGATTTATTTCTTATTTCGAGAAGATTTAACTGTCGAATCATTTCTTGACACGTGAAGGAAAAATGTGAGTCTGTGCTTCATCGACTGATTCACATCACGCGTTCATGTCTCGTCATCTATGAGAAGGGGTGGAGCGTTACACATGTGCAAATGCCTTTCTATGTAATAAAATTTTAGGATTTGCAAGTTATAAATATTTTAGATTTATCCTCATCATGTACGCCATTATCAATATTTTATTAATATGAAAATTTTAATGTGAAAAATTTAGGGTTTAAGACTCAAGACACATTTTAGATTTATTTTTAAGGGCATTTGATATAGATATTCCTTAGATTAATAACATTGCGGTTGAAAAGATATAATATTTTGGAGAAAGAAAGTAATATTTTAATTACTTTCTAGACCCTATTTTTTAAAATAACATGACACTACAATAATAACAAAAATACTTTTTGGCATTAATACTTTTAAGTATCCTAAAGACTTATGCCATTAACAAAAGTGACACAAACTGAATTTATTTGCATGTATCAGGCCCTTAATCAATTGAATAATTTGGCAATCAACATACAATTTCATGCATTTCAATAAAATCTAGTGTAATGCAAATATCTAAACCCTTGTTCTTTCAATGGATGCACCAAGTAGTAAATTGCCATATGCTCCTCTAAACACTTTAAGCTACTTTTGGCACAAAGATGCTCTTGAAAAAATAAATTCGTTATAATTACAAGCTTGTTCATGTGTAAAACATTGTCCTAAATGTTCTAATGCACCTTTGAATTTATAGACTTATTAAATTCAAATTACAACCTTATCGATGCACTTGTCGACACCCAACATGTGGGTAAAGCTAACAAAACATGATAAGGAACCTAGGAGACCTGAAATAAAGGGAAGAAGGGATCACCAAAAGGGTGACCATGATTATAGTGGTATTGTTTTGGAAAAACAAAATCATAGTGGTACAAATTTATTAGACTAGAACTGTATTGTTATGGTTTTGGAAAGAAACCCAAAACAATAGAAAAATAGGGAAGAGAGAATTAGGGGGAGAGAGATTACGAGAAAGAAAAGTAGACATAAACAAACAAAGACAAATATAGAGTTGAAAATAGAGATAGAGATGTAAGGAATAATATAAAGTTAAAAGTTGCACAAAACATAATAAACATATCAAATTCAATCAAAACACAAGAAACATGCTCTAACAAGAACCTAATTTGGTAATTAAAAAACAAACACTATAATACACTAACACCATAACAATTAACTAGTCCTATATTGAAATTAGGTGTCTACATATGTGTGGGGGAAAAAGTACCCATCCTCAAGTTGAGTCCAAAATAAATAATATAGTAATTAAAATATTTGTAGGGTTTGGATTTAATGAACCTAAGTTTTATTTGTGTTGTAAAATACAAACAATTTTTTTAGGTGGATTGTATGAAATGTAAGTTGAAATTTTGGACAAACCTTTACAATTTGTAAAGGATTATAATAAATATTTATATTTTTTTAATGTTTCCTTCTTTTATTATGAATTATATAGTATTTGAAGGGTAATATTGACTAAATATTTGTCATTAAAATTTTACATTGTCAAATTTAGTTCTTGAGATTTTTTAAGTGTTTATTTTAGATTCGTCATATACCATATTGATTAATGACTCAATCATTTATTTTATGAATTTCAAAGTAACTTATGATAGATGACCTCTATTTAGTTAGACCACTCCATCTAGTTTGAAAAAAACTTCAAAAAGAAGTTTTGAATTCCATATGTCCAAAACTTAGCCTTACATAGAAAATTATTGACCAAAAATAAGCCATTGCAAGTGAATACACATTTAAAAAAACAGACCTTTTGTCACAATTTATTAAAAAAATCATGAAATTTTAAGTGCCAAAAAAACCACGAAGGAGGCAACCATATTTATTTCAGCATAGTCATGGATGTTTCATCATTTATATACAACAACTAATGAGTGATGATTATATAAAGAGTTATTGATTCCTGTGGGTTGGTTCGATCCAAAGCTAAGATGGCTCCAGGGCTTAGAGAATATTCATGTAACATATAGAACATTACATGTTTTATTTGCACATGTTTTTGATAAGCCAACTAAAATTTATATTGAAAAATAATAATAGAAAAGTATTTTTCATAGTAAATTTTCGTACGAGGAACTTATAATTAATCGTCGAGGTTTTTATGAAAAAATCTAAAACACATAAATAGGTCGCGAAGTTTTTTGAATTACAGGTAAAATTTCTTCCATTGCAAACCTTCCTTGGAAACCCAATAAATGAGGATTCTTACATTTTTAAATGATAAAATTATTTTTCTTCTATTCATAAATACGATTTTTAAAATTAAATTTTAAGGAACCAATCTGCACCATCTCAAGGTTGCACTAATTTCTGTAACTATGAACATACGAGGAAGAAAAAAGAATCTATTTTGTATTAAAATGCAAGAAATATGCATAATTTGAAGAATAACACAAATAGTACTAGTCACTACATGTAAAAATTCCTCAAAACCGCTGAAAACAACATGGTGGGGTCGATCCCGTGATTACAATTATTTAGTCTTCAGGTGGCATGCATGCCTTGATTACGAGGGAATACTCAATCTAAGTCAGAACTGCCAAAGAAAAACAAGATATCCAAATAGTTAAGAGAATAACAATTCATTTCAATAACCTTATCGAGGATAATGATTTAGTGGATCTTGAGTTAATGGAGGTGCTCTGCACACGATGTAATAAGGAAAGGAGCTTGATAAGTTGTTGAAAAACCAGACATATTTCTCATAACAAAAGGATGGATCACTAATGAACATAACATTAATCCTCATATCCAACATTAAACCATATTTTATTATTTTATTTTAATACTTACATGTAGCCGATTCAACTAGAAATATAAAAATCATTGCTATCTCGAGAACATATGGTTTCAACATCTTAAACTCACAAATCCAAAAATGGTGAAAGGAAAACACTTGCAGCAAAATTGACCCCTATACCCATCATATGAGGAGAACACCAGAGTCGTGTAACAAAAAAGCCACAAGCCCACAAAAAAACCCTTCCTCGGCCTCGTGTCTAAAATAATGGTCTCATCCGCTTTAGACAGTATTAAAGACATCGACCTACTTTGGTTAAAGATCGGAGAGTGCCTTTTTGTACATTAAATCAAAACGACATGTATCATTCACAAAGCTGAGGTGACCATACATAGTAAGGGCTACCATACATTTTCTATTTTATGAATATCTTGTTCATGTCTTGCATGATGATGGCAACGGAAGAGAAGCCCCTTATACGGTGCTCCAATGCACATTTTTATTTGCCACGTGAACGGCGGATAACCAATTGTACATCGTCGACCAATTCATTGTGTGCGTTGATTTGTCTGACGGTTGTTAAAGGAGGGGCAAGTTTCTACTAGAGAACACACCTTTCGGCGTAATCATTGTCACTTGTGCATAATGCAATGTGTTCATCTTATGCGTACACTAGATAGGGTCCCCAGCAAAGATGAGATTTGACGACGCCATTTTGGAAGTTTTTGCTTATTTTAACCGTATTTTACTCTCTATAAAATTGTCAAACCGTCCCTATTTGATGTTAAAGAACATGGAAAAACTGTCATGATCACTATAAACATATTCAATATAAATATAAGTGCAACATTATATAGATATTTAAATAACATATTTGGTTTAAAATGTGTTTATATTGAACATAAAATCCCTGAAACTTACCTAAAACTTGTAAATATAGTGAAAAAAACAATGTATTTTTTTAATTATTAAAAAAGAAAAAGAAAATTTAAAAAATGGACGGGTTGTTTAAAGCCTCTTATCATCGTAGATTTTTGTTTGATGGGTGGGTCACCATCAAATCTCATTCCTAGTCCTCAGCCCCAAGCGCCCGAGGAGAGTGCACTTGAGTCATAATAATTACCAAAAATACTGTCACGTATCCGTTTTCTAGTTGGGTTAAGGTGTGGACGAAATCTTTATTGAGCTTAGTGTAAGTATTGTCATTTCTACTTTTATTTCTAACAAAGAATAGACAATTTTAAACAATCTTACAATCAAATTACGACAAACTAGCTAATTTTCTGATTTGCCTCGAGCACTAAGTGTTCTACTAGAGTAGGATCAAGATGGCTTATATGCATCATTGTGTGCCACAACATTACCTAATAAATGTATGAGAATTCTTTGTTGTTATTGTCGTGTTGAAGGCAAACACACCTATTAATTTTTTTTCATTTTTTCCAATCAATTTTTGACATGTGGGATATTTCATTTGTAGACTATAGTTTTTGAAAAAATAATATTTTTTTACAATTAATATATATCACTTTTTTTCATTTTATTGGTCTGGCCCTATTAGTGTGAGTTATCCTATGTGTCCTACTCTCATGTTGGAGGGTCATCTCACATGGGTTAGGTTTAGGGTTAGGTTTAGGGTTTCATGTGTGTCATGCACTAGGGTTACTCAGCACCCTATATGTACCCCTTTTCTATTCATTTATGAGCATGCCAAGACACTCCGTTGTCTTTCCTCTATGCAAGCTTTGTTTCTGTTGAGCAAGTTCTTCCATTACTAATCAATTCTTTCTTGTAATCACCTGGAGCTATCACGATTCCGTTGGAGTGCAACTACTTCGTGGTGCCTCATTTCCGATTTGATTCTTGCAAACTCTTTTCATGGTATCAGAGTTGAGATCGGGTAAACGTGCACTCATTATTTTTTAGTTGCGATTACTCTTTCTTGGTTTCATTTTTTTCACTCTGCATGCAAGTTTTTCGATCACTATTTTCTAGAATTATTTTGCTAATCTCTCTAACAAGCTTTCTCAGAAAGTTGTGTCGGTTTTTGTGCCTTTTTGTGCATGTATGCAGGTTTATGTTTTTCACCATTGGATTTCACTGGTTACAGTCGTATTTAGTGGAAAACGTTATCTTGAGGTTGGTTCCTTTTATGGTTTTTATTCAGATTTTTACCAAAATATATTAATTTTTTTAGAAATATGTGTTTTATTATTCATAATTTTCAAACCCGTGGTTGTATTTGCTTTGGTTGTCCCGTGGTTGTATTTGTTTTGGTTGTATTTGCCTTGGTTGTCTCATGGTTTATTTGTTGTCCCATGGGTGCCCTTGCCCTCTGCTCCTTCTACGACCCCTCCACGGCCTCTACCCACCGGTTTGTCCTGCTGCTTGTTGTGCAAACCTTGTTGGTCGCCTCCTCCTCCTGCTGGTCGACCTCCTCTCCTGCGCACTATCCTCCACGCTGCCTATCAAACCAAACAAAAAAACTGTGTTTTTTTCCTTCTCCATGCGTTTACAAAACAAAAGCTTTACTTTTGGTAACTTTTAAAAAATGCGGCTCCTTTTGGTAATTTTTAAAACACACGGCTCCTTTGGTAATTTTTTAAAAACGGCGGTTTTTTTGGGTAAGTTTTTACAAAGCTTACTATCGTGTTTTTTAAATTAAGTTTCTAAAATCTTTTAAAACCTTTCTTACCTTTTTAAAAACCAAAAAAATCTCATCGCTTTTTTTAATATCTTTTTCTAATTTTTTCAAACACTCAAAAGTTTCTAACTTAAGAATGATTCGTATATTTTAATCCTTCCTCTTTTTTTCAAACAAAAGCATTTAAAGTTTTCTTTCTAAATATTCGTTTAGATTAAAAAAATGTTTTTTTAAACCAAAAAGAGGGAAAGTTTTTTTCATATTTAAATTAATTAGGATTTATTTTTTTATCAGATCTTAATTAGTTTTTTTATTATTATTTGTAATTAATTAGATTTAATTTAATTAAGTCTAGTTTATTAATTTCTAAAATTCATTTATTACGATTAGTAAATTAAAATCGTCTTTCATAACTTTTTCATCGTTTTTTTAAAACTCCAATAGCTCTCAAAATAGCAAAATTGGGCGTTTCCAAACGGTAAAATTTAGGCGTTATTGGCGTTTTTCTCTAATCGTGCACTCAAGTGTGCAGCATCACTCTGAGCACCTGTTTTCCTTCCGAGCTCTTTTCTGCGTTCTGAAGATTCTCTAAACTCCTTGAGTTCATTTAAAACCTTGTATTTCACCCTTATTATTGCTTACAACTAGTGAGCGCGTCCGCCACAATCTGCAGCAAGGGGGTTTCCTTTTACAACGTGAGACATTTTTTCTCACCACCATGGTTGGCTTTCGCCTCCTTTTTATTTTTTGCTTGTGCTTGTTTACGTTGTCCTTTTTGTTGCGCTCCATGAAACACTCGTTGTGGTCTCTCTCTTGTGCATTATTGAGCTAATTGCAAGACGAGTTACCGAGTGTTTCAAACCGCACACACGGACCCGATTGTAATCAACACACTAAACTATAAAGTGCCAAAAGCAGGGGGATTGTTATTGTCCGGTGGTTGTGTTTCTTTTCTCGCATTTCTTTCTCTCTCTCTCACTATAGATGCACTTTCAATTCCTTTCCTTATGTCGTTCAACTTTTTCTAATGGAGATCGAAAATAATAATGAAACTAAGAGGCAAAGGGTTATTCCGCATCACCATGGGAACTGAGACTGAATCAGATGACGAACTTGAAAAATCTAAGTGGTTAAACCGCAGTGATGAAGCTTTAGGTCTTCTTTGCATGTTTGTTTCTCCCGACTTGCTCTTCCACATTGAGGCATCTGAAACACCTAAATCTATGTGGACAACGTTAGATGAAATGTTTGGACAACATGATGACATGAGAGCGCATGAGTTGGAAAATGAACTACTAGGGTTAAATCCTAGTGATTTTGAAAACCTACAAGCATTCTTCTCGAATTTTGTCCACACTAGATCATTGTTAAAGGGATGTCAAGTAGAGAAGAAAGATTCTCAACTGATATTGTCGATTCTCTCTAAGTTAGATCCTGAATATTATGTCTTTGTGTCAACTTTTTACGCTACAAAAGCTACCTTGGACAAGGATTGAATAAGCCCTCCTTTGACTGCTTTTTCATCCCAACTCATTCAAGAACAGGACAAACTCATTCAAATGGGGTCTCTCAAGTCCAAGTCACATGCCCTTGTAGCAAGTACTAGTAAGGAAAAGAAGAATGTTAATGAGATAGAGAAAAAGGATCAACCTAAGAAAGAAACCAAGACTAAAACTAAAATTAACATGAACACTTCGACTTCTGAGCCTAGAGCACAGAAAGACAAGTATTTGTGTTCCTATTGCAAGAAGTCTGGTCACGACGAGCAACACTATTTTCGGAAGCAGATTGATCACTTATCTCATTTACTTGAGAAGAATAAAATAAGTGTTCCTGAATCCATAAAACAAAATGCTCCGAAGGCTGAGTCTTCCACTACAAAAGGTTCTAAATTTGATAAGAAGAAAGGAAAGGCCTCGTAGCTCGAGTTGCTCCTTCATTTAGCGTGGATTATAGATTTCGGTTCCTCGCACCACATGGCTTCCTCGCATGTTGAGTTCTCCAACATCAAACCTTGTGATATGTCCCAAATCATGTTGGGTGATAACACGAAAGTGTCGGTTTTCAAAGAGTGGATCGGTAGAGATAGATGGGGAACATTCAACCAAGTGTTAGGTGTTCTGATCTCTCTACCAATATCCTATCGGTTAACCAAATTACTCACCTTGGTGAAGGAATGCGAGTGGAATTTGGTCCTAACTCGATGATTATTCGTGAGCTTAACAATGACACTACAGTGGCTGAGGGAAAGGCAGATCACCGTTCACGGTTGTACACCTTTTCCCACTTTACTTATGATTCGACTTCTACTTCTCTACCTACTGAGGTTCTTGACTCTTTGATTCGACTCGACTCCTCGAGATGATGATGTTGTTGTTGAGCGTGCTCCTCTTCATGACTCTCAGAATTTTGAGTCTTTTGATTCTGACAGTAGTGATGATGAGGACTATGTCCCTTCTCACTCGAGTGAAGAATCTTCGACTCGAGGTTGATTCTCTGGTCCTCTTAGGGCTAGGAAAACTTTGCAAAGTGCTGGAGATTTAGTTGGAGATACTTTGGATATGAGAGATACTCGCCGCATTTCGTTCGACCCCAATCTTTCTCCTTTATTTCGATTGTCTCCTTTATTTCTTCGTGTGATGACAGTTCCACTGACACAGACTCGCTTGGTTCTACTTCGATGATGAGGATTGTGCACCAGGTTCGATGGCGAGAGTACTACAAAGGACTCTTCTCCTCCTTCTCTCACTATTCTAGAGAGTGTTGACACATCCCACATCTCATCATATATTGAGAGTCTCTATACAAGTACACTTGTGATGTACTACAGTTCTTCATCCAGCTATAGGTATTTCAGAGGAATTCATCATCTTCGTTGTAGGAGTGCCCCTTCTGAGACTCTCTTGCAACTTCTACTTTACTCGGAGACTTTCATTAATCCACCCTTGTTAGTGGATCCATTTTCTGTTGCGGGGGATGTTTTATTGCCTTCACATCAGTTGGAAATCCTTTCTACAAGTGTTCACCCTTCATACTCTGATAGTTCTGCACTCGTGACATTACCCTCGGCTCCTTTGCACTCGCTTGCTAGACCTATGTCACACTTTCGTGGACCAGACTCAGAGTTCTTCATGCTACTACCTTCATTTCCTTCGTGGAGTGGGCAGATTTCCAGCACATCTTTTTTTTTCCTTCCTAAGGCGACACACAGATGCAGTGCAGATGGCTCTTCTTCAGTCCAGAGGCAGAGGATCTCATCATCGACATTATTTTGGGAGACTTCTTAGAGTTGCAGAGTTCAGATCCATCCATGGCATCTTCCGCATCCATCTTCTCTCTTTTTCATCTTTTTGAGAGATTGCCCCTTTGTACATGGGTACCTCATCGGGCTTTATGCCTGGGACCCATTTTTCTTCTTCTTCTTCTAGGAAGATTGTGTTTGTATATGGACACCTTATTAGGTCTTTAGTTGTCGGGCCCCATTGACACACCTATTAATTTTTTTCATTTTTTCCAATCATTTTTGCCATGTGGGATATTTCATTTGTAGACTATAGTTTTGAAAAATAATGTTTTTTTACAATTAATAAATATCACTTATTTTTCATTTTATTGGTACGCCTCTTTATTTGGAACTATAGATGGAAATAACAAATGTCCTGTCTTGCTTTAATGAAAGTCATTGTGTGTGACTTAAGGGTGTAGTTCGGGGCTTGAGGTTTTGTTGCGCAACCTTTGTCGTGCTCAACTTGATTGATGACAAGCTTCACATCCTCATTCCCGCAGACAGAAATGAAAACCATCATGACCCCACCTCTACCTCTACCAAAACAGATAATATTCAAATGCACACCCCATGGTTGTGTAGCCAAGATTCGAAAATATTATGTGCGAAAAGGAGCGATCTCAATCGACAATGGCAATAGGAAATGTGTGTAAGTATCTTCACCTTCAATTGAAAATTACTTAACATGATGTGTTTCAATTTACAGTGAATCTGGTCATGGCGTGAAAGGAAGAAGAAGACAATTAGCACAAAAAGAGGGCCCAAATATGCATTCAAAACTAGATCTCGAATTCGACGTGTTGGATGACGACTACAAATCGCGCAAATAAGGCAAGAAAATTATTAAAAGAAACCCTCATCCAAGGTGTGTGTGCACCATGTATGTTTATTTTTATTTATTTTATATATATATTTGCACTTATATTTTATGAGTGGTTGAATTGTGCAAGAGCCACTACAGATGCTCCGTATGTGGATCAAGATTTGTTGTTTATGGTGCATCCATTTGGTTAGTGTGTGTAGTGAAGTTTGGTAGTCATATTGGGGTGGAAGGTATGAACATGAGAGAATGCAATGAGATTATTGATCATGGGGAACTGTGGAACTAAAGAGGAGTTTGTTGTTGTCACCAACACTGTTATTTCTTCAATTAAACCTGGTAAGCACACCCACCAATCACATCAATCTTTCCACAATAAAAAAAGCCTTTATGGGAGGCATATTTGCTGACCCACCATGATTGATTTCAAAATCAACTTTTTCATGAAGCTCTCGCCTCATTTCTTCTCACAAATATAGCAATATAGATATAGATTTACACATACATTGTTGGGCGGCTAGATTCTTGTGCGGTTTGATCCTTCTGCATGGTCATTACCTTTAATTTCTATGTGGGTAGTTTCTTGCATGCTCGAACGTGTTAAGGGGTATCATATATCAACAACAAGTGTTTTAAGTGAATCCTCCTTTTAGGTCTCTCGTGCTTGGATGGCTTGCATATATTCTGAGTTCTATATGGAAATATTTGGGCACATTTATTATTTTCCCGGAAATTAATTTAGCTACATAGTATCGTCACCGATTTTTAGGGCTGCTCGTAGTTTATTAAAGGCTTGTGTATGTTGAGGATTAATCACTCTGGCCATTGTGGAACCACGAGGTTAGTAAGTGTTTATTATAAGATTGACTTCCTAATTATTTTGATTTTCATTTTTTCACATTTATTTTTCATGTCTAAATTAGTTTACTTTAGTTTACTTATGCATGTTTGAATTTATAAGAATATCTCAAGGCTTTATGATGTGTAGTCTTTCCACATCGAGGTACTTGATGTGTGTCTCCAGCTCTAAACTCAAACTTCATTTGGCTATTGCTTTCCTTCCATCATATTTTGGCCATGATTGAGCTCCTAAATTTCACCATTTCTTATTCGAATATGTATTTTTTTATGAGAATCTTATCAATACAAAGAATTTAGTGCAAACACTTAATCTATTAACGTCATTATTATAACACCCGGTTTCTCGGACTATCTAAAAGCAATAATTTTTTGAAGCTTCCAAACTATGATCAAATTTTTATCAAGATCATTTAAAAAGAATTATCCATAAACTTTAAAAACATAATTTACCATTACGAGCGGACCATCTAGGACTCAAGTAATCATTTACTCTTCCCTAGATTCCCGTCATGACTCGATTTAGGCCATGAGCAAGGCATGTACAGTGCTAGGAAGGCTTGTCGTGATCATCGATCCACCTTCGCATTCTTATGAATGCTTAAATGCAATCTTTAGCATTTAGTCTTTTACTACCTTTCAATAGTTGAGAAACCTCATGATTAAATTCCTTCATGTGTGTTGCCCACCTCGGAATTTGGGTAATCTTTAACCCTTCCTCGGTTCCCACGACAAACCACACTCTAGAATTAGTGATGGATGACACAATCAACCATTGCATCACTTTGGCCAAAGTTTCCAGCTTGTGTTCAAGCCAACTCTTAAGTCTGCACAAACTATAAGAGTCTGTCCATAGTCACCGCACGATATATCTCAACCCCATAAATTCTATTTTATGCTAAATTCATTATGGTTATGTCGATGGTATGACACTAACTTCTACGAAAGCCAAAGATGCTCTCTTAGCATCTTATACCTACCTATTGTATTAATCGACGGGATTATCTGTGAACCAAGACAGATATGTCCGCACATTAGTACAATATGGCAAGTTGAGGAGGCTAAGGGTTCATCTCAAGCTTACGCCAAAATTAAGATGCACTTGCCTAATTATCGATTCCCTATGCTCATTTCTTGGATTGGTGTAGGTCCACCATCTGATATGCGTACCTACGAACTGGGAACCAATTTGCACGTACTCATATAGTACGGTGTACAACTACCCACCTTATCCTTAACTTATTCATGATGAGTGAAAATCTAACTCCTTTATTTCGAAGTCATATTGAGTTAACCGAACCAATGGGTCATGATTTAAGCATGTTAAGTTTTGCTAAGGTATTTAGACATGCACCATACTTAACTTACATAGTTGGACCCTCACATGTTTATTCTTATATTC